>CM031380.1:25814763-26103215 GCA_018290095.1 Polypedilum vanderplanki | reverse complement strand
TCATATAAAGAAATTCATAATAAAAAATCAGTAAAATTAACCGTCAGTGACGTGTTAAAAGCGCATTTTCCCACAACAGATTAGTTTTGTTTCAAGATCATTGAAAGTTTCAAAAAATTTATTTCGGCCTTTTTGAAGTCTGTACAATTTAAAACATACACTTGGGTCTAAATATCCAAAAATTACTTCTGATATGTTTTCTCGACGTTTCATGACATTTTAAGAGTTTTTGGTGAAAAAAAATTTTTTTGGTCCATGTGGTGGACATCCACCACATGCATGCCTTTGGGTCAACACCAATCTAAAAACTTTGTATGCCATCTTATTGTACGCTTCAAGACCTTCCCAACGAGTATAAATATGTCTGTATTTGGAAAATTTCGATTTTTGGTCCATGTGATGCACCTGTGCGGCACATGCATACACTTAGGATAAAATGTCCAAAAATCAATTTTGACATGTTTTTTCTATGTTTTATAATATCTTATAAGATTTTTTGGTGAAAAAAAGTTTTTTTGGTCCATGTGGCGGACGTCCACCATATGCATGCCATAGCTCGGCATGGAGAACGAATCTCGCGGAAAGCTTCCGTTACACCGGTCTCATAGTCAGAACCAACAGATTGGTGCAAAAAGTTTTGAGAAAAACCGTTTCTGGAAAGACTAGTTACGAAGACAGACAGACGGACAGACGGACAAAGTGGGCACAATAGCGCCTTTTTTCTAAATATGATGGAAAATGCGCTAAAAATTTAATTTACACTTCCTTTATAGAATTTCTTGCTTATTCAAATATTCATCTCATTTAAATTATAAATTAAAATTCTACCTTAAATTTCAATGCAACAAAAAATTATTCAATGTTTAATTTTGATCAGTTTCGATCTTGAAAAAATGAGGAAAACTGATTATTATAATTGTAATCAAAAGTTCTATTGTTCAAAGCTACAGGACAAGCATCTTTTCTCAATATAAATTTCAGCTCGCGAGATTGTTTTCTCACATAATAATGAATCAAATTTTACTATAAAATGCTTCGATTTTCCTCACTTGATCAATCAGTTTTGTAAAAGAATCTGAAAAGTAAAAAAAATGAAATTCTTTGTAGTTGCAATTTTTGCTCTCTATGGAGCTGCTCTCGTAAGCTCAGCTCTAACTCCCGAGGAAGAAGAGAAAATTTTTGATCATTGGCTTCGTAAGCATAACGTCAAAGTGCCTCATAATGAAGCTTATAACAAGTGGAGAGCAAATGTCATCAAGAAATTGAACAAAATTGAAGAACACAACGAGAATTTCCGAAGCGGCAAAGTTGGATTTGAACAAGTTTTGAATGATTTGTCTCATTTATCACCAGAAGAACTTAAAGCTACCAAACACGGAATTGTTATACCAGATAATTACAAACATGATGCTGACAAAGTCGCACCTGTTGTTACACGATCAAAACGTGCTGATATTCCAGCTTACTGGAACTGGGCTGATAAGGGTATTGTTCAACCTGTTCAATACCAAAAGTGCTCAGACTGCTACGCTTTTGCATCAACTGGTGTAATTGAAGCTCATGCTTGTCGCTATCAAGGCCAATGCTCAAAATTGTCTGAACAAGAATCATTGGAATGTACAAATCAATGCAATGGTAAACTTTATTATACTCTATTTTTTTTTGAACTTGCTTAATTTTTATGCTTATTTAGGTGGTTGGGATGAATATGTTTACAATTATTCAAAGAATAATGGTGGTCTTACATTGCTTTCAAACCATCAGTACACCGTTCCAAAACTTGCTCAATGTGCATCTGATATCAAGAGAAATCCCCGTGCCCCAAGAACTAAAGTTGTTGATTGGAAAATCATGCCAAATGATACTTACACAATTATGCATCATCTTTACAACGTTGGACCAATGTTTGTTGTTGTTCACATCTACGACAATTTCTATCATTTAGGAGGTGGTATTTATGATGCTCCAGATACTCCAACTAAAACATGGCATGCAATTCAACTGGTCGGATATGGTACAGAAAATGGAAAAGACTATTGGATTGTTAAAAACTCATGGGGGTAAATTTTGTTAGATTTTGCTTTTTTAAATTTTTCATTTATTTTTGAATATTTACATGTTTCAAAATAGTACCAATTGGGGAGTAAATGGTTACGGAAAACTGATTCGAGGACGAGACATCATTAACATTGAATCAACTAAAGTTTCTTATCCAATTATAGGATCATAAGTAGATGAACTGATTCGTATTTGAAAACTTTTTTTGTGATATTATAGTTTGGCTTATAATTTTTGATCAAAATTATGTTTTGATGTTTTTACCATATTTTTTGCTATAAAATAAAGAAATTGATGTTTAGAGACTAAAACATGTTTTTAATTCACTTAATAATGTTTAGCTTTCAGCTTTTGATCAGATTGTTTAAAAAATAAAAAGTTTGTATGTTGATAGGCGGTTTTTTTAACAACTATTCTAATCCTTGACCTCTTATTTGCAATTTGCTGAAAAATGTATCATAATCAAATAAATACATTAAAATCAAATTTCTTATGATAATCTTAATAACTGTCATTTTTAAATATGAAATGTAATATTAGTTCAAATAACTTAAGGGAGGGTTATTGATGTGCGTGATTCAATAATTTATGTTAATGCTATATATTTTGGTGAGATAGAAAAATAAGAAAGCTTACATTGCGCTGCTAGTATCAGAAAGAAGTATAATTTTTATTAATTTCCATGAAAAAGATATATTATGAGCTTTAAATGCATATATTCTACAACAATACAGTAATGAGCTTATATTTTATAAAAAAGATCAGATAAAAATTAATTCTAAAAAAGTAAAAATTTACATAAAACCATGTTGTTTATGCATATGTTTATGCATTCACGAGAAAGATTTTTGAATTGATAAAATTTTGATTTTCTCCGATTTTCACTATCAAATTATCAAGAATATCTATATCTGATGCATAATGAACACAAAGAAAATAATTATTTATAAATCAAATTGAAGTTTGAATTTTTAGAATTTTGTAAAAATTATCATATCTGAAAATTAGATCAATTTCTCATTTATCTCTCAAAAATAGTTTTTTAATAAGATTTAAATTCTGATAAAAAAATTAAAAATTTTCTCAGCTTTACTTTGAATTATTGAAATAAAATCAAAATCATTCACGTGATTAATTTCTCACATAATTAATGAATCAATTTTTACTATAAAATGTTTAGATTTTCTTTAAAAACTCAATCAGTTTGGTTAAAGATTCTGAAAAGTAATGAAGCTTTTAGTAATAGCAATTTGTTTAATTTTGGGGGTTGCACTTGCAGCTCAACTTACACCAGAAGAAGAAGATAGAATTTTTGAGCAATGGCTTCGTGAACACAACATTAAAGTTCCTCATGATGAAGCTTATAAACAGTGGAAAGCAAATGTTATTCAAAGATTGAACGAAATTGAAGCTCACAATGAAGATTTCCGTAATGGCAAAGTTAAATTTAAGCAAGTTTTGAATCATTTTGCTCATTTATCATCTGAAGAAATCAGTAAAACAAAACATGGTCATAAAAATATTGCTCCAGATCCTTCAAAAGTTATACCAGTCGTTACTCGACCAAAACGTGCAGCAGATGATATTCCTGCATATTGGAATTGGTATGAAAAAGGAATAGTTAGTCCTCCATTAGATCAAAGATGTGGTTGTTGTTATGCGCATGCTGGAACTGGTGTTATTGAAGCTCATGCTTGTAAACATTTCGGAAAATGCATAAAATTGTCAGAACAAGAAGCTCTGGAATGCACAAAGAAATGTGAAGGTAAAACTTGCAAATTTCTTCTATTCTATTTAAATTTTATTATCTCTATTTAGGTGGTAATTATGAAATGATTTTTCAATATGCAAAAGACAATGGTGGAATGGCTAGTGATTTAGACCATCCGTATGTTCTTCCTGACCTTACTGAATGCTCTATTGATGTTAAAAATAATGCTCGTGTACCAAATACTAAAGTTGTTGATTGGAAAGTAATGCCAAATGATTCTTATACTATTATGCATACTTTGTACAATAAAGGACCATTGTATGCTGGTCTTCATATATTCTGGAACTTTTATTTCCATCATGAGGGAGTTTATGATACACCAAAGAATGAAACTAATGACTGGCACGCTTTAATGTTAGTTGGATACGGGACAGAATCTGATGGAACAGATTATTGGATTGTAAGAAATTCGTGGAGGTAAATTTTGTTTTTAATTTTTTATATTCTTTAATTTATTTTTAATTATTTACATAATGTAATGTATCAAATAGTACAAAATGGGGAGTAAATGGATTAGCTAAGGCAAGTATTTGATTGATTTAGGATAAGGAAACATAAGTTAATTGTAAAAAAAATGCTAAAAAACTTTTATTAATCAGAATTTTAATCTTGTTCTCACAATCTTCTTGAATTTTAATTTCTTTTATAACTTTTTTAGATCAAACGAGGAGTTGATATTCTTAAAATTGAGTCAGCAGGAGTTGCTTATCCAATTCTTGAATAATAAATATATCATCATATTTAAACTGAACTTTTGCTCAACAGACAACAGAAACTCAAAAGTTTGTTTACTAATTTTTTTCAAATATTGTTTTTACAAATTTTATAATTCAGTTGTTTTGAAAAATTATCAATCATTGAACTATTCGAGGTAATAAAAAAAGTTTTTATCAAAAATTATAATCTGATTGAATTACTGTGTTTCATTATTATCTGTAAAAGTCATTAATTTCTCATTGTTGCAAATTATTGTTTGTTAATTTTTTTAGATAAAAATGAATCATGAAGTTTTAATTAGTTAATGCACTCAAATTTAAATTTTACATTTAGAATATTAAATTTCTTCTTCTAAATAAATTTGTCATCATTTCATTCATGAATCTGTTAATAAAAAAAAATTTCTAGTTCATTGAACAATCATTGGACTCTTTTTTCATACATTCGAATGTGTACAAACTCAACCACATGAAAATGTTGGAAAAGTTTTGAGAAATTTGTGAACTTCATAGAGAGAGAAAGAAGGAAGGGATGTCATGTGTGTCTTTTTTTATTTACCACTTCATGCTTCAATGAATTTCTATGGACACATTTTTTGAGTGAGTGAATGAATGAGAAAAGTTTTTATGTATTTTGTGTTAGAGAAAAAAAGGGTTTATTGAGTGTCAACAATAAAAAAAATTATGAATGATGCTGAATAAAATTTAATTATTTTTGCCTTTTAAAAATTAAAAAATTAGAAACTAAAGTTGTTTTCGAGATATTTTCATTATTTAGTAAACCAACAATTAAAAATTATCAAAAAATCACTGCAACAAAATTTATCCCATTATTTCCGCAATAAATTAGCAATTGTGTCACATTAATAGACATGAAAAAATTCATCAGTTTCACTATAAAAGCTTTTGACTTTCATTCACTGTACATCAGTAAAACTCAGCTAATCAATTATGATGGAAGCTTTTATTTCGATTCTATTGTTGGCATTTTTATCATCAACAACAGCAATGGTTCAACCATCTGCAGGATACAAATATGAGCTTGAACTGAAAAAAGTTCTACAAATGAATCAAACTGATTACATCAAATTTGAAGGATTGACAGTTAAACGCTTTAATAAGAGTTGTGAGTAAAATATAATTGATAATAATTAAATTAAAATTTTGATCTATTGAGGCAGCCAAAAGTGAATTAGATACTTATTAAAAATTTGTGTTAATCGTTCTTAACAGCTTATGTAGCTGATGGACAATTTACAGCAACTGTAACTTTCGATGACACATGGAATATTATGGCAAATTGCTGGCGTGATAAATTGGGCAATAATCAATGGGAGTTGACATCTTTTAATGCTCCATTCCAGCCAGTTTCCAAGTTTTTAAAAAGTGTTTATTTCAAATACATGCAACCTGATCTTGTTCCATGCTCAAATTTACCAGATTATGAGAATGAAGATGCCATTGAAAATTTTCCTGCTGGAACTTATAAGCTCACTAACTACATAGGTGATATTCAAAATTTTCCACCACATTTGCAAGATGGTCTCTATAGAATTGAAATATTTTTGTACAAGGATAATGTTGTTGAGTCTGGTTTTGTTATTTATTGGAAAGTTTACCCTGAAGTTGGCTAAATTGTTGAATTTAAAATTATGTTAATTGTTTTAATATTTTTAAAATATTGTATGAACAAATCATCGTAATAAATTTCAATTTAGAGAAAAGAGAAATTTTTTTCTGACCTAAAAATGACATTTTGAAAAATTTTCACTTCCCATGTGTATGAGAGAAAGATAAAAACTTGTTTTTCAGTTTTAATTATATTTTGAGCCTAGGGTGAGATTGGTGTGAATTGATAATCATAATATTGTTCTTCACAAATGTTCCCTTTTCAGTTAAACTTTTACAAACTGTAATAGTCATAAAAATCACTTTTTGTTAACAAACAAAAGTTTAATAAATATTTGTGAGAGAACATTTTTAATTAAATAAAAACATTTAAACTCGATTTAATGTTATAATGATAGTTTTACATATATGATGTGAATAAAATAAAAATGAAAAGCTAATTCGCATGTATGCGGTATGCATATGGAAAAATGTTTTTAAATTTTCATTGCCCGTTTGAAGTAGTTTGATTTTCTACTCATTTAAGCTTTCATTATTAACTCTATAAAATGTTTTCATTTGAATCCAAAGTATAAGAATTCTGCATCATTTTGTACTGAAGTTTTTTCTTTAATCTTTGTTTTAATCAATATTAATCTAGTGAACATTTATTTTTTCAAAATTATGTTGTTGACAAAATTACAAAGAAACTTTTCATTTAAAATTCTGAACAGTCTAAAATATTCATCAAAAGATGTTACACAAAGAATAAAACCAAAATGCATTTATGTTCAACCTCCAGTGCAATGGATAAAGAATAAAATAAACTTTCAAAAATTAAAATTTTATGACAAAAGTTTCAATGAAAAAGACTTCATTAAAGGCTCAAAAATGGTGACTGAAGAGAAAATTAATAATAAAAACTACTTTTCTTTTAAATATTTTTCATTCGTTAGGCGCTGTTAGTGACTTTGGATTTAATTCGTATGAACAATTCTGTTGAGCTTGCAAGAGTGACAACACTTCGTGGATTTTCACAAATTTCACGCTATATAAGAACTTTACAAAAAGAATCCAAAACAGATTATTTGTGCTTCGATGATGATGATATTTGTAACATTATAACATCAAATGTTGAGATGTTCGAAAGTGAAGCTGAATGTGATTGTTTTGTTGAAGTTCTTTTCATGGGAATGAAGTTTTTGAAAGATATTCTAGCTGAAAATCAAAATATAAATTTGAAATTGATGAAAAATGCAGAGATTAATTTAATTCCAATGTCAGAGCAGTTGCTATTTATTGAGGGTTACATCAAGCTTCATTCAAGTTACACTCAAGATAATTTAGCAAGCGATTGGAAAATTGATCATTTTAAATTTTCTGAATTCAACATTGTGAGAAACAAGACAGAAAAACAATAAAGTTTTATTTTTTCTTAATTTTGTCACGAATTTGAGTAATTTGATGTGAAATTTGTCCAATTTTCCCGACTGATTTTGCTTTATTGAGATTTAAAATTTTTAGATTTTCATCAACTTCAAATTCTCTTTTCTTCCTTTTAATTAATTCTCGTATTTCTTGATTTTGCTTCTCTAAATTCAGTTTGTAATTTTGAAGTTGAATGCAATCAGTTTCAACATGTGCAATTTTCAAGAAGAAATCATTTGTATGTGAACCAAAATGATGATTGAAAGAACTTTCTGAGAAATTTTTTATTAGATTCAAAGAGTTGTCATTTTTTAAAGTTGAATTTTGTTCTTGAATTTTATTTTCAGAAGTTTCAACTAACTCAAGATTTGCATTTAAAGTTTCAGAAGGTGAAATACTATTGAATTTTACAGATGGTTTCAATTTTAATTTCTCATCATCATCTTCATTATTTTGAATGAATGTAGATTGATAGAGGTTGAAGAGGAAACAATTTTGAACTGAATTTTTATTTTCTTCTATTTTTTGTTGTAAAGAATCATTTATATGTTTGGTTTCTTCAATTTCCACCTTATTAAAGTTTTCAAAATTTAAGCTGCTTTGGGAAATAATTTCTTTGCAATGTAAAAGATTTTTGCTTGGAGTTTCAACCATTTTAATAGGCATATTTAAATTTTTTTCATAATCTTTTGAAATTTTTAATGCAGATAAATTGACATTTTCAATTACTTCAAAATTTTCATTGTCATTTCTGTATTTTAGCATTAAATCATCTAGATTTTCATGTTTCTTACACAATTTGATTATTCGCTCTATATTATTTCCAATTTCAACTAATTTTAGTAGCTTCTTTTTGAATTTTTCAGCTTTTATTAGAATCATTTTAAGTTTCAGATCAGTTTCTTTTTCCATTGTTTTAATATTCTCAATTAGCTCATTGTAATAGTCAAAAAGAAAATTATAAAATCCTTTCGATTTTTCAATATCATTTTCGTGTTCCGATTTAATTTCTTCAATTTTCTCTTTAAGTTCTTTAATTTGCAATTTTCTTTTATTGATTTCTCTTTCTTGTTTCATTATTATTTGCGTTTCACTTTCATTTGATTTGTCTAATCTTTCATAATGTTGCAATCTTTTTTTATTCCATATTGATGTAAATTTTGCGTAAATACTTGAGACTTCATCACAAATTGACTGGTTTAACTTGATCTTCTTTTCATAAAGATTTTCATTCGCAATAAAATAATCAGCATCAAGTTCATAGAGTTGATTAATGTGTTTCTCTTCATTTTGCTTTTCACGTGATTTCATCAACGTTCTGTATGCATGTGCATAATTTTCATAATAAATTTTTCTCTCATGCAAAAGTTTATCGCGATGTAACTTTTCTGCATAAAAATCACGCACAAGTTCCATTCGATTGGCCTTATAAATTTCATGAAGTGAATTTTGAAAAATATTTTGAAGCGCTACAAATAAATTTATTAAATTTAAAATTTTTTATTTCATTGAATTTCTTACCAATTAAATTATCAATCAACTTTGTATGACATGCAAATAATCTCATATGCTGATCAGCAGCATGATCACGATGAGATTTAAAAACATCAAGCAAATGTTCTCTTTTGTCATGTTTATGTTTGACTAGTTGTTGACTGACATTAATTTCTTCAAGAAGATGCAATCGCTCAAAATTTTCACAAAGATGTTGATAAAAATTTTCATCTCTCTTCTTTGAAACTTGTGTGAAGTTGTGTTCTCGTTCAAAATGATCTCGAAGCCTTTGTTGTCTCTTTTCAAGCTTTTTCTGCTCTTTTTCTTCGGGAGAAAGTTTCTTTTTCTTTTCTTTTATTGCAGGCATTATGGAATTTTATGAATAAATTTTCAGAATAATATAATGTTTACTGTGATAGTTAAATTAAGCAAATCAAGAGAAATTTAATTAATTACTATTAATCATCAAAATAAACAATTTTGAATTTCTATATTTTAAATTCAATCATTAAAGTTTAAATATGATACAATTGCAATTTACTTCAAGTTTTAGGTTAGGTTTATTTTAAAAATAAGCTAAGCAAGAAAACATCATAAATATATTTTTATAATACATGAAAAAACTCATACAACACCATTTGCAGTAAATTTCAATATTTTATAATAGACTTGTGAATCTCATAAAAGTCACAAATTCAACTGACATGTAAAACACAATAAAAATTTTTTGTGACCGCTTAATGCACATTTTTTGTATATCATACAAAAATTTACAAGATGAAAAATGATAGTAACATCTCATTTTACATGTGCTCAATATTCAAGGCTATATTTTGTCATATGTAGAGAGGAGAGTGACAATGACTTTCCCAGTATTTAATAATTTTTATTGTCGGTTATTAAACAATAAATGTTATCTCTATGATATTATAGAAAAATAAGAAAATTATTTGTGCACGTATGAATAAATTGTGTTAAAAAATTAGAACGCATTTTTTATAAAAAATTTATAAAAAGCTTAAAAAAGAATATGATTTATGGAATATCGCTACAATCCAAAGATCATTTCTTATGAACTTCTTTTTTGTATATCGAAAATAGCTAATATTTATATTATGTAATATCAAAATTTCTCCTAAATAAACTAATGGTTTGTTTTAGGACAAATTAAACTTCTGATATTTCGAAAGTTTTTAGCCGAAAGTTAAAATGTAATTTCATTACATAATTTTATCTCTTTTTCTGTTTTCAGTGTATCATATAAATAAAGGATAAAACATTTACGGAACTATATGAAGAATAGTAAACAAACTACCAGTGTGTGGCACGAGATTAATTAATTAGAGTGTAGTTATTGTATAATATTATGCGTGAAGGTAAAATAGAAAAATAATTCCTAGAAAATCATAATGAACAAACAAAAGAGTATTCAAGGTTTGTTAACTGTATGTTCAAATTTTTGTCTTTTTTTGATCAAAACTTTTGAATTCTTTACTAGAATTTAAAACAATAAGAAGAAAACATTAAAATTTAAACACAAATTATGTACCAAAATTTATTTTCTCAGAAAACAATTTTTATTCTTATTGAATGAATGAAAATATTTTCTTTTCTCTTTTATCAATTTCATAAATCAAAACATCAAAAAGAAAAGTTATATATGTGAATTCCTTTCATCATTATTTGTAACTCAGTGTATATATTTCTTTATTATAGTAAGTATCACATTCCATGCTAATGCTATCATATCTCTAGATTTATTACTCCTCTCTTTATCATATCAACATCATTTTGCTTATTATTGCTCGCTATCACAAGTTGTAAAATGGAGCATATACTCAGCAATTGATGTATCTACTTACACTGTAGCTGTCTGTGTTTCCATACTTCCATCTAAGTACATCATTTTAAATGTGCTTCTCTAGGATCGCGTATTTGTCAACGAAGAATTTTTTCTCTTTCTCTCTCGCTCGCGTTGATTTTTTCCTTTCCGTGCTGTTGCTTTTTTCTCATTTTAGTTGCGGTTTGAACGTTGAGCACAGCAGAAGTAAAACAAAATTATCAAAGTTGAGCGAGTACAGAAATTGTTTTTTATTGCTGTGAATTCAATTAATTTATCTGAAGTGGTAAAAACCGCTATAAATTAATCTAGTGTCGGTCACATGGAGAGAAATCGATCGATTTTCATTTGAGATTTTTTATCTTATTATCGGTGTCGAAAGTAAAATAAAAACTTCCCTCGAGAGTTTGTCTTTCAATTGAGAGCCCAAAAAACCGGCTTTTAGTGTAGCCAATTAAGAAGAAAAATTACTCAAGTGTCCATAAAGTTCAATTATCATTGCTTGTTGAAGATAAAGTGGCAAAAAGTGTTAAAAAATCGACATACAAAAATATTTCATTCAATCATTGTCAGTTATAGAGTGAAGTTAAAATGAGTGCCAACAAGAAAGATCCAACAGTGATATATAATAATAATTCTGCCATAATGCAATCAGTTGAAAATGGCAATGATGATGATGAGTAAGAAATATAAAATATTTAACATTTCATTTACGGTTGAAGCACTTAAAATTAATTGAAAGTTTCAACTAATTGATCCTTCTTAGAAAAATAAAATATTTTAAAATCCTTCATTTAACATTCATCAAAGCGAAAGGGATAGAAAAAATGAAAAATGAGAGTCATACAAATTTTAATGAGTATTCGTTCATAATTGATTTACGCTTCATTTACCAATGGGCAGTGATAATTAAAAAAAAAAAATTTCATGGGTGTAAAATTGTGACAAAGGTATAAAAAAGAAACAAAAAGGACTAAAATTATTTAGGTTGACATTGAATTTATCAAAATTAGAGTCTTAATTAAGGTTTAAAATTATTTTCATGTGATACTAAATTTTTAAAAGATTTTTGTTAATTCTTGACCTTACCTATTATACAAAAAATTAACACCAATTTTTATTTAAATGCCATCCACAAACTACAAACTGGGTTATATTTCAACTTGTTGTGTGTAAAAAACCCAAACACAGCAAGAAATTCAAACAAATTAAAAAATCACCGAAACAACTAAATTACAATATACTCTCTCGCAAACCAGTTTTAGCAAAACCAAAAGGAAGAAAAAGCGATAACTCTTCATGCATGCTGTCTAAAAGCCATGACGTCAATTAAATTTATTTAAATCAAATATACTTTTCAAAGAATTTGTTATAAATTAAACATTGTTTGCTTGTTGTTAATTTACACGATCTTGAAGTTAATTTTAATGACAATAAACTAAACCCCGACATTTTTACACGCGAGTTTTTGAATGAACTTTGTAAAATATTTAAATAATGCTTCTGTTTATATTGACAAGTGAAAGAATGAATGAGAAAAACGTGAAAGCATTACAAAATATTTTACGACTTTAAAAAATTAATTTACTGACTGAGTTTTTACAAATAGCTTATGAATATAAGCATTTCGTGAATTTCAAACAAAAACTTTCTTGATTATTAAATGATAGCACACTCTTCAATATTTGATAATTTTCGTATAAAAAAGTCAATTGTATAAAATTATCATTATTTGCGTCAATTTTTTATAAAAATTGCTCAAGTTCAGTAGATAAAAAACAGTTTTTAATGAACCATAATTGAAGTTGTAAAAATAATAATTCCCATTGTCACTTTTTTTGCTCTTTTTTGATTCATATCGTCTCAATAATAATTTAATGTTCCGCTTTGATAGCACGAGTTCACCTTCAATCGTAAGCGATTTATTAGCGATTTTATGCTCTTTTTGATTATTGTATGATCTAATTTTTGACAAACCACCATATTTTTGTTATCTTAGGCAATAATGTCTTAATTAAGTTTCTTTATTGCCGTAATTGTAAGAAGTTTCTTTGTTATTTATATAAAAAGTGCTATGTACTTGATAAGAGTGAATAACTTAATTTCAAGGTGGCAAATAAATTTTATATACTTTATTATTTAAATCGAGTTGACAAAGAGATTATGAAGAATAAAATAATAAAGAGGCGTAAATTAGAAAGTACCTAGAACATTTTATTAATTTTAAATTCATTTTTTTAAAATTTAATTTAAATTAACTTATTTAGTTATGTCATAAAAACTGGATTTGCATGAAAAAATTTTGTAAAGTGAAACGAGTTTTAATGAAATCTTTTATGCTTTAATTTTTGATTGAGTTGGAATACATGCATAAAGTAAATGCAATACTTTCAAGGTTTGAGAATTTTTTACTTATCAAAAAATGTGTTCTTTATTGAACTTGAAAGTTTAATTTAAATTTTGATTGAATTGATATTAATTAAAATTCAATTTGCAAAATTAAAAATTTTCAGGAAAAAATATATTAACTATTAATTATTATTCCATTAACCTAAATACCTTTAAACGATTTTAAGCATGCAATAAAAAACAGCTGACTAACAAGACACGACAGAATTTTTTTTTAATAAATTCCATTTTAAATCAAGTTTGATTATTTCATGAGCAAATAAAAGAACCTTGAAACTTAAAATTTCTCTTATGACGTAAATTCAGTTAAGTAAAAAATAAATTTTGTAAACATGCAAACAAATTACAAAACTTTTCTCTGATTGACATAATTGAATAGCATTTTCAAGGGACCCAGCATCATCTTAAGAAATAAGACAAGAGAAAAAGAAGAAAATGTTATTTAATAGAAAACTTTAGGATCGTCGTCGTTTTTTTCCACTTATTGGAGAATAAAAGTTAAAGTGACATATAAAGGCGATTAAATTTCCCTCCTCAATTGAAATGAGGTTGATGTACTTGAGCAGTGAAAATTGTTTGTTTTGAAGTGAATTGCGTAAGAATCATAAACCATGGTTTAAAGTTTGCACATTTCATTCCTATAGTTGCAATGAAAAGTAAATATCTCTACAAGGATTGAAAAATAAAACTAAAATTCCATTAGAAATCTTTTCACACTGTCTATTTTTAATCTTATCATAGAGCAATAAGCACTTTATGATTTTTTATCTAGAAATAAAATGTGTAAAATAAATCATTTCTTTTGACATGAATTGTCCTGATTTTATTTCGCCTTTTTTCTCGCGATAGACAAAATCTTATTTATACTTGTTGCCTGAATCTCATGAAAAGGAGCTTAAATTTCACGATAAAAGAAATGTTGAGCTAGGTTATTTATAGCTCTTTAAAACATTTCTCATAGTCACGCGTCGCCTAATTTCCGCATACATTTATTTTTTCATCACTTTCAAGGTCACAAGAAGCACAAGAATTTCATTATTTTATTAAATTGATACCTCGAGCTAATAATCTCATCAAATCCTTCCAAATTTTCATCCTTTCAATACTTTTTTATCACAAATACGCACATTGTGAGCCTAAATAAACATACGAAAAAGTGTCAGATGATGCTGCAGTATCGCATGACAATGAACTTATTCTCAAACTTTGAACCTTCTGACACACACTAAATGAGATGTGTGTAATTTAATTCAAAGAGCAATTTTTCTAACTTATTACCTGTCTTTTTTCACAGTGTCACTGAGACAAAACCATTCTGGCGAAAGCGACGTTATCTCGTCGTACTAATGGCATTCTTTGGCTTCTTCAACGTTTACTCGCTTCGTGTCAATTTAAGGTAATTTTATTAATAAGAATTACAACGTAGATGCAAGAGCAATAATGATGATTTCTTTCATCTAAATTAGTGTTGCTATAGTGTCAATGACTGAAATAAGAGAAATTCATCATGAAAATAATACTGTGACGAAGGAGCAATATTTCGATTGGGATTCACAGCAAAAGGGACTTGTTTTGAGTTCATTTTTTTATGGCTACATCACTACACAATTTATTGGTGGTTTAGTTGCTGCAAAAATTGGTGGAAATCGAATCTTTGGCATTGGCATTGGTGCAACAGCTATTTTGACATTGCTCACACCGCTTGCAGCAAAAACCAACTTTTACCTTCTCTTGGCTGTTCGTATAATTGAAGGAGTTTTTGAAGGTGTAAGTTCAAATTTATCAATCTTGTTTTAGTGATAATTTAATTATTTGTAATGATGATCTTTAAAGGTCACCTTTCCTACTATTCATGCGGTTTGGAGCAAATGGAGTCCACCTTTAGGTGAGTTTTAATAAATTGAAATAAAGAATAAAAAGAGTTGAACAGTAAATTCTGTTGCAACAGTTGAAATGACAAAATTTGACTTGATTGATTACTTTTACCAAGACTTTTACTTAAAGAAGCTTAAGAAGAAAAAAGTCAGTGTTTTTATAAAAATTTCATATATTTTTTTACAGAGAGATCTCGAATGGCCAGTATAGCTTTTGCTGGTAACTATGCAGGCACTGTTATCGCAATGCCTGCTTCTGGGTTATTAGCAGCAACATATGGTTGGGAATCAGGTAAAATAGATATTCACTTTGAAAACATAACATGCATGACTGCAAACTAATTCCTAAATTTTCTGTTCTCAGTATTTTATGTTTTTGGAGCAATTGGTTGTTTATGGCTTGTACTTTGGATGATAATAGTTCGAAGAAGTCCAGAAGAAGATCCGTTCATAAGTGAAGAAGAAAAGAATTATATTGTCAAAAAGCTCGGTCGACGTGAAGATATTAAAATAAATCCACCATGGAAAGAAATCTTTAAATCGCCTGCTGTATGGGCGATTGTTGCATCACATTGTGCTGAAAATTGGGGATTTTATACTCTCTTGACTCAGCTTCCGACATTCTTGAGTGGTCAGTATCTTTTTTGTTATCGTACAATTTTTTCTGTTGATTTTGAAACCTAAATAAATATTTACAGATGTCTTCAACTTTCAATTACAAAAGACTGGATTTCTCTCAGCAGGTAAATTTTCTTTTATTATTCATAAATGACAGCAATTTTAATTTGATTTTATTTTAGTTCCTTATTTAACAATGGGCATTTTACTTGGTGTCTCAGGATATCTTGCTGACTGGTGTCAAATTAAAGGCTATTTGACAACAACACAAGTTCGTCGCTATTTTAATTGCCTCGCATTTCTTGCTCAAACGATTTTCATGCTTCTTGCCGCATTTCTTCTCCATCCAACAACTAGTATGGTTTGCATCACAATTGCTGTAGGACTTGGAGCTTTCGCATGGTCAGGTTTTGTTGTAAACCATTTAGATATTGCACCACAATATGCGAGTATATTGATGGGTATTGGAAATACTTTTGCAACAAGTGAGTGATGGAAAATTTCTTCAAAATGATTGACATGTTTGAGTTTTATCTATATTTCTCCACTTTCAGTTCCCGGAATTGTTTCACCGATATTGACTGGCTTCATTGTCAAGGATAAAGTGAGTGAAATGCATTTTTTTCTATTGTTTAATTTTCATTAAAGTGATTAACTTTTTTAGAGTGTCGACTCTTGGAAAATTGTCTTCTACATCAGTGCAGGAATATATTTGTTTGGCTGTTTATTTTATTGGTTTTATGCATCAGGTGAAGTACAGCCATGGGCGGTTGTTCGTACACCAACACATGAAACAAATCGTAGTGAAATTGAGAAAAATGGAAAGCCTAAAGGCCATGCATATACGAATGAAGGTATTGAACTGAAAGACGAGTAGCATAAAGTTATTTTCATTAATGACGATGATGATTATGTGAAAATGTATTTTAATATCAATAAGTGTGATTAAACAAGAAATTTAAAAGATTTGTCTAAAATAATATTTAACTCGATGTCGAGTAAAAGCTTTAAGAAAGTTTAATAACAAAGTGTCTAATTTTGCCATGTTTTTTTGAAAAGATTTTTTTTTTTGAAAAATATATATTTAGGTTAAGAAATTTATGTGAAAAGAATGAATGTAAAAACTGAAGAAATTTCTTTCAAAAAAAATTTTAAAACTTAACTGATTTTTGTTCAATTTATTAAGATTTTTTGTTAACATAAATCAGATAGAAAGAGAAAATGAAACAAAGAAATATTAAACACATGTGAAGAAAAACTTAAAAGCTATCTGTGTATCTCTATCAATGTGTTTTATTACCTACTAATTATGTGATAATGAATAGACTTATCTGTTGCAGTTTATCATATACTCGAATCAGTCTGTATTTGGATTTCAGTTGCTCTGGAATTATTTTATTGTCTCAGTGTCTGTTTTGGTTAATTTAATTGCAGAAGATGGAAAATTCAATGTAGGTCAATCAATTTTCTGTAATTTTCACTAAATTTTAATTTTATAGAATTGAAACAGCACCATTCTGGAAAAAGAAACGTTATTTAGTCGTTCTACTTGCATTTTTTGGATTTTTTAATGTTTATGCTTTAAGAGTTAATTTAAGGTAAGAGAAATATCGTTTTTATCATAGATTCTATCTAAATAATCTATATTAGTGTTGCAATAGTATCAATGACGGAAGTAAGAGAAATTCATCATGAAAATAATACTGTGATAGAAGAGCAATATTTTAATTGGAGTTCAAAACAGAAAGGATTAGTTTTAAGTTCATTTTTTTATGGCTACATTACAACACAATTTATGGGCGGTTATTTGGCATCTCGATATGGTGGAAATTTAATTTTTGGCATAGGCATAGGAGTTACTGCATTTTTTACACTTTTGACACCATTAGCCGCATCGTGGAATATTTATGCACTTGTTGCTGTAAGAGTGATTGAAGGAATTTTTGAAGGTATGACTTTTCCATGTTGTTATCACATTTGGAGTAAATGGGCACCTCCTTTAGGTAAATTATTTAAATGTTTTGAGCTTCATTTTTAAAAATATTCATTTTTAGAGAGATCAAGAATGGCTAACTTTGCAATGGCTGGAAATTATGTTGGAACTGTCGTCGGAATGCCTTTATCAGGCATTTTTGCAACTTATATCGGTTGGCAGAGTGTTTTCTACATTTTTGGTACTATTGGAATTGTATGGCTTATTATGTGGATTTTAATAGTTAAAGCAAGTCCAGAAGCTGATTCTCGTATATCAAAAATTGAAAGAGACTACATTATTGCTAGTATAGGACGGAATGCAAATGAAAAACCACCAAATTTTAATGAAATTCCATGGAAGGATATATTCATGTCAAAAGCTGTTTGGGCAATCATTGTTGCATTCTTCTGTGAGAGTTGGGGATTTTTCACGATGTTTACTGAACTTCCTTCTTTTTTTAAAGGTGAGAAAGATTTTGAAAATTTAAAAAAATTGTTAAATTTTTCCATTCTTAGATCTTTTGGACTTTGATATTTCCAAATCAGCAATTTTATCAGCTCTTCCTTATTTAGCACTTACAATTCTTCTCTTTTTCTCGGGTTTCATTGCTGATTGGTTTCAAGTGAAATCAATTTTAACTACAACTCAAGTTCGTCGCTATTTCACTTGCATTTCATTTTTAAGTCAAACAATTTTCATGATTCTTGCTGCTTTTATTCTTCATCGAGTTTATTCAGTTATATTTTTGACAATTGGTATTGGGTTGGGGGCATTTTCACTATCTGGATTTGCAATTAATCATTTAGATATTGCACCACAATATGCGAGTATATTGATGGGAATTGGAAATACTTTTGGAACAAGTGAGTAATCATATTTAATTGGTAAAAAATAAATTTAGGAATTTTGGTCATTTTTCAGTTCCTGGCATGGTTTCACCTTTATTAACTGGATATATTGTTACAAAATCTGTAAGTTAAATATAGTTGAACAAATTTTTAACATTACTCAGAATTTTTTATGTTTTAGACGGAAAGTGAATGGAGGATTGTTTTTTATATTACAGCAGCACTTTATATTTCTGGATGTATATTTTATTGGTTCTTCTCTTCTGGGAAAGTTCAAGCATGGGCTGAGAAGAAAAATGAAATAAAGAATAAAATTTAATACTTTTTGAAGAATGTGTAAAGAAAATTGTTGAATGTTTATTCGTTAACGGCCATATCACGTTGAAAACACCGGTTCTCGTCCGATCACCGAAGTTAAGCAACGTCGAGCGTAGTTAGTACTTAGATGGGTGACCGCTTGGGAACGCTACGTGTTGTTAATATTTTCTTTTTTGCTTATTTTACTTTTTTCTATTTATTTTTTATGAAAAATTTTTTAAAATGAAATTACAAACAATTAAAAAAATTTTTAATAGAAAAAGAAATAAAATTATTAACAACACGTAGCGTTCCCAAGCGGTCACCCATCTAAGTACTAACTACGCTCGACGTTGCTTAACTTCGGTGATCGGACGAGAACCGGTGTTTTCAACGTGATATGGTCGTTAACGAAAGAACATTTGACAATTTTATTTATATATTTTTCTAAAGTATAAATTTTTTTAAAAACTTATTTTATTTTTAGCTCATTTTTTTAAATATCATTTAGTTAAATAAAATTTTTTTCATTGATTCGAAATGTTGACGCTTATTAACGGCTTTTAGAAATTTAAACTGTTTTTCAAAAGCTTTTCAAGCGTTTTTACTTTATTTTAATCTAATCCAATAGTTTTTAAATCTAACATTATAAATTGAATTTTTACATTATGATACATTATTAAGATCATTTAAATTACAAGCTATAAAAAGGTTTTTTGCAAACATTTTATATTCAATTAGTAAGAAGGATTTTAATTTCAATAAATGCTCAAGATTGACCGTCAACATTAATCAGTATTGTTTTATTAATTTTATATGATTTTCAAAATGCAAAATTGCTACCATTAACACAAATTAGTTAAAATTTTAATTCAGTTTTTTCTTTTCTTCTCTTTGCTTAAGAAATATGCTGTATGCTGTGGACTTGAACAACGAGTAAGACAATGAAAAAAGTAAAGTTCAATGTCACGATTTTCTCTCTCTTTTTTGTGTCTCTCTGTTTCTAATGTTTATCGTGCTCTCAAAGTCACTTTATGATTGAACTTGAATTTGTTTTTTCTTGGCATCGATGAGTGCATTTTATAGCTTATGATTGTAGTAAATCCCTGTAGGCATATAAAATTTTTTTTTCATTCTCGAAAGTGAATTGAAAGTTCAGTTTTTTTAAATGAATGAGGAAAAAGCGCAGCAACATGCTTGACATTCGAATAGAAAAGATCAAGATTTAATTCGTTACAGCAAGCAAACTTACCCATGGCTTGTTAGAGAGAGAATTTTTAATGCTATGGTACTCATTCAAGTAGCTAAGCTAAGCTATAGCAAAGAGAGATGAGAGAGTTAAAAATGTACATTGTGCAAACAACTTTCCATTTCCATCAAGCAATTTCATTTTTAATTTTCATGAACCAAATTTTCGCTACTCGCTCGTTTGAAGAAGAAGATGAATAAAATTTGATTCACATTTTCGGTCTCTAAAAAGAAAGTGAAAATGGCATCATTTCCAATCGATTGAAATTGATCATGATGACGTCATGAATATACTATCAAAGCATTAATAACCTTGCGGAAACTTGTTTTTTGATTATTTGTTTGTTTCTGATTGTGACATTTTTTGTGTGTGCTGCTTCACTATATATGCGATGTCATGACAAAAAAGTGACAAAAAATTATTTATTGATCTGCAAAAAAATAAAATAATAAGATTGGATGAAAATAAGTTTAAACTTTTGATCCATTATTAGTTTTTTCCGGCTTCTCTTGTGGGTGAGGTATAAGCAAGCATACAGTTCTAAGAAGTAGTAGAACACTCTTCATAAGCACACCACTCGAGATAATAACATTTTGAATAAAGAAGAAAAACGTCACAACATATTGTAGCAGCCAAAATAATGAATTTTTTACGCTAAACACCTTGAGAAAACAAAACTGAGACATAATAATACTTCTACTGTTATAAATTATTCATTTTTATATAAAAGATAAATTTAATGCTGAATTTATTTTTATTTAAAATGTTGTCCTTCACACAGACACAATGAAATAAAAAGTTGACAAGCTTATAAATACGTAAAAGAGGAGAGAAGTTTTGGAATCTTGATAGAATACGATGATTAATTACGATATAAACAGTTAGTTGTTAATGAATCATGAAAATAAATGTCTGTTTGCGATTATACTGTAATAATTATTTCAGTAAACAAACAAATATGGTTTTTTAATGTTTAACAGGTTATTAGAATTGCATTTGGCTGATTTTAGAATATTTCACGGTCATTTTAGTGATTTTAAATTAGTTATAATCCCTAAATTTAAGTCTGAAATATTTTACATTTCATGCATTAGTTTCCTAATTTTATAGCATGACTTGTGTATAAATCTTATTTTAAATTAGTTAAAAAAAAACATAAAATTCAATTTGTGATTGAAAGCATGCATTTAGGTAATTAAAGTAAAAAATAACGAAATTTTAAAATTTGTATAATTTTTTTGTCGCTAACTTAACATTTAAATTAAAAAATTATTTTGATTAGGATTCTTAAAGAATACATTTGGAAAAGATCACAATATAATAAAATTGTAGCTCATTACTTTAAAAAATTTAATTAAAGATGATTTTAATAAACAAAATACAACCAAAATCGATTACAAGAGTCTCATAAAATTCATAGAAATTCATTATGATGTGTTATGACAGTCAATAAATTTTTAAATCATCATCATCACATATTGCAACAACATCAGTAGAAGCCAAAAACTCGCATCTATCCACTCATTTAAATCTCAAAGTCAAGAGAGTGAGAGAAAAAATCACAAATAAAAATTTTTCGGCAGTTTTTTTGCGTTCGCTAAATCACATCAACTATGATACTTGTCAGCTCTCAACACACACACAAAAGCTAACTCTTAAGCTATTCGAAGCCACTCACGAAAATTGCAATTTAGCGCAAACCAGGAAATAGCAAAAAGCCATCATTTTCTGGCCAGAAGAAAAAAATGCTCATTTTGCAAGGCATTGAGCGCATTATTATTAATTTCTGTGGAATATATTTTCTCGGGGGCGCCAAATTAGATTGGCTGGTTAGTTGATTGGGTAATTTATTATGTTATAAGAAATAGAATGGCAAATAAACGGTTTTTTGTCTATGTAAGCTTCTTCTTATTTAATTGATTGCACTCAGCTAAAAAAAACGAACATACGCTCATAAAACTACTTGATTGACCTCGAAAGTTACGAGCCTAAATGGCTTTTCATTGCCAAATTTTGATAACATTTTCGAGTTATTGTCGTGTGTGCATGACAGAGAAAGAAAGAGATGAAAGAGAGCGAATGGTTGTGCTTTGGTGTAGCAAGTGCGCTTGAGTCTATGTTTTTATCACATTTGAAAAAAATGTGTTTTGTGTATTGAATGAGGAACCCACAGTACTTTAGTAGCTTTACGTTGCTGCCACTATAATTAATGAATACGAAACATACGTGTAATGACATTGAAGCTGAGACAATTTATTTTCTCGTAGTCATTTTTATAGTTGATAAGAGAAAGAACGCTTACATTATTTTACTATGAACATTCGGAGAGCTTAGAAAATCGGAAATTACTAAAACACATCATTAGTCCTTGATCTTTAATACTTGTAAGTTTATTTGGTAATAATGAATATAAATAATGATTAATGTATCACTTTAGTCGACTCTATGGCTCAATAAGTTGATTATTTCAGTACTTCATAAGATTTATTTTGATGAATTATTTAAAACAATGGAAATGAAAAATAAACTTTAAGTTGGTTACAGTATTAAATTTAAGTTATAAATGAACGTTAATTGAGTAGAACTATACTTTCAAAAAATCATCAGAAGTTCATTAAAATCATGCAATTTTTTCAAGTCTTTATATAGGTGATTCCACGGAAATTTCAACAACAATTTTCATTCTTTAAATCTATTTTTCTCATTAAATACATTATCAATTCGCAAGATTAAACACTTAAATGGTGTTATTTAACTTTTTAAACAAGATGTACTGAATATTTCTGCAATTACTATAGTAATTTTCGAGTTATTTGCGAAAAACAGGCAAATTTTTCCCGCTCACAACTGGACAAAATTTTAGAAATTAAATTTTCACTCAAAAACACTCACTATTTCTTCTCAAAACTTCAAAAAATAAATAGATTCTATCAAAACATACAAAGTATGGTAAATATTACCTAGTGAGAGTACTTTATTTAGTTGAAAATTGAATTTTAAACTTTGTAAACTTTACCCTCTCACAAAAAGTGATTTCGAGGGTAAATTTACTAATTTCAAAATAAAAATTACCGGTAAAAATACATGATACAAATTCATTAAATTATCAAAAAATTTCTCTTTTTATTTTGAAACATTTTATATCGTCTTCATATGATGATAACGATGCTATCAATTTGAAATCATTATGTTCTGGTTTGAAATGATGAAAATCAGAAGTTACTT
This sequence comes from Polypedilum vanderplanki, assembly GCA_018290095.1. Taxonomy (NCBI): domain Eukaryota; kingdom Metazoa; phylum Arthropoda; class Insecta; order Diptera; family Chironomidae; genus Polypedilum; species Polypedilum vanderplanki. Next base: position 26,079,805 of record CM031380.1, on the reverse strand, counting down.
CATTTAAACGAAACTCAACAAAATTAACGTTCAAAAAATTTTTAAAAACAAGTTGAGATAAACTTGTGAAGAGAAAATTCAGAAAAAATTTCTGTCCACCTGTTCATGGAACCGTTATTTTAAAAAATTTCAAAAAATTCTTATGAGAATTTAAAACTTATTTCTCTAACAATGGGCAATTTTTTTTAAATTTTCAGTATTGAACTTTTAAAATTAGTAATAATTTATTACTAATAAATAAACAAATTTTTTTCAATTTATTTTTCAGATTTCAGATGACTGTTAATTTAGAACAATGAAATTTTTCTAAAATTTAAAAAAAAACACACAAAAATGTTTCAAAAATTTTAATAAATTTTTCATTCATTATCAAAAACACTGAACTGGAATGAATAATTGTGCCAAATTATCGCTCACTGACAAATTGTATCAAACACCTTACGTTTAAAATTCATTGATAACTTCATCTGTTGATGTTGTTGTTACTATTTACTTGCTGCCTATATAATAATAGAATACAATTTTGTTTTTAAACAATAAAAGTAGATCCCCGAACGTCAGAGACTGAAACATATGTCTCCAAAAATACCAAGATATTGATCAAGTGAAATATTCAATTGACGCAAATTCAATTCGAGTATTACTAAGTAGAAACAGACTTCATCTTTACTTGCGTCAAATATTTTTAAAAAATATAATTTTTTTAAAATTTCTTTCGATTACAAATTTCTTAAAAGATGTTTTTTGTCGCTATGCTATTCAGTCATACTGAAAAAATTGAAACTTATCTCGTTGACCTTGTTAGATTTTTTTGATGTGAAATGAAATTGGATTGTGATTGGCTTTTTCGTTGTTTGATATCATATGAAATTATTTGGTGAGACTTGGCTATAGTTTTTTTTACTACTATAAGAGTTATTTTTAGAACTTACGATTTGCCACTCTGCATTTTTGAATGCTTAAGGAAGTTTCAAAAATATTTTTATGGCTTCGTGATTTGTGTTGACGAAAGTCGATTATTTCTTTTGTGGAATGATTAATTCACGAAATTTTTTAATAGATTTTCTAAAGTTTACCCGTGTTCACAATAAACCGTCAATTGTTTTCTAAAATTTAACAATTAAAAAATTTATTGCATTTTAACTGTCTTTAATCAATTTCACTTTGAAAATTATTTTATTATATTTATACTATTGAAATAATAGTTGACTTTCCTTGAAATTTCAAGGAACTTTTTTATCATAATTTCACCGTTAAAATCTATAAATATTATTCAATGAAAGTTAATGAATTTTAGATTAAGTTTAAAAATTTCACAATAGAAAAAAACTTTGAAACTGTCAATTTGTGAGTTTGAATATCCTATAAAAAGCGATCATTTTTCTTAAGATAAAAGGTCTTATTATAAAAATTGAAAAAGATCAAGCTCAAAAATTTTAGATCAAGATCAATATTCAAATGTAAAAAATTCGTTAAAATGAAATTTTATCAGGATTTCTTTAATTGATTTTCTTTGTTTTCCGAAATCTTTGATTAATTAAAAATATTTAATTTTTAAAGTTTCATCATTCAAATAATATTATTCAAGTCAAATCGGAAACTTCTTTAAATACTTCATGAATTCAACTCGTTTTCTTTGATAAAAACACTTAAAATGCAGATTTTAAAGTAGTCATGTGCATCTATCGAAAAAATTCTTCAAATTCTGCTATTTCATGATTTTTATTTATTCAAGTTTTTCAACTCACCACATGCAGAAGCAATATAGATAATTCAAAAAGCTTAAGAATTCTTTAAATGGACAATAGACAAAAATAGATAAACGTATTAAAACAATGTTGCAAACTTGAAATAAAATGATCACATATTCAGAAGTTCATGTTTTATTTTTGTCTGAGCTAAGTAGCGATTCTAAATAAAAACTTATAATATTGTGCTTTTGTTATAGCAATGAATTAAAAAAAGAGAAGAAAAAAAGATGAAAAGAGCGAAAAGAGAGAGAGAAAATAAAGAACAGAAAAGATGATTCCTATATTTAATTTTAGTTGGGATAGGTTAAGGAATGTGCACGTTTTAGAGTTTTGCTTATAAGCAAAATAAAAACATTTGCATTTATGTGAAATGGAGAAAAAAATTTTCTGCTTTGTCTGGTTTATTTCGCGCTTTTTCCTTCTTACGTTTGCATTTGGAATTGTATTGAAAAACTATTTATTTATTTTTTGCATTTTAATCTTGTTAGAATTTTTTGTTTTTCTTTCTCTTTATCAGTTTTACTTAAGTCTACAAAGAAACCACACGTTTTATGTTGTTCATGTTCATCGGCATTTTCGTGTGTGCATAATTTTCTTCTTCTTTCTTTTTGTACCTTCGCTTGCTTTTATATAAATGATTGCATAATATGTATGCATGCATATGGAATGCACTCGCTCAAGTTCAATGATTTTTTTGGTGTTTTTGTTTTTATTATCTTTTCGTCTTTCGCTTACTCTTTTTCTTTTCTTTCTATCGCCTTATTAAATGTTGAATGAACTTTAATAAACTAACATATGAAATTAAAAATTTTCATTTCTTTTGGCTTGCATCATAATTTTTCGTCTGTACATATGTTTTATTTTCTTTTCAATTTAAAGTTGAATAGTGGTGAATGGTTTTGATATTGAAAGTTTTATTTTTGAGGTTTTTTCTTTTTATTCTTTAGCTTTTTTCACTTTTCATTAATTGATTATTGAAGTGAATTTTCTATTACTGAAATGAGAAATTTTGATTTCATGAATGAACATTTTTACTTATTTATTTTTTCAGTCAAAAAATTTTATGAAACTTAGTAGAAGAAATTTTAATAGGTTAGAAATAGACATGAAAATTTTGTCAAGAACTTTTTAAAATTCTAATAGTTTTAAAAAATATTTGAATTTTTCATAGCTATCAATGTGTAATTCAATAAATTAATAAAAGTCTAGTAAAATTAGTTATTTTAGTAAGGACATCTAAAAAATATTAACAATTTGCATGAGTCCAAAGTTCTTTTTGTATTAAATTTCTTTTGCAATATGAATAAAATTTACTTATGAAATAATAAACTTAATTTTATGTAATTCTCAATTTCCCACAAAACAAACAAATGACGTCCTTTTAAAAAATTCTTTTTTATCTACTGAAATTTAACTCTATTACATAATTTAATTTTTCAGCACAAAAAAAATATTCGCAAGCCGAGTTGACAATTCTTGAAAATGAATATATCAAAATTCAATTGAGAAAAAAAATTATGACTTTGGCTAATTAAAAATTCCTCGCATGAAATTTTAAGCTTGGAAATTCGATTGTTTTGTTTAAATGTGAGAGAGGATCAGACGGGAATAAATAACAAAAATAAAATTAACGGGAGTGAGTTCAGGTTAATAATTTTCAATGACCATAAAACTGATGTATATTTTTTTGTATTAAAAGTCAGTGTCTTGCTCTCTCAGTGCAAGCAGCAGTTCTTGTTGCACTTTTTTGTGTTTGCTGCAAGAGAAAATATAAATAATAATAAAAGCAACAACAAAGAAGGAGAAGTTCAATGAACGAGTAACCTAACACATACAAGTAAATGAGCGAGCGCGGGGAGAGGTTGCATTAAACTGCAATTGCATATTTACCCATCATCCTCCTCTTAAAAATAATATACCGAGAGACTTTTTACTTGGCTCTTTTATTTTTTGAGTGGCAGTAGAGATGGATGCAAAACGAAAAAAAATTCTGTTTTTGGACAATGTGGCTGTTTGCTGCATACATAAAAATGGAAATTATGTTCTCAAACTTGAACTCGAGAGACAGGCACAACAACAAACGAGAAAGAAATTGCAATTTTTAAATAAATTTCTTTCTTTCTCTCTCTCAAACGATTTTTTTACTTGCTTGTTATTGTAAGAAAGCAAAATAAAAAAAATGAAAATTTCACTCTTCTTTCTCTTCATTTCACTTAAATCGTTTTGTGTGCACACATCAACCCGATCGATTGAAGTTCTTTTTCTCTGTTGTAATAATCTTTTTCATAAAATCATTCAAGTAAAGCATTTTTTATAGCTAAAGTCATTTTGGCATGTCCACATGCATGTTATTATTTATCGAAGATAATACACAACCCAATATAGAAGAAAAAGAAGGAGAAAGAAAAAAATATTTGCAAACGATCGCGCTGCTCCAAGTGCATGTGCCTCGTGACTTCATCACATTCACATGCATACAAAAAAAATTATTCGTCTCAATTTTCAGTTGCAAGATCAAATAAAATGAACAATTTTCGGATAAAGAAGGTTATTATGTAATTTTCCATCAATTTTTTTTTTCCTTTTAAAATAACCAGATGCAAACATTTTAATTTTTCTTTATTTTTTAATTCAATTTTTGTGAAAATACTTTTTTAAAAAAAAGTATTGTTATGATAGTTGTCCTTAAGTGTCAGTCAAAAATTCGTTCGTTAAGACGTAAATGTTATTTACAAAAATTTCTTTTTTTAAATTTTTTAAATCATATGACAAAAATTAAAAAAATCAGTAATATTAACCGTCAGTGACGTGTTAAAAGCGTATTTTCCCGCAACAGATTAGTTTTGTTTAAAAATTCATTGAAAGTTTCAAAAAAATTTATTCCGGCCTTTTTGAAGTCTGTACAATTTAAAACATACACTTGGGTCTAAATGTCCAAAAACTACTTCTGACATCTTTTCTCGACGTTTCATGACATTTTAAGATTTTTGGATGAAAAAAATTTTTTGGTCCATGTGATGGACATCCACCACATGCATGCCCTTGGGTCAACACCAATCTAAAAACTTTCAATGCTATCTTATTGTACGCTTCAAGACCTTTCCAACGAGTATAAATATGCCTATATTTGGAAAATTTCGATTTTTGGTCCATGTGATGCATCTGTGCGGCACATGCATAGACTTGGGATAAACTGTCAAAAAATAATTATTGACATGTTTTCTCGATGTTATATGATATTATAAGATTTTTTTATGAAAAAAAATTTTTTGGTCTATATGGTGGACGTCCACCATATGCATGCCATAGCTCGGGATGGAGAACGAATCTCGCGGAAAGCTTCCGTTACACCGGTCTCATAGTCAGAACCAACAGATTGGTGCAAAAAGTTTGAGAAAAAATCGTTTTTTGAAAGACTAGTTACGGAGACAGACAGACAGACAGACAGACAGACAGACAGACGGACAGACGGACAAACAAAGTGGGCACAATAGCGCCTTTTTTCTAAATCTGATGGAAAATGCGCTAAAAAATTGTTTACTTGAACTTAAATGTTTCCAATTACCGTTGCATAATTGGGTATATATGAAAGAAAATTTTCCACACATTTCAAACAAAAAATCCATTTAAAATTATCCACAAACAGAAATCTTTTAACCAAAAAAATTTTTGAACGCGTGGAGAAATTGAGATGCAATAAATTAAAGCTGAAAGCTTGTGATTAAGAATCTTTGTGTGTATATTAAAAGAACAGCGAAAACAATCAGCATGTAATGTAAAATTGAAAAATTTTCTTACTAACAAAAAAGAGCGTATCGAATCAAGCACAAACCCATCGACCTTTTACGAAGAAAATGCATAAATAAGAGGAGAAAAATAAAGGTCCATTTGCTATCAAATTTTAAAAATCAGCGACTGCAATGTCAATTTTCTCGTACACACATAATTTTACCATTTTTTCGGTAACAGCGACTCGCGACCTTACATTATAAAGTAACAAGGGAGACGTTGAGCTTGAAAAAAAATTGAAGCAGGCGAATGTTCGATGCGAGAGAGTCAAGTCGAGTCAATAATAATGTGTGCGTTCGAGCTCATACTTACATACATACAATTCAATGTTACATTGAACTCACGTGTATTAAATGAATAATTTTTTTTAATTTTCTGTTCTCTGAAACTGCTTTATATATTCATTGCAAAAGCCTTTCCAATGTGCGTATTGTGCGTTCATGAAAAAAATTTTATATACTATTTTTCGGTGCTGGTTGTGGGCTGCATTACGTATGTCAAATTCTCATCATTATTTAAAGGTCATACGAAACATTTTTTGAGGGTTTTTATGTACTTTATTTTATTAGATCACGAAGAATTTTTGAAATATTTTTTGAATTATTATAAATACCAGTGACCAAGTACCCGTGTTGCAGATCGGTGTACTTAAGCGCATTTTTGGTGCCTAGATCAGAGTTTATAACAATTACAGAAATATTAGATGCGTTTGTAAAACAGATTCATGAGATAAGATATACTGGTTAAAGTAAATTTCAAATGTATTAGAAATTTCATTTGTAATACTCATGGTTTCGAATGAAATAATTGAAATTTAAGTTGTAGCAAATAGCAGTCAATTAGGAATTCAGCAGCTTATTTTTTGTTTTGTTTACATTTTCAATATAGAAATATATTTTATGAAAACTCGAGTAATGTAATTGCTGCTAATAATCTTAATCTATTGAAATTCTCGGAATCGCCTTTATAAATTTGGTTGATTTGAAAATAACGATCAAATTCAAAAATACGCGAAGTTGGCTAGGCGCAGCTGAAAAATTTTTTGATCGCAGTCAACTTCGCGAAAAAAATTTTGTTTACAAATTTCAATATGGAAAATTAATTCATAATTTCCCAAGTTATATGACTAGTGACAGAAATATAAATAAGCGTCGCCGCACTAACTTTTTTAGCACAAATCTAACGCACAACAAAACGGAAGTCGCTAGCTATCATAGTTTTCGAGATCTCAGAGGGACACCCGGGAGCCGAACAGTCAGCCAGCCAGCCAGCCAGCCAAAGTGAATGTATAAGCTGCATTGTTGTTCCAAAAATGCGCTAAAAATTTATAATAGGAAATATAAATATTCAAGGTATGGAAACGAAGCGATTTATACCGATTTTTATGGATTTTTTTGTCGAATCGCGTTCGTTTTCATACTTTGTAAAAATTAGATTAAGGAGAGACAACAAGAATTTTAATATTTATTATGGTATTTAGTTTGCAAAAGATCTGTCACTACACTGAACTACTTTTTTCTGGCTCTTTTCTATTCGAAACAAAATTTCTAAGAATTGGAAAAGTCTTTGGTTAAGGTCTGTTGAACAGAGTATTTTTTAACTAAAAAGTAGAACTCTAAATATTTAGAATTTCTTACAAAACATACTGATTTATTGTGGCAAAAATTCATTCTTTGACAATTTAGTCATCAGTTTTTTCCATAACTTAAAACTTCAATAAGAATCTGAAAAGACTTTAAAATGAACATTTATCGGAAGTAAATGGCTGCAGACCAATCAAACTTAAGGCCATTCAATTACACACAATAAATATTTTTATTTGCTCGGATCTTATGCGTGCATGATTTCCTCTCAATGAGTTTGAATTTCTCACACTATTCTTAAATATATTTAGCAAATAAGCCATGCCATGGTGATCATTTGATGAAGTTCGAGGTGATTTTAAGGAAGCTTTTTTTCTACCTCTTTTTCTTCATCTCAACGAGACTCTTTTCAAATCTAATTTAAAGCGAATATAAAATTACTATGATGACCTTAACAATCATACCAAAAAAAGCATGTGAGTAGTAGATGAAAAAAAGAAGAAAAACTTCAAAGCCATCCAGCATCAGCAGTTGTAGAGTTACATTTATTGCTTTTGTGTGCGTTTATATTTTTCGGGTATGATCATGAATATTTTTTTTGCATTTTCAATGTGGTTAAGGCTAAGACAGCAGAAGAAAAAGAAGAAGTGAGTGTGTGTGCGTCTCAAGATCATTTAGCATTGTCAAATGTTTGCCATCTATGGTCTTTGCAAAAATATATAAAAACATGCTTAGGAATCTACTTTAAGATTCATAAATTAAGCTAGACCACAATAACAAGATACTAAATTATAAACATGACGATAAAAAATGACATTTTCGTGGTTTTTGATATCAAGGATGATCTTGAAAATTAGCAAAAATCGGAAGTCAAAAAATTTGCAAAGCATATCAAAAATTTCAATAAAATTCTATAAAATATGCTCAAATACACACACAATCATGCGAATGTTAGACACAAAGTAGTTTGTCTGAAGGTTGGATTTTTTCAGTTGGCCATCAAAATTTGTGTTTTTCTGTCTCTTTTCATACACCTTCTCTTTCTTATTACCACAAAATTTTGTATTTCTAATATATGCGCAAAAAACTATTCTCCGACGGCTTGAGCATATTGGCATTGGCATTCAAAAAGCGAGTAATTTTTTTGCATATTGCGGATACTACCTGAGTGAGTTTATGATGGTCGAAGTAATAAAAAATTATTTTATTGCAACCCCAAAAATATTGTCACATTCTATTATCCTTAATTCCTTTTCTTTCTCCTTTTTTAACTCTTAAAACACAAAACCTGGCTTTTCCCTTTAATTTCTTTTCAAATGATGACAAACAAACAAATAAATTTATGAGTCAAGAGTAAAGAAACCTTGAAATGAAATGGAAAGAAAGAACTGCCAAAAAACCTTATCGAAGGTTTTTAATGTATGTGTTTGTACATATTAAGCACCTCTATGGAATCATTTTAAAAATAATGAAGGATTTCATAAAGTCAGAAATTTTTGTAGAATTAGGTTAAATTTGAATTAGACAGTTAGAACTTTGACGTTGTTTTTTATACGATTTTTGAGTAATTTTTTTTTTCCGAAAATTCAGCAAAAAATAACGATCGAAAATATTTTTCAGATTCCGTCTAAAAATTTTTTGATCTCAAAATCGTACGTAAAAAGAAATGTGTTATGAAAATTTATTGAAATATTTACAACAGCTATAGCTAACTTTCAAAATATCTAGATTTTTCTACCTACAAATAAATAAATAAGATGAAATTCTGGCAATATCGTTAAAAATTTTTCTAGTTCCATTTTCTGTTTAAAAAAACATGCATGAATTCTCTAGAATGAAAATTCGTGAGTTCGCGATAGCAAGTGAAGTTCTACATGTATTCATTTCACTATTCTTTCTCTTTTTTGCCACACAGCATATTCATTATAATCGAAAAGAATTGTACACTATCTAATGTTCATTCTATTCTAGCTTAGTTTAAGAAATTCTTCTATTCAATGCACTCTATGAACTGATACAAATCTTACTTACTCTATGCTATTATTTTTGCAGAAGAATCGAATTGCTATAGCATCTAACAAGCAATAGTAAGTCGATAATAGGAAAAATATGTACATTCTTTAGTAAAGAGAACATCGAGAAGCTGAAAATTGCAATTTGCAAGTTAAACAAGTGTTGTGCAGTTGTTTTGAAACTTATCATTAAATTGAATTTATTTTAGCTAAATTAAAGAAATCTTTTATCTAATTGACCAAATTTAAATCTGATCTTCCTATAAAAGTGCTTTATTTCCAGTTTTAGAGATTAATTTTATTCTAAAAATTAAATAAAAAAAAGAAGTCCATTCAGCATTTCTAAGTCTTAATAAAACTATAAATTTTTTTATGTCTTCCTACAGATTGGTAGTTAATTTAACTCATCAATCTAGATTAGGAAATCAAAAAAATTTCACCATACAATGATTTTCATTGATTTATAGATAAAAAAAATTTCAATCTCGAAACCTTGGATGGTCGGACGATTAGAGTGCATTTTTGTCTAACAGATCAGTATGTTTGGTAACGAAATTTCACATATTTTTGGTACTATTATCTTGGAAAAAAGTCGAGTTTTTTTAAAAAAAATTTTTGGCATGCTTTCTCGACGTTTCATGACATTTTAAGACTTTTTAGTTAAAAATTTTTTTGGTCCATATGATGGACATACATGTGGTGGACCACCCTTGGGTCAACACTTACCCAAAAAAACTCTTTTGATGGTTAATGTACATGTCAAGACCTTTCTAACAAGCTATCAACCACCTCTCTACGACTTGCCGTTGCCGAGTTATGACTGTCTAGGATTTTTAAAAAACGGCCGTTCCGTCCCGTTTTCCGTTTTTGAAAAAAAAAATTTTCTTGATATTTTCTAAAATTTTAAACATCTTTGCAGTTTTTGATCGATTTTTCTTTAATAGTAATTTTTGTATTCATCTCATTTGGCGAATTTCTTTTTATACGTTTTATAAAATTTGAACAACTATTAAAATAAAGTTATTCTGTAAGCATATCCCAATTTTAAACTTTCAAGAGCAAAATCTTTACACGTGCCTAATTTTTATTGATGGTAAGTAATTTTCGGATAAATACTACGTAAAATAGAGGCAAATAATCGTAAAAGAATAGAGTTTTCAAACTTTTTAAGTGACTTGATGCTTTGTTAACACTTTAATTTTCCATAAATTCAAAAAAATTTTAAAAAATATCTGACAAAATAAGAAAAATTTAAGCAGAAAAAATTAGTTATAAATTCATTATTTCATTCAAATTTTACATATTTAAAATTCTAAACCATATAACTTTAAAAATAATCTACAAAAAATTTTTCCTTGTGCTTAAAGTTTGATTTTCTCTAGTGCAAACAAAAACGGAAAACAGACCTCGACAGACGGCCGTTTTCCATTTTTGATTTTTGCCAAGAACGGCTTCAGAAACCCTATTTACGAAAAATCCCAAAAATAAAACAAAATATTAGTTTAAAACTTCATAACATGAGTTATTATAAAACTACAAATGAGTAAGTGAGATAAGATTGTTTTTTATATTCACTGCTTGTTACTTTCATTTCTAAAACACGAAAAGATCTAAAAATGCATGTGCAAAAAAACTTTTCTTTTCAAAATCAACAGAGCTCACAAATAACTGACGGTTGCACGTATATAATATGAAGTTCTTCGAACCTCCAAAGCTAGACTCGGAATAAATTTTACTTTGTTGAATGTGTGGAGTTGCTGAAGTCATCACCATCATCATCATCGCCATGTTCTTCTTCTTTTTACTTACATGCTCTCTTAAACGCTCTTTAAAATGTTATTAATCATATTTTATGACTTAAACTATTGGAAAAAATCATTTAATTCAATTTACTGCCTACTGCTACTTGCTGTTACTGTACTTTTGCCGCGGAGCACACTTTTTTCTCTCACATTCATTCCATCATGTGTGCTTGTACAATTTCTCGAAATTACGAACATGAAATTCAAATTCCATGGAGATTTTTTTGGGAAATTTTTTTTCAAATCTGTGATCATGTCATTGCGACCTCTTATCAGAGAATGGTTTTTTCTTCTGTTCAAGAGAATTTTTGAAAAAATTAAAGCATTTCTTAATTCTTTCTTTACTTTCTTTCTTTCTTTTGAACATGTTTATTTGCATATAAATTTGCAGCAATGATCGTAAAAGTGCAATTATGAGACACCATAAACAAATAAAGAGAAATGAGCGAAAAGAAGAAGAGGAGAAGAAAAAGTTTAACGACATGCCGAAAAAACAAAACATTGAGTAAGAGAGAAAAATGAGTCGAGAAGATTTTTAGTTTTACATGTTATTTATTGAGTTGTGATTTTTTTTACGCGTCTTTTGTGTGATGAGAAATTTTGAAATATTGGAAAATTTAATTTTTTTTAAAATCACGTAAATGTTTTAGGTACAAATTTGAGAAAACGTTTAATTTTTGTTTTAAAATCAACTGTATATAATTTTGAAACAATAATTTAAACGAGTAAATTTATTTCAAACCATAAATCTGTGTAGATCAAAAAAAATTGTAAATTTTTCTTAAAGAGTCTTTTAACAATAAGAAATTTAAATTAAAAAGTTTTTGTTAAATGGTTCTAAATATTTCACAAATCTTTCATTACAAATATTTTTAGATATTTTGTAGACATTATAAATTTGATCACATGTTTTCTTAAATAGTATGTTGATAATAAAAGAAATTAAAAACAACTGAATAAATAAGGACATAAAACATTTTGTTATCATTGACGTAAATAATAATTTTATTACAAATTTATTTTTATATTAATCGCGCTATTTTAGTAATACAAAAAATTTTACAAGCAAAAAATAATAAGAAGTATGAAGAAATTTTACCAGCCTTTTTTTTACATGAACATATATATCGTCGAAAAAGGAGGAAAAAATGCAAAAAAGTGCAATTCTCTCTAACCCATCGTACATTAAACTCTTCTATACATTACACTCGATCGGCTCGTTCACTTCAGTCTTTATTTTTTTGCGAGCAAGCAAGAAGAAAACAAACAGAAATGAGCGAAAGAGTTAGCGAAGAGAGCGAGAGAGTAAATGAGACTATAACAGCATTTTGAGTAAAGAAAACCAGCATGTAGTGAGTAAATGAGAGAGTAAAAACAAAATTCTTGCAATTGTATGTGTTCGTGCGCAATTTTTTCCTCGTTTATTTTCGAAAAGCGTTCAATATGAAATGTGCTTTTTCTCTTTCAGTCAAAGTTTTACATTCTCGGCGTTCACAAGTGCTCCGTGAGACCGCGTACGGCTAAAATTTTTTTATTATTATTTTTAATTTCTTAATTTTTCTTCGTTCGCTCGGCATATTTTTTTTCTATTAATTTTTTTTGGGTGTTTTTTCATGACATAATTACACAGAATAAAGAGAATCCCCAAACATTTCAAAGGGGATTCATCTCCTAAAAAATCTTCATCACTTATCAAAACAAAAAACAAATTTCTGGTGATGCGAATTGAAGGACAAAATAACAAAAAATAAAAAAATTTGTATATGAGTGAGAAAGATGATGATCACGATGATGATAAAGTGATTGTGTCATTGAGCTCCTTTTGCGAAAAAAAATTAATGTGTGATCAATGCCTTCAATGCTTGCATACATAAATGAATGAGTGAAATAAAAAAATGTACACAGAAATATTGCATCGCGTGAGGATTATGGATTTATGCATCTTTCAATGTTGACATTCGAATAACGGTGAATTTTTTTATATTTTTTGCACGCTGCAATTTGAAATTTTTTGTGAATTTCATCAAAAAAGGGAAAAAACAAATGCATGTGCGCTTGAAGGAAATTAACTGATAATGTGCATTGAAAAATAAATTCAAGGATACGAATAACGAGAGAGGATTAAAGTGAAGTAAAAACAACAACAGTAATAAATTTTTCTCGAGGAAAAAAAATATAAAAATTAAAAATAAAATTCTAATGTGAAGGAGAATTTACAATAATAATAATAATAATAATAATAAAATTGAGTTTAAGTGTCCAAGTGTGTTTATACAATTAATTACATAAGTAACGGTTTATTTTATCCTTCAAACTATTAATCACGTGATTTTTATTAAGAACATCATATTGGATTTTATTAAAGACTATTTTGGGATTAATTTTTATATTCGAGTTTTTTATCATATCCTAGCTTATGGTGAGTAATAAAAATATTTTTTTTTTTTGAGATAATTCTATCTCATGACACAATTTTTAAGCAATTTGCAGTTGTCTATTTCAAGGATAAAATTGAGTCAACAATAATTTTTTTGTCTGTACTGTCAATTCTTCTTACTTCAAAAAAACACTTAATATTCCTTCCTTATTGCACGATATTTAAGCTAATTCAAGCTATACTTTTCTATTTACTTACTCGAAAAAAGTATGATAATATAAAAATTTTTTTATTATAATTCTTTGAGTATGACACATAAATTAATTGAAAATGATCTGCGACCTTGAAAAAAATGAACTCCTACCTAGCTAAGGGGTGGAGTGAAAAAGAAAGAAAGAAATTGTTTTTCTTCTATGCATTTTCACCCACTTGAGATTATTTAGTGAGATAGTAGGAAATATTTTTTTTATTTCTTATAAGATTATTTTTAAAGTCTCGTTCATTACATTTTTACTTTTTGAAAATAAGATTTATCAATATAATATTCTAAATGGGATGCTTTCTTATAATATTTATATGAATGACGATCGTTATGAATTTTTTAGAAACTTAAAATACAACATTCAATTGCTTTTTTTTGAAAATACATCAGCAGTAAACTTCACAGTTTTTTCTAAAAAAGTTTATGTTTTTGAAGACTTTTTCTAATTCAAATTAGAAAAATATTGTTTTTCATTTTAAATTTAACATAGTTTTTTATTTAAAAAAAAACAATCAGTAATTTTTCAAAAATAATTTCGCAGCTAATTTCAAGAAATATTTTTTAAATATTGAATATTGAAAAATTAAAAATTGATTATAAAAAATTCATGACGTTTAAATTTAACATGTAAAAAACATTGTTTATATCTAGCACTTTTTTAGAGCAACCTCATTCATTATCACTATGCAATCAAGGAAAACGAAAAAAAGAGAACTGACACTGCACAAATTATACTCATGCGTTTTTCATTATCACATTGCTCACAAAAAGTTACAATTTGATAATATAAAAATCTATTTTTTATTATTGTCGTAGACTGTATGTGCAATTTTCGATGTGCACTTATGTGTAGTTTTTTCTGATAAAATAGAAGAGTCATAGCTTGTTGTTTAGACGTACAAAACTATTAAATAAAAAGAGCGCTTGATTTCACATTGAAAATTTCGATTTGTACGAGGTTTTTCCTTGTTTATTTTAAAATTTATTATCGTCTATAAAAAACTATTTATTTATACACTCACATACACACAATGCACTCACTGACGCTTGTTGAAGCTCACACTTTTCTTGTCGCTTTCAAATAATCGAGAATGGAATGAAAAATTACAAATTTTTCTGTAAAAAGGAATTTCAAGGATAATTTTACATTAGATGCTGTTGACATAACTGTTTATGATGACTGCAGTCATAAAGTGAAATTAATTTGTATCATTGCAAAAAAAAGAGAAAAAATATCAACGTATAAAAAAAGACAAAGCGGTAAAAAAATATTTTTTTGCGTCTAAAAATACGCTCATTTAGTAGCTTCCATTTTATGCTTCTTTTTGCTTCATCTCAGAACACGAGGCAATAACAGCAGCTTTTGTATATTATAGTGCGCCATTTTAATCACGTAACGCAAAAAAAATCTTTTTTATTTTTGCATTGATATTTTACACACAAATATGCAAATTGTAATCACATTTTTGTTCGCACTCATAAACACTCAATCTCTTGAAAATATAATAATAATAATAATAACGAGTATATAGTTACGCGCATTGCGATCGCTTTAAGGTCAATTCAAATCCTTGCTGTTGTTGCTGGTGGATGTGAGTGTACGAGAAAGAGAGAAGAAAATGAGAAAATATAAGTGTATATTACAAAAAAACATCATGTTAGTTTTTCATATGACATGTGTGTGCAATATCATTTCACATTCACATTGCATATGACGTTCGTCAATTATTTATTAAAATTTTCTCAATAGCTCAATGCGACAATTTTGAATTTAATACAGATTTTATTTTTATGAATCATAAATCTATGGACATTGTTTGTGTGCCTACTTGTTTGTTTGTACAATATGAATTTTATATATAGGAAGTTCTTAAGTTAAGCTTGAGCTTCTTTTTGTTTCTTTCGTCATCAATTTCGTAATATTGAATTAAAATTTATTTTTTTCTCTAGTTCTGACTTGTTTTCATGAATAATTAGTTTTATTCAGACTTTTTTTTGAAGGCCGTATACTTGATAAGAAGAAAATATTTTTATTGAATGGAAAATTTTCTTGTTGAACTTTACGATCTTTTCAAGATTTAGATTTTCAATTATAAAAATAATTCCTTTGTGAAAGTATTATTTATGATATAAAATTAGAAGAATTAATATTTGTACATAGAAAACAAAAAAATATTTTTCTAAAATTTATAGGTCTAAAATTTTTTTGTGGACCTATCATACGGTGATCTCAATTTTTTAAAGACCAGAAATTCAAATCTTGTTTAACTAAAAAAAAATTAGCTTTAACTGGATTTTTAATTATTCAGGAAGGAAATAATTATTTATCGGAAACTAAATGCTTTTTCTAACAACTTTTTTTTTATTAATCATAATTAAATTCAAACTTGAGCTATTAAATTTAAATTTACTTTAGGTCAGTTTTACTTTCATCGTTCCAATAAAATTTTCTTTTATTTTACTGCCATAAATGAAAAATTCTTTAAAGAAAATTTATAGCTTCAATAATAAAAAGTCTTTCTTAAACAAAATAATTAAATTTTATATTTAAAATAAATTTTATTTACAACCTGCATCATTGCATTTTTTTTTTGTTTTGTTTTACATTAGAAATTCATTACTTCCTATAAGAATAAATTTCTTTTGTGTATGGATTGTTAATGTGACTCATTAAAAAAGTGCGTCCTTGTGAGACACTCGTCAACTACAATACAATGAATAAATTTAAAATGATGATGCGAAAATGTCATCCGTGTCAAACGTGCAGAACCTAGATTTAAATATAATGAAATATTGAATTGATTAAAAGTAAGTCATGTTATTTTGTGCTTTGATCAGCAGACAGAATTGCAAACGACTCAAAAATACCTTTATGTATTTCAAGTGTAATGCAATAATTGCAAATTGCCCTAAATAGACAAAAGAACAACAGAAATATTGAATAATCTAGCACAGAATTTTAAAATACTATAAAAATAAATAAACATACAAAGTGGCCAACAAATACAATGACGAGTATACACTGAAACTTTATTTTGTATAATTACGACATTTGAGTTTAAATTTGCAAATATTTTAAGCTTTTTGTTGATAGTCAGTCATACACTCTTCCTGAATTATTCATCGACTACTGACGAGTTAAATGTAAAAATTATTTAATTACTAGACGCACGTTCAAGGACTCGAGACCTTATTAGAATTGTTTGAAAGTACTCGAAAGAGAAAAAATTTCTAATTCTACACGATAAACAAGGGATAGAAAACATGACCAAGAAATAAATCATTCGCTTTCTCTCATGTGTGAAAGAAAAAATGTCATTTTACATAAAAAAACTGTAAATAAGTAAGAAATATTTAAAATTGTGTTCTTTTGAATGAAAATGAGAATTAGAGCAAAACTGAACTGATTATATATAGAGAACAAGGAAATTTGAGATGTTGTTTATGCAGAAAATAATTTATAGTTTATAGAAACGCAAAAATAAGCGTGATTTACTCTACTTAGTTGTTAGTATTATTAAATCTTTCACTTACATGTAAAATTTAATTTGAAAAAAATTTCCATTAAAAAAAGTAATAAAGTAAACACTTGGACAAGTTTTCTCTCACTTTTTTGTTTGATGACTAAAATCGTGTTGATGTGAAATTCGTGGTGATTGTTAATTGCATTCATGATATTTTTTAGTGGAAAAGGATGGGTCATTTAAACAACTGAAAGATTATCAACGATCCAGGAACTTTATAATAAAAATGTGACTCTTTTTTAAAAAGGTTTGGTTATAAAAAATTAATATCAAATAAAATTTTTTTTCTTTTTTTCTCATCATAAGACATTAAAACTTTTTTGATTTATGACACTTATGTGCGCTATGCTAGTTATATTTTGAAACTATCATTAATAATATGGGCCTATGCAATTTATCATTGAACTGCAATCTTGCTAGCAAGCTTGTTATTGTTGACAAGACGGAACAGTTTTAATGAATACAAAAATAAAAAGATTTTTTAGCATAAAGTCAGTTATTCGACCGACATGTGTTTAATTACAAAATGCGCAGATTTTTCTTTAGCTGAACTTTATCCAAAAAGTGCAATAAACTGACAGTGATTCGACCTAAAATAATATTCACTTTATCGTGTCCGGTATTTCTCATACAAACTCGTGATGAGTTCAAGAAAAGAATATTTTGGTTGATAATAGGCAAAAGATATCGGAACCTCGAAATCAACAAACGATAACAATGAAAAAAATTTTAATACTTTTTAATAATGACCATAAAGAAAAAAAGTAATTTTTTAAGTTGAAGATCATTAAGTCAAGCACGATACGACTTATGAAAGGGAAATTTTGAAAAGAATTCAATCCAAACGTGATGTTTACTTCTTTTCGCGATATGAATTTAAAAAGCAAAGTTTTTTATGGTTTTTTTGATTTTTTTACAGTTGTAAAAAATTTGTAATTTCAAAAGTTGATAAGTTTTATTTTTTAATTTTAAAAATCCTAAATTTATTTTCAAAAGATCCAAATTGTTAAAAAAAACAAAAAATTTGATTTTTTGAAATACATTAAATTTAAGACTTTTTATTTGTCATTCTTGGCTTTAAATTTTTACAATTATTTTCCGAATAGACTTTTCAAGTATTATTATTTTTAAACCAATTCTGCATAACATTTACAAACGGTAATTTTTAAATATTTTAGCTATACAAAAATTATGAAAAAGAAATTTGAATAAATTTTTGATTCACTTAATTCAATTAATTTTAGTGATAATAAAAAAGAAAAAATAATTGCTCAATTTTCACACACCAAAAAAAGCATAGGAGTAAAGAAGAAGAAAAGAAAGATCGAATTATGGGTATTTGAAATTGTGTAGCGAAAAAAAGTGAAAAAAAGAAAGTAAAAGTTGAAAGAAGAAAAATTAAATTGTAAAATAATTAGAAGAAAGAAGAAAAAAATTAGTGCATTGACCGGCTTGTCGATGTATTTGCGACTATGCGAATGAACTAGTCTATCTCACTTTGTGGCTTTGGCATGATGAAGAAAAAAAGACACAGCAGCGATAGCAGCAGCAACAAGCTATGGAATTGTAAAATAAAAGCGTGAGTGAAAGAGAGGAGGTCGTCATGCTCTCTGTTCGTACATATTGCAAATTCACGAAAGAAAGTTCACGCAATGTGTGATGTATTGTTTTGCTGCTGCTATTGAACTCTTTTTTCTCTTCCCATTTTTATACACACTCTATACAATTTCGTTCATTGCCTGCACATATACACATGAATGCCTTCTTTTTCATGAAAGAAAAATTGCATAATTTACGAGTCTCTTCGAGTGCATTCCTCTTTTTTTCACTGACTCATACACACGCAATAAGGCATGCAAAAAAAAGCAAGTTTTATTCTCTCACTCGCATATATTGTATTGTATTTTTTCGACAACTTTAAAGTGCAATGAATTCCGCATTGTAGTAGTGGGGTTGATAGTGGAAAAAATGATTGATCTGCGTTCATCAGCCCCAAATGATTACATTTATAGTTTATTATTTTTTGCCCGCGCTATAGAGTTACATTCACACTATTGCAAGTGCATTGAACTCTCGTGTACTCGACTCGTATTCAACAACTTCTTTGGGATTTTTTTCATCTTCTCATATAATATAAATTGCATATTTTAGGTTGTCGCGCGAGAGCATATTACGCACAATAAATTTCACTTTATACCAAATAGTCTTTCTTTTTAATTGCTCAACTCTACATGCTCAATGTAGATTTTGTTGTCTATGAGCAAGAGATCATTCTATTTAATCCTTTAATTAAAAAAATACATCATGAGATCAAATAAAATTCTAATTTTAAATCTGCCATTAGAATTTGTACGACCTGAAATTTAAAAAAAGTGAAGAAAAAATAGACACATGCAAGTGAGTGTTCATGAAATGAAAAGAAAAAATTCTACAAAACGCGACAAACAGTGAAATAGAAGGGAAAAATGTGAAGTGCATGAAAAGAAAAAGAACTGATCTGGGATAATAAATTTTAGTGTGTGCATTCGGTCGTTTTATTTCTCGCTTTTTTACTGTTTTTTAGTAGAAAGTTTCATATTCCAAATGTCTTGGTTCTTATTACACTATGCTTACTCACTCATAGCTTTCCCGCCGTCGTCGATGAAATTAAATTTATTTTTTAGCTTTGAAGCAATGCAAAAAGTACATCTAATGCACATTTTATGTTTCATGCATTTTCACGGCAGTATAAATATCAAGATTTGTAAGAAACTTCTCGCCTTAAAATTCTTATACTGCACATATTTCATTATACTCAAGCGCAAATTGAATCGCATTAGAAACGAAGGTAGAAACAAGAGAGAGGAAGAAAAATAGAAAATTTATATATATAAAGTGAGAGCAAGTAATAGTTCTTTACAGATCAAAAAGAAATCATCAGTAAAACGCCCACAAAATGCTCTTTAAAGCAAGCGAATAGAAAAAAATGGTTTATAACAATGGAGCAATACATTCTTTCAAAAAGTAACTTCATTGTCGTAAATTCTTCTACTCTTTCGCTGCTACGATAGAGATTGCACTAATTTACAACTTTAATTATGAATGTCTTCAAGTACTTATTGTTACTGCTGCTGTTGAATTTCTAGGTCGCTTACTTGAGTTTTTTTGGGAAGGTGAAGAGTTTATGGCTATTGTGACTTAGCGAATTCTTTGTTTCTTTAACTTTAGATGGGAATTTTGAGTAAAATAAATTTTTTTGATAATTTTTGTAAATAATAACAATGGAAAATTTTTAAATTTTTATGATTTCACTTTTAATTAAATTTTTTGTTTGTTCATAATTGGTGGAAAATGAAGTGAATATTAAATTTTAATAGTTTTACATTGATAATTTAAGTTTTATTTTTTAAAATTATAAATAAATTAAATTTTAGGAATCTAAGAATTTTACAAAAGAATTCAAATCTTTAAAAACTGCTAAAATTTATATATTTTTTTTAATAAAAAAGTATTAAAAAAGTCTAAAATAGAGTTTTGTTCATTTAAATTAGAAGAATATAAAATTTTAAGCTTTTTACAAAAATATATTAGTTTGAAAAAAGTTTAAATCAAAATAAACCGTTAAAATTTAATTAATTTTCCTTTAAAAGTAATAAACACTTCAATCTGCTCTTTTAAATAATTGTAAAACAATTTTTAAAATAAGTAATAATAATATAAATTATGCACATGCGATAAGACAACTTTCTTACTTATCCATTATTGCCACTTTCAATGCCCACTCAGACATTACTTTTTCATTCTTTCTTGCTCGTTATTTAGTTTATGAACATTAGTGCACAATTCAATCCACATGATATCAAAATTCATTTCAATTTGCAAATTCTAATGAATATATATTTTAAAAATGGGTTGGAAGGGAAAATTTATTTTCTAACGATTAGCCAATGGAGGTGATGATGCTTAATGATCACTCCATAAAAAACATTGTGTCTCTCATTTATTAAAACTGTCGTTAATATAGGAAAAAAAGAAAGATTGCCAATTGAGATTAAATAAAGCGATGAAGGGAATGTGAGTATATATAGTTGCTAATGGGCATTAGATGTTGCAATAGTGTATAAAAGAAGATTAAAAATGTGTCTAAAGGGCAAAAAGGTTTTTTATGAACACATTTTTATCATCTTCTAGCTAAAAGTTTCAATGTCTCTTTCACTTCATTTCTGTCATCGTATATTAAAATAATATTGTCCATAAATGTCCATATCGTCTCATGGTTGAAACAATAGAGAAAATTTTTTATATCCCTATATGATGACTATTACATGATAATATACTCATATATACCCGGCGAGACTAAAAAATTCAATTAAAATCATCATCTTTTTTCGCAGTAGCAGCGAAAGTGTGTAAAGAAAAAAGAGCAAAAAATTGGGTCACTATCAAAGAACACGCTCTAGAAACCTAATTTTGATTACATTGCGACTCTTTTCATATTCATATTCTTTTCTTTCTCTCTCTCTTTTTCATTCATACATTATTCTCAGCGTGTGGTATATTCGAAAATAAAAAGAATTATATTTTTTTGAATATATTTGATCGCACTAGGGCAGGGCATGTGCATAAATTACAAATACTTTGTAATGCTTATTTTAAGACATCAAATAGTCATTAAAATGTCTAATATGAAGTCATACAGAAAGAAGTGACTTTACGCATTAACAGCTAAATGTTAGAAATCATCTCAAGAAAAAAAATACCTCGAACATTTTCATCATTTATTTTTTGCTATCTCTTTAAGTAAAATTAAGCCATTAATTGATTCTCTTTTTTTTTTCGAGCATGAGGTGTGCCATACTAAACTTTCTCAAGGTTCTTAAGCATCAGTCGCGAACAGACAAAATTAAAGGAAAATATTTTCATAAGCGAATATTACAGAAGCATAAAGGTCGACAAATATTTGTCTATAGATAATATTTGAAAAATGGATAAATCATTTGTTAAATAAATTTAAATTTGCGATTCATGAATTATAGAATTTGATCTTATAAATTCCATTTATTCATCCTTGATTAAATGTTACATACAAGTTATTTCCTGTTATTTAATTTTAAATTAAAAAATCTTTCAATCAAATGTAGAATGTATTTTTTCCTATCAAACATGTAATGTAGGGTTAAGTAAAGTTCAAGATGACATAGTGATGTGATGTATGATATGTTTGTTTTCTTTTTAATTTTTCAATGCCAAATTACATAAAAAATTGATTGAAATTAAGAGAAAAAAAGATTTTATCCCTCAACTTGCCATTGAAACATTTCACCATTGAGCCTTCATTTATGCTCGCATGTATATGTATTTGATTGACAGGGTTGAAATGGACAATGATGGATGATAGTGACATTTAGGGACAAAGATATCTATTTATTTGAAGGATATATACGGAAGTATAACAACTACAAAAAATTACTATAGAAGAAATCCTTGTGCAGAAGAAAAAAATGCTGCATAATCATTTTAGCAAACCAGAGTGACGTAAGGTCAATAATAGAGGACACGCATTGGTATAAAAAAGCGAGAAAATAAATCAAAGATTTTTTCTGCACACCTCATTCCAAAAAATGAGGTAACCTTGATGCCACAGCGAAGAATTGTTTCAAGGTTATTTACTGTGCGTAAGCAGCCTCATTTCTTTCATAAGACATCACTATATTGCCGCATATTAAAATTTATATAAGGAAAAAAGTTGTCTATTGATTGTAATTTGCAATTTTTATTTTCATCAGTTGCGTGAGTGTATTTGCATTTCACTATTTGTAACATAGAGCTAAAACAGCTAGACGATAGAGTAAGCAAGCGAGAGATGAAAAAAAGATGTGACTTTTATTGTGTTTGTAATATTCATATTATAGTTAAGCGAGAGAGACTCTTCTAACCCTGGCCTGCTATTGAAGTTTGAAATTGTGTTAATATCATGGCTACTGCTACTATATACACTATATTTTTTGCGCTTGAGACTTCGTAACTTATGTGCATGCACACGAATGAGTAAGATAGAGGAGAATGAGCAATAAAGCTTTATTTAGCCATTGAGACTATTTTTCACCGCGTCTGGCTCTATATCATCAGCAACTTCCTTGTAGCTTGAGGATTTTTCATTGAAGCTTCACTGCACATTTTTTCCTTCTTTCTAGCTTAAATTGCAACTCGTTTAGCAAGTAAACTTTTTTTATTGTCCCATTAATTTATCGTTTGCTCATACATGAGGAAAAAGTGTAAATAATACACACACAAAAAAGTGTTCGCGCCATCGACCTTGACACAAATACGATTCAATGTTCCATTTATATAGCCGGAGAGAGGTCATCGAATACAAAAAAATTGTGTGTACTCATTCGAATGTACTCACTCCTCTGTACTACAGTCAGGCAATGAATTTCGGGGGCGAATTTCAAAACATAGCGACATGAGAAATTTATTATTGAACTTGAATAAGTCTCAAAAGGTCTTTTAGTAAAATTTTTTCTCTCTTCTCTTTTCACTCTCATGTGAGTTGCAATTGTGACAAAAAAATATTTTTGCTCTCTCGCTCTTTGGCACACACAAATGGTGAATGAAATAAAAAATTTTTTTTCGCAAGTTCGCTGTCCTTAAATTATTATCGTATTAGAAAAAGAGAGGTGAATAAAACATGCTTTATTGTCGCTTTCGTCATTGCATTGTCACTAACCAAAGAGATCGACGACACATACGGCATAGCATGCAAGTAAATAAACGTCCTTGACAATTAAATTGCAAAAAAAGAGTGAAAGAGTGAGAGGAAAAATATCGGCACATGGAGTACATTTGTAAAGTGTGAGTAATAAAGTAATAAAAATATAATATATAATATGTATTGCGGGTCATACATCTTTCACTCTTTTTTATTTTTACACATTCATTCGCAAAAATATGAAAAGAATAAAAAGAAGTTGAAGTTGATTATCCTCCGTGTGAATGTGTCGATTGGAAAACACAAATGATGATGATTGCGAACACTTGAACTGTACAAGCCGCTTGCGTTGATAAGTGTTTCAATAACTTTACTATTATTCAATGTCGCTTCCCTGTCAGGCTCATTAAACTTTTCTGTTTCTCATTTACTCACTTGTACTCACTCGCTTGGTTGTTTATTGAACTTTTAAACTTTGACTTTATTTATATATTTTTTACGAAACTCAACTTTTCAAAATAAAATTATTATTTAAATTAATGATGATTAGAAAAGGAATTAGCATTTGGACCTTGCAGCTTTTGCAGCTAATTTAATAATCATATTTCTGTGAAATAAAAGAAGAGTTTAAAATTTGGTAGTTTTTATGCTTTGATGAATAACACGTTTGATTTTGAAATTCAAAAAAATTCCCAAAATATATCTCTAAATTTATTTTATTTCTACTCTTTAAATTCATTGAGAATGACTAAAATAAGATGAATAATTTAATTTAAATTTTTCTAGTTTAAACCACTTGAAATAAAAATATTCTTTTTTAAATTCTAATGAAAATGCGGAACTAACAAAGTTATTTATCTAAAACTGCATTATCATAAAATACACAAGCTCAAAGACACGAAAAATCTTGTTCATCTTTTAAAATATAAATAAATTTTTTGCTAATTAACAAAAAGTCTTTTGCTGCTTTGATGAAGGTAAACGACCAGAATGAAATGCAAAACATTTATCTAATCTTTTCTTGGAGGCGAATCACGGGATTTTATTTCGACCAGTTCTATTTTTTTCTGATAATTTTCAAATGTCAGTAGAAATAGTAGCAAAATAAGTTTTTATTTTTAGCCAGAAGAAGGCGTAGAAATGCGTAAAGTGCGAATCATCATCTTCATTCATGCCAATGAACTTTCAACGCACTTTTCGTTCTAATTTTTTTCTCTTTTCACTTTTTTTTTCTCTCGAGCTTTGACTCTGCGTGTGTCTGTAAAAATTAAACGATCATTGACTTTACTTAGCTTTATTTATTTACACATTGTTAGTTAATACATTTATTTTTTTCTAAACCCACCACAACATGTGTTAAATTAATAATAAAAAAATCTTCTTCTTCTCACTCACTGCTTACTTTTTCTCATCGACACAGATTTTCATAATAAGATAATTCATTAAAGCTCATAAAGTTGCTGTTTTAATCTCAGTCAATTCATTAAGAACCATAAGCAATGAACTCCTATGGCTTTTGACTGGAAATTTCCTGCTCTCACTTTTTAAGCCTCACGCACGCTTGTTTGCCGATATCTAACTCATTTTTTGATATAAAGATAGATTGTTTGCGCAATTTTACGCAATCAATCTATTTTTGCGTGTTCGACTGTTTTTCAATAATTTTTTTCCTTTTTCTTTTAGCGCTAAACGTTTGTGTTTATTGATTAAATTGAATATACATATAAAAGTGTTTGCAAACGTTTTGTAAGTTGAAATAATTGGTATTTTTTTAAAATTGTGAATTTTTAGCATTTGAACAATGCATACATATTGTTCGTGTTTGTGTTCGCTGTCCTCTAGATAAAACAAATAGAATCGTTTTGCATATTTGTAAAATATTGCAATAGTTTAAGTCCATAATACTTGAATCGATTTTTCATGAAATTGTAAAAATTTTTCGAATTGATCAAAAATTTTTCTGCGTAAATTCGGTTTGAATTGATTTTTTAATAGAATTAAAAGATTCGATTTTAATATTATTACAATAATTCGATTTATATATTTTATGAAATAAAACAGAATATTGATTTATGACTATTCAATTAATCAATTATTGATTCCAATTACAATGAATCTATTTGATTACTTACATATTTATCATATTTTACAAGATCTAATTCTATTTTAAACTGATTGCAAAAATTAGTACACTGAAAGTTGTATGTTTAAAACAAATGATTTTATTTAAATTTTAAAAATAACGTATTTTTCAAATTTTTTAAAAATCATTTTCAAATTATCCTATAAGTTTTGTAAAGTGTTTTTTTTAAAAAAATTTTCATACCTAAAATTAGAATGAACCTTTGAATTTTTATCCATATTAATATTTATCCGGAAATTATGATCTAATTTACTAAAAATATCTCAACATTGAACTAAATTAAAAACACACATCAGACGTACGACAATCAAATTATTCGTGACTGAATTAAATCTCTCAAAAACTCTTAAGTAATTAATGCGTTAATTTATGTATGCGAAATGAAAGGTTTTCGTTCAAAAATCTTCTCTTTGAGTCAACTAACTATTTAGGTCTCCTTCGTGAGTTATAAATGTCGTATAAAAAATACCATGTGCTGAAAACTTTAAAAAAATTCTCTGATAAGCGAACAATAAAAAAACAGAATTATTAATTTTATTTATTGACATTCTGGATAGTCTACTTCAATAAATCATATTATCTATTTTTATCAGAATTCATGAAATAATAAACACAAAAAAATAAAAACAATTGCTTAAAAAATCGTGATTTCAATTTCTTTTTTTTTGCATACATCAAAGAAATGAAATGAAAAGTTTTCTCTCTTTCCCTCACACTAACTAAATAAACAGAAAAAAGTGAGATTTCAAAAAAAATTCAATGCATAACTCAAGGTTAATGATCAATGCAATATTATAATGTTATTGAAAAGAAAAATGTTTTTATTTTAACCAAAAACGAGAAGGCAAAATGAAAAAGAAGAAGAAGAGGAAAGACTGGAAAGACAAGTGTGGTTGGCAACAGCATAGACTATATGAGTGAAAAGCTGGTCGTTTGGAAAATCTAAAATAACTGCTATTGAAAAAATGAAAGAGAAAAGAGGTGCAATTTAAGTATTTTTCGCAATACGAAAGTGAAAGAAATTAAAATGATCACTTTCGATTTTTTCTTTCTCTCTCTTTTTCTTTCTTGTTCGCTTCGTTAGCTTTTGTAAGAGAGCGGGTCGCTGATCTAACAGCAAGTCCAATAACTGCTATTTTATATTGCAATCATTCAACATTGAAATGTCAATGACTGACGTCAGTTTTATAAAATTGCAAGTAAAGGATTGATGACTGGCATGATATGCCTTTTCGATCAAAAAAAAATAATAAAAGTTCAATTAACTCATCTACACACGCACACAAAATCGACTGATTATCTATCTAGTGCAATTACCTCTTATGGTTTTCTTTGTATTTACTTATACACGCACGCATTTTGCGGCAATTAACCCACACACAATTGTTTATGCTAAAAAATTTTCTTTCACCAAAAAATATCAGACACAGACATGAGTTTGTATTGTGATTACTTTTAATCTAATTTTTTATGAACAATTTAAAAAAAAAGAAGCGAATGACGGCATAGAAGAGAAGCAAAAGAAAGTGAAACAAACACGCACAATGTTCTCGAAAATGAAAACGAAAAGAAATAAAAAACTCTTATTTTTTTCGGCCACTTCTTCTTCTGCGATTTCTGCGCTATGAAGCAAGAAAAAAAGCAGTAGCTGTGTGTGAAATGAAAGAAAAAGTTCACGAAATAAAGAGCGTTTAGCGGTTTTCATGGAAAGAAAAGTTTACGTTTAACTAGGTCAAAACCAAGGTTATTTTTAAATTTTTTCGTTGTTGTTTCTTTAACTCCTTCTCCTCCACTATGAGTATATGCTGACAGAGAAAAATGAGACTGACTAAAAGAGAGAGATAATAGACAACAATTATTCATTCAACAGTTTTTTGGCAGTTAATTTACAGTTTTCTTTTTCACTGCTGACAACGAAAATTCAAGCAGAAGCTACTATGAAATGACATAAAAAATTTGAATTCTTTTCTTTTCTTGCTGATGTGAAGTGAACTCAACTCAACTGCCAGATACACATAGAAGAAAAAAATTTATTTTTCACTATCCATAGAGAAGAAAAAAGGCTGAATAGAATTGAGTTCAATGAACTATTATTTTTAATTTGTCATTTTAGTAATTATTTTTTTTTAATTTAATTTAAAATATGGTTACTATTTTGTAAAAAATTCTTGAGATAAAATTTTCTTAAAATGAAAAATACTTCAAAATTATGAGACCCAAGGCCTGAGAACTCTTTGATCCGAGTTTGATTTTTTTTGATCCGAGATCAAACTGGGATCAAAAAAAATCAAACAGGAATCAAAAAAATCAAACTCGGATCAAAAAAAATTTAAAAACTCGGATCAAAGAGTTCTCAGATCATATCTTGAATTATAATCCAATTTGCTATTTATTATATTATTTGTTTTTTCAAAAAGTTTAAGAAAATAACGTTTTCAAAACTTTTATTTTAAATGCTTTAAAATTATAATGAAATGATTCCTGTACAAAAGAATCTAAAATATTTTATGACATTTTGTACTGAAATGTATAAAACTGAAATTCAAAATTTGAATTTATGATATAAATATTGATTCTCTACCATGTTGATTCTCTACCATGTTTGTTTTTTATTAAATTTTAAATTATTATGAATTTATAAATCTTTTTTTTGCAAATTTCAATTCAAACTGAACTTCTAACTCTCTTTCATAATGTCATAAACACAGAAGTCATCATAAATCATTAACTAGAAAAAAATGAAAAAAATATTTTTTTCAAACAATATTTTTTGCTAAGCAAAATGAATAAAATTTTATGCTCAGATTACACATTAAAAAGTAATTACAAATATGCAGTGCGATGAAAAAGAAAGTTTTTTAACTCTGTGAAACTCGACTTAGAGTGAAGAGAGTAAAAAGATTTTTCTTTAATCCGCAATGTTAATTTAATTAAGCAGATCTCAAATAAAATCTTAATTACTTTGATAATCACTCTCCAACTGTCTACGAGTATAATAATTGCATAAATCACCTCATATGTATAGATAGAAAAAGTTTTCTTATTGTCTTAGTGCCATTGCTATTGAAATGAGAGAATAATGTGCAATTTTCCATGCTTTTATTTAATCTTAAATCTCATGCAAATACACATAAATAAATCTGTGTTAGATGAAAGAGGCATAAAACTTTTATACGCGATATATCATACATGTGGTAGTGAACAAAATGTTAACGAACTTTCAAACGAAAAAAATAATAACACAGACCTAACTCAACAAATTTCTTCTTCTTTATTTGTTGCTCTCTTTACATTTGTGCAACATGACTGAGATTTGAAAATGAAATTAAAATAATATGAAGTGTTTTTTATCGCTGCTGTTATTTTTTTTTTGTGGATCGTATGTCGTTAAGATTGAAATGAATATGTAAGAAATGTAAAGAAATGGCATTTTGACGTTGACTAGGGTCAGTGATGTTGTTGCTTGTTTTTTCCTTCAATTTCTTTACATTCGCAATTTGATAAACTTTTGATGTCGCATTTTTTCTTTTTTCTTTCCTGCTCTCTTAGTTGCTTTACAAATTGTTTTATATTAAGTTTTACTTGTTTACAACTTGTGTGATTTGTGTTTTGTGATATTGGCGAATTTCTGCTGAATCAGTTTAAAGTTCTTGGAATTTTGGAACAATATGAGATGCTTTTTGCGACTGTTTTTAATTTGTGCAGTATGATTGTTATGAGGTAAAAGGAAGAAAACATGTTTTGATGATTTTCATTGTTATTGATTTTTATTGAATTTTATTGTTATAATTGTTTATTTGCACTGCGGAAATAGAAATAAAAGTAAACAAATTTAGGAATTTCCAAAATTTAATGGACTTTATTGTACTATGAATAATGTGTACTAAATATTGTATTATTAATATCTAAGTCCAATTTTTGTAATTTAAAAATTTAGAATTGTTTACGTTTTGATTCTTTTTATTTTAAATCTTATTTTTAAATGTTTGCATCTAAAAGTCAAGATTAATAAAACAAATTTTTTTATCATTTTATAATATGATAAATTTGAAATAAAAAAAGCAGATATGTATGAATTAATTTATGATGAATTTAATTCAAATCTAAATAAATCTAAATGCATTTTAGAAAGTATAAATACTTAAAAAGTAAATTTTTTATACAAATATTTTTCCGTCTAATAATAATTTACATACTTTTTCTTCGACATAAAGTTCTATAATGCTGGTCACAAAATTTTTCTCTATGTTATTTTACTTAAAGTAAAAAAGTCGATTTAGAAAAAGTGAAAATTTCTTCTTCATTCATCCATTCATTCATAAAATAAACAGCATTAGATCATATTTTCTTTCAAGCTTGTAGTGAATGCGGAATTTCTTCTTTACTTACATTGACCACAAGAGCATTTTCTCACTTACTCACTCTCTCAATTTTGCAAGTTAATAAAAGAGCGAGAGACTGAATCATAATCAGTGCGAGAAGTAAAGAGGAAAAAAATATTGTGTGTGGCGACCACATAAGTAAACAAGCACATCTCGCACGCTCAATATTTTTCTGTATATTTCGAAAGAGAGCAAAAAATAAGCCGCAAATGCTGATGATAAAAAAGTTGTATAAGAATTCTCGCGCGCATAAACACACAAATGAATTGTTGATGTTTTCTTCTCTCTTCGTTTTTTTTCGAAATCAGAGTTCCTTCACCTCAACGCTCCCGGTCATTGTCGTAAAATCAATTACTGCCGCTATCAATCGCTTTCATACTTATTTTTCCGCTCTCAAATTTCTTGCGTGTGGGATTTTTTTTGCAATTATCAAAAACAATATTTCTAATCAATAATGAATGCTTTTCTTTCTAAAATGTCATTTGTTGTAAAGATGAAGAAAAAATTCTGTCATCATAATAACATTAAACAGTAGCTGACTACTGATGATTTATGCGGAAATATTTTAATATAGCGCGCTCGAGTAAGCGAGAGAAAGAGTAAGAGCGTGCAAAGACATCGAACATGTGAGATAGATCATTGAACTAAACTAACCCACATCCCCTTTACACTATTCTTCTTAGCTCTCGACCCGAACATTCATCTTTCACTCATTCATTCGCGTTCAATTTATTCCTATTGCTTGTTGTTTTCTTCATATTCTATCTCTATTGACGGCACTCATCATCTATAACAATTATTGTGATGTGCTGTTGAGCTTGACTCACGTATATTATTAGTGCAATAATAATGAGTGATGAGTTAAAATACACGGAATCAGGCGAAGGATGTGGCACATATAAGTTGCTCATAACATGATACTTAAAAGTGCTTTTAAAAGTCAGTAGAAAGCATAAATGTCTTGAGCCATAAAAAATGATGATCGTAAAGAATATTTTATATTACCTTTAAATATGAGCATAAAGAAAGTAAAGCGTTAAAAGAGGAGAAAAATTGTATTGAATAATTTTTCAATGTTTCATTTTACAGTGAGATTTTGTAAGCCTAACATATAGATTGGATTGATGTAAGATTAAATAATATTTTGAATAAAATTTTAAAATTATTATTGGCCTAATTTATTGATATAAATTAAATATTTTAAATTAATTAAAAATTTAATTTAAATGTTTATAAATAAAGTCAATATATCAAATTCGATTCTAATAATTTTATGAAAATTAATTTTCAATTTTAGTCAGATTAAATTTTTTCAAAAACTTTGTTATAATTTAAATTCTTTACCTTTTTCAATTTTTTTGTTCCCATTTTTACCCTAGAAATTGACAATCAATTAATGAAACCATTTCATTGCTCTAAAAATGAAACCTTTTAAATAAACATCCCAAAATTAACAAAAATATTCAATAATGAGCTTAAAATATGTTTACAACTTTGTTGCATTTCATTTCATTTGCCTGTGTGCTTATTTCAATGTGAGAAATTTAAACAAAAAATTCACATGCAAATCGTTATAAATAATCAAAAAGCATGTTTTTTGTTGAAATTTGGAGCACGCATCTGAAAAGCAAACAAATCTCATGCACATGAGTAAAAGTGCAATTGATAAATGAACGATACACACATGCTCGCTTAGCCAAACACGTGCGATGAGTTAATAGTAATTTTACTACATGTGAGGTGAAAGAATTTTGTTTTTTACTATAGAAGAAATTGAAATTCAATGAACGACGTTGTGCATTTGCGCAAATCAAAGAAAAAGGAAATAAATGAAAGGAAAAAATAATCTAGAGAAGACGTCTCTCTTGTGTCGCTTGTGTTTCGTCATAATTTCGCTCTTTTACCGTTTGTCGAATGCCACAGCTATGAACTTGAAATAAAAACAACTTGAAGCAACGTTGAACATTTAAACATAGCACGAGCGAAAGATAGAGAACACATTAAGTCTGACCTTAAATGCTAATTGAATTCAGAGAAATAAAAAAATGAAAGAAAAAGAATCGCTTTAATTTTGTTGTAATGACAATGATGGCACAGATGATTTATTTCAATATTTATAAACAAATTTATTGCCCTTAAGTAACTGACATGCAATCACATATTTTTACAGCTTATCATATGACGTCATTTACGGAAAACATCTTCGCACCGAATTTAACGGTTAATTAATATTTTATAAGAGGATTTATAAAGTGAGAAAATCATCAGTTCACGATCGTATTTCAATTAAATGTCAGGATTTGGAAACTGTAAATTCGGCAATCAATGAATGAATTCTTTGTGACTCATTTAGTTCAGTCTGCAAACATATTGAAGGAAAATTTTCTCTCTCTCATAATATAAAAATTTCATTTTAATGTTTATTTATGCACTTTTTACAGTCTCTTTTTGTAAAATTCATTTTGAGACTGAAGAAAAAAATTACAAATAAATAAAAATCTTTATTTTTAAAATGCTCTTGAAATGCTCATCATATTGAGGGATTTATGCAAGGAAACAGACTAAAATTATTTTTCTTTTCTATCTTATGAATGAAATTGAAATAAATTTTTTTATTTTTTTTATGATTAATGTAATTTTGATTTCTGTATGACATTATGGTATTTTTTTCTAAATGTATAGGGTCAAAAATTGTAAATTTCACTTATTTAGATGGCTCATGTTTTCTTTAATTGAAAAACACGTTATAAATTTTAAATAGAAACCTGCTACGAATTGACTTTTTTTACATCAAATTTTGATAGAAAACTAATAAATTTTAAATATTAATTATTTTTTTTGCAAAATTTAAAACAAGATGCAAATAAAATCAAAATAAAACAGAAATAGTAAACTAAGCTATTAACAGTTATGACTACATGCATGCTTTTTACTAATAATTCTCTTCTTTTTCTCTACATGCAAATGCATGAAATAGAAAGAGAGAGTTCACAATAGGTGTTACATGTCCATTTATGGATATGAATGATGTGAGTTTAGACTTTCAATTATATTTTGTGATGTGCGTCGTGCAACAATTCCATGAGAGTGAGAATCTAAAATAAAAAATAATCCAGACGTGTGTGTGTCTAGTACAGTAGCTTGGAAATCTGTCCACCCACTGTAGTACAACAGTTAGAATTTAATTTACCGTAAAGTGTACTTTTTATTATGAATATTTAATTAAACTTTACAAGGTTTTTCACTGCAACAATTTTCATTTACTTACTCACTGTTGCTCCTTTGTATGCGAATTTCAATCTATGAGCAAATAAATTAATGAAATATTCAATGAATTTTCAATATTAGAATAGAATTCTCGATTAGTTTGTGCATTGCAATCTCACTGGGCAGTTGTATATATGTAAGATGTGTAAACAAAATTTACAGTCTGTACTGCAACGGCAATAATAATTAAAATATAATTCATTTGTTGCTGCTTGTTTTGAAATTCAAGAACAATAAAATAAGAGATAAAAGATGTTAACAGATGAAAATGAAACAATTTTCTAGCTTTTACAAGATGCTTATATGAAAGTAGAAATGCAGAAATAGAAATTACTGAGTGTAGGCTGAAAAAATGAAAAATTTCTTTGTAATGTTCTTTTTTTGTGTTTGTATGTGAAATTAATTAATAAAGTGTGAAGTGTTTTATTATGATTTAATCAAAATTTGTGATTAAAATAAAATAATTTGTCAAAGCGTTTTAATTAAAAAATAGAAATTGAAAATTAAATCGAAATCTTACGTTCAAAATAACAAGTTCAAAAAAATCTTTTGCTCACTATTTCAATTTTCAACTTATAATTTTTTCTCTCTCTTACTCACTTACTCGATCAAAACAAGCTAAAGCAAATACACACAGTCACTCCATTATATTAATTGGAGGTCACCAAACGCGGAACACAATTTTTACATCTCGACGACTGAGTGTGTCTATGAAATGAAACTTCTATAAAGATTATTATGAATGTGTATGCTTGTAATTTATGGCGTGCATTTCATACATTACATGTGTATATTACATACGATTATTAAAGTACATTTTAAAAAAATTCTCTCTCTTTATTTCTCGTGCAAAATAAAGCAACGCAACTTTTAAATATTTTGAATCAGTGTTTTTAATTTATTCTAATTTTACAACTTTTATAAAGGAATTCTCGGCACAGTAGCTCATAACGCATCTTATATACACATTATTTCAGAGGTCATTAAGAGTAATTATAGACATTTTATTGCCATTTTTATTATGCAATTCTCGCACTTTTTCTTCTTCGTCCCACACCCGAGAATTGATGATTTCCTGCGTAATGCATGCCTTTTTGAATTCAAAACTACAAACAAAAATTAAAACTCGCGTCAGCATGTGTAAAAATAAATTAGTACAACTGCAATTTTTTACGAATTTCCTCGATGGCATTTATTCATGCACGAATGTGTATCGATACCTAAAAATGTCTAATTCTCATGCTCATTAGCCTGACGCTGTTTGGCATTCTATCTAGTTGAATAACCTTGAAGGCCGTCTGAGTGATTCGCACCCATCAACGCGTTCTAATGGTTAACTTGACTTTTGCTTTACTTACAATTTTTTTCTAATTATTTGTATGTTGCTGCTTAATTTATGAAGCAATCTTGAAGGTTCTTTTTTATATTATAGTGAAGATTGTATTGAAATTTAAAGATGTAATGTTGGTCTCTATGTAATAATAACTAACTCTCCGTCATGGACATTTAATCAATAATAGTGCGTAGAAGCATAAAAATGGTAATTATGCGATGATAAGTGACTTTGTAATGAACATTATCATTTTTTGGCTTCCGAGCATCAAGGTATTTACTTTTCAGGGATTTTGTATTCAAAATTTTGTGATAAATTCTACTAACAGTTTCTAAACGTTTTACAATATATTTATTAGATTTTTAGTAAAAAATATTGATAAGAAAACATTTATAGATTTTAATTCTTGACTTCAGCATAAGAATTCTAAATTTTGATAAATTTTTAAAAATAAATTTTTAAAAATAAATTTAAATAGTTCTATTTATCTTCTAAAATTTTTAATACCTTTTTTGTATTCCTCATTATTTCTCGTTTAACAAAATTTAAATAATTTAAAAAAAAATAATACTCAAATAAATGTGTGTCATATAGAACCAGAAGTATTATTGAAAGTCGATAAATTGAGGTAGCAGTTTGCAACTTAGTATTCAATAGTAGACAAATGTTCATATATTTTAAGTCATTATATCGACACTTCAATAAATTATTGCGACTTCTTTCTAAAGTAATTTCAATAAAATTTCACTTTATCTCATATTGTGCCAATAAAACAAGCAAATGTGCTTGTAGAAAAATAATAAAATTTGCATATCTCGACTGCATATTGTGAGCAGTTGCATCTTTTAATTAAAATTTATTCAGTTGCAATTTTTTTGCGATTGTTAGAAAAACAATTTAAAAATGGCTGTTGCTTCATACGACGGTAATCACATGAATGAGGTAGTAAATTACACAAAAACCTTATGTTAATTCAGAAGAACTTGCTTTATCATCATCACCTTTCAGTTATAGTTACAACTCAATGTGAAGTTTTAATAAAGTTTCCGCACAACGTTAATGATAACGACAAAAGTAAAATGAAGCCACTTCAGGGACATCACATGCTTTGAAAGTGCGTTAGATAGCATAGAAATTGTAATTCTCTTTACAAACTTACACACACGCTTGCTTGATTATCAAAAAAAAATTCTCATTCAAGGCTTTTTAAATAAAATTGAACAACGCACAATCATGTAATGTCGTGTTGTTGTGTAAAGAAAAATATCCCAAATTCGTATTTTATTACTTGCATGCGACAGTAGCGAGATTGAGCAAGAAATGCGTTTTGATTGCTGAAGGACAAATTTATCAAAATAAAATAAAATTTAAGATCAAAAAAAAAAATAAAATTTGGATTGGAAATTTCGGAAAGTTCTGAAAAATAAATAAAAAAATTAGGAACA
Source organism: Polypedilum vanderplanki (assembly GCA_018290095.1). Classification (NCBI taxonomy): domain Eukaryota; kingdom Metazoa; phylum Arthropoda; class Insecta; order Diptera; family Chironomidae; genus Polypedilum; species Polypedilum vanderplanki. Next base: position 26,043,444 of record CM031380.1, on the reverse strand, counting down.
TTTAGAGGATTCGAATTCAAAACGTACAAAAAATTGTATTTTTGAAAAGAAAGCATATGTTCGCACTAGATTTGATTTTACTTCACCATTTTTCTATTTTAATTTTATTTTAATTCTTGAATTAGTCCTGGCAAAATTCTAATATGTTAAAATAAATTTCAAACATGAAAAATCTAAGTTACGCTTAAACTATTTTGTTTATTTCATAAAAAAAAAATCATTTAAATTTAAATTTGTTTAAAATTTTTTCTATCTTGCAAAAATGAATTCCGGTTGCTTTACCACACAAATTTAGCTATCCTTGAAAAAAAAACTTCAACTTAATATTTTTTTGGCACTTTATTGATTTGTCATGGTGAATCAGTTTATTTTTCAACTCTATGCAAGCTACTTATACATTGTTGTATATGTGAGAGCATGCGGTTTCATTGTCCGAAAGCCGGAAATTGTCAAGAGTAAAAAACAAGCAATTGAATAATAAGTGGAATACGCGCGATGGTTCAATGTTAAGGCGTTCTCTTGTGATGATGCTTTATTTGCATTTTCAAGACTGATGGCATTGCTATTATTTTTTTGGCTTGATGATCTTCAACAGCAAAAGTTGTTTGCATTTTTATTTGTTATTTTTTCATGCAGAATCCACTTCCTCGTTTATGAGTAGTGTGGCGCTATATAAAATTGATTACGGAAAAGGGCGCAAGAAAGGAAGTAATCAGCATAAAAAATACATTTACAAGCTTCGCTTACTTATCGCTTACATACTTTATCAGAATGAACTTGAATTTGAAGGGAAAATAAAATGCTATTTGAACGATCATAGGCTCTACATCTAATCAACGTGCAAACATGAGCCTCTAACTTCAAGATCAATAGCAAATGCGCTTGTATGCGTCTAACAATGCGAGAAGGTTGTGATTTTTTATTATTCGTATATGCATGCACAGTACGCATACACAATAGATTATTTTTGTACATACATGCTTCGTTGATGGTGTGATATTTTTTTGAAGGCGGCAGTAAAGCCTGACACATCAATGTTCCATCGTACATATGAGGAATGAAAATACAATTTTTTTACGCATTTTTGCGATTAATGACCTTGAAGTTGACGTTCATGCATGTTAATTATCTACCATTGTAAATTTTCTTTTCACTCCTAAGATGAAGATATATGCTACTCTATTGAAAGTTGTTTAACTATTAATTATTGTTGATTGACAAGTGTGAGATTTTATTTGTTGAATTTTTCTTCAAATATTCTAAAATTTTATTTATGCATGAAACATTGATTTAATTTTATTAATAATGGGAACAAAGAATATAAATTTTAAACAAGTTGTGTTATTTTTACTTTTTTAAAATATGTAAATTGTACAATTAGAAAATAATATTCATCTGGAAGTGAAAATTTGACAACTTTCTGTTATTTCAAGAGAATTTCTTTACCTTTTTAAAATTCGTATTTTTAAATTAATCATTTAAATTTTATCTATACGTTTTTTTTATTTTTTCGCTGCCAAAATTTGTTTATTTTCAATTCCTTTCTTAATATATTGATAAAAATCTAATTCCAGCAAAAAATATAAATATCAGTACATTTGATTCTTAATGTAAAATTTTATTATTTTGCTAATGTTCTTGTTACATAAAAATTATAAACAATTACATACAAAGTGTAAAATTGCCCGAGTAATTTTCCTTCAATTTCAATTATGCTGAAATCAAAAATTAATAAATTTCAAATGCATTATAAATACAAAACTTAAACAGGTTTTTTAATCTTTTCCTCTTTCCTATCGTGTGAAATTAAAAATAATTAATTCACTTTCTACAACAATGTAATCAATCTCTCAAAAGTCCTTAGAAAAAAAGTTATTAAATTCATTAACACCCGGAAGTGTCAATTTTTACTCCTTCTCTAAACTAAAAAAATCAAATTAATTCACACACATCAAAAGTGCAGTCAAAAGCTGCCTTTGTCGTAATAAAATCAAATCAACATAAATCAATTTTCAATACACTCCTGTTGCCACCAAAAAAAGTATCAAGTTGCGGACAGTCAAAGAAGCTCACACATACAACTCGTGACTTGTTTCCATCCAAAAAAATCTGAAAGTCAGCTCCGCGTACGACTCATACTCACATTCCGAAGAAAGTCCTTGATTCCAAAAAGAGACTTACGAAAGAAGAAAAAAATCGTTTAAGAATCATTTCCTGGTTGCGCTATAAAATGAAATAATAACAACAACGAAAAAAAACACAAAAAATTTACAGGCAAGCAAGCAGGCCTTTACGTTCATTCTCAAAAGTCATAGACAATTTACGTTATATGTGTAATAGAAATTATTATTACTAGACAGTGCTGCATTTTAGTTAAGCGGCATTTTTGAGGAAATAAACAAAAAAAACCCGAAAACAATTCATTGAACGATCGCCAATTAATTAAATAATTAACAATCGTGCGAGTAAAATAAATTCAATGACCTTAACTTATGCGAAAAAAATTTATTTTAGATTTTAGTTTGTGTGCGTAAATTCTAAGGAAATATAATTGATTAATTATTTTATTTCAATGTCTCTTAACGGTTCTTTTTAACTACATTCGACTCTGTATTGCACTTTAATCATATAGTTGTAGTTGTAACACACTCAATAGAATTAAATCATCCAAGGACTTGAGCATTTTAAAATATTTTTTTTCACTCACTCATTCATACGTTTTACACTATTTGAGCGGTTTGTTGTTTGTTTCATTGGAGCTGTCGGTGTGTGACTTAGATGATGACTTAAATATTGCGGATGTTTATGAAATTTATACGATTTTGAAAGATTTTTTTAAAGGATTTTTGTTGACTCAATTTTCAAAAAAAATTTATAAATTTTTAATAATTGATTAAATTTTTTTACAGAATTCAAATGGAATGAGAAAAATCTCGATTCTAATACATAAGCAGCAACACGAAAAGTGACGGAAAAATGGTAAGTCAATGTCAATATATTACACAAATTACCGTTAGAGCGTTCTCACTTAATCACAGCAATTGTTTCGCTCGCCTTTTAATTAGCTTTATCCGTTGTTTGCATTTTAATGCGTGCATATTTGAAATTAATTTATCTCACTTTCATTTTGTGACAAAGGGATTTTTTTCTCTCTGTTTCTGTGAAATGTTCACACCTGCTTTAATTTAGATATGTGTGTGACTAAATGTTATTTTTCTCATTATTCGCACATTGTATTTGACAAATTGACTTTTAAGCGAATAAAAGAAAATGATATATGAAGGAAATGAAAATAAGGAGACAATTGCATGCATCATTTGTGCAGAAACTTATGGAATTATTTAGAAATATTTAAACTTGAATATTCGATTTAAAAAGCCTTTTTTATTAAAAAATTATCTTTTATTAATTTTTTTTGGAGAAATCAGATCATAGAAAATTGACAATCTTTTTCCATAATTTTTTATTTCTGCAGATTATTAGCAGTTACTTATTCATATGTTCAAAATTGAAAAAAAAAATTATAAATTTAAATTTTATTTTTAATTATTAATCCAATATGTATAAATGAAATTTTGCATTGATAGTCTCATAATAAAATTATAAAAATTGTACATTGACAAGAATCAAATCTTAAAATGGTAAACATGTAATGATATAACTGAATTTTTTACTAAAATTAAATTTTTAACAAAATTGTCAAAATATAAATCAGACGAACAAGAAGTCAGCAAATTTGATTAATCATTCTCAATTTTCTTTTCCCTTCTCACACACACTGTTAATTGTTGTCATAATTTACGAAGATAAAACACGCATAGCAATGATCTCAATCAGTCTCGCGTCATCATCATGCGTTTATAAGATAAAAAAACTTCAAACCAATTCTCAAGCGAGATCATAAAGAAGAAGTCAAAAAATATTTTCGGTTCGCAATCTGAATCCATTGAACTTAACTTTTCTGTCCATATGTTCATGAACCATCATTGAAAAAAGCATTTTTATTAATTGTGAACGACCTTTAAAAAATTCCTTTCTTGCTCTCTTTTTTTCTCATTTCCACTCTTTGGTCATGAATATCAAATAAAAAATGAAAAAGAGAAGAAGAGAGAAGAAATAAAATAAATAAACAGACATGAACTTCACATACTTATGAAAAATATCAAAAGTGTTTGTAAATAAAAAAGCACAAAAAATTTCTTCGATTTCTCAATTAAAGACGAAAAAAATTATTTTTAATGCTCTCTGCATCGTTTGCTTGCTTGATAATGAAAACGAAATTGGCGGCCAAGTGAAAGTGAAGTTTCTTGCTGATTTTTTTTACAGACTTTAGTCGAGAGTGCAAAATATAAAAAATAAAAATTTGAAAAGAAATAACAAAAATAATTGAACTTCTTCTTCATCATTTTGATTGTTCTTCATTCAATTTCATGTCGTGATTTACTGGCTTAGCTTTAAAGAGACTGTCTTTCACTCCTATGGGTGTCTGTGACATAATTTTCAACAAATTTATTCCCTGGAGTGAGTGTTTAACTCTTATATTATTTTTTTGCATGAGAGTCATTGCATTGAAGTGAAAGTTTATTGCTTATTTTTTGTTGACTATTAAAGTATCAAATATCCAGTTGAGCATGTTTCTTTAGCTGTTGCTACCACTCATGTCATGTTAAAATAGAATCTTTTACTGCCTTACATATAGAGGTGAAAATGAAGAGACTTTCTAAGTAAAATACTTTATGTGTGAAACTTACTTTCTTCAGGATTTTTTTACTCATTGACATTTGGATTAATTTAAGATTTATAATTTAGAAATTTATATTTTGAATTAAAAATTTATAGATAATTCTTTTTTTAGAAATAATTTTTAATTTTTTAAAATCTAAAAATACGTTAGTTGAGTATAGTTGAGAATAGTTAGTTAGAGAGAAAATAATAAAAATAAATTAAATTTGCAACATTTTAACCAGAGCCCATAAAAAAAGGTTTTTTTTGTCAATATTTGACACATCACACTTGAAAGAATTCCAAACCAATATTCTTTTATGTAATTCGAGAAGTCTTCAAAAAAAGTTGCAACACTTTCAATTTTTTATTTTTACGCAAAGTGAAACTTTTGGCACGTTTTGGTGTCAATTTTGTGTGCTTTGTTGTGGAAAATTTAAAATGAGAATGAATTTCGTGAAGACCACGTGTAAACAGGTAAATGAGGTAGAAACACGTATAAGAGTAAGCAAGTAAGAGAGAAAAAGAAAGAAAAAATTGCAAACAAACAAATCCAATGAACTTATTGAGTCAACGAACTCTTCAGTCAACAAGCAGCGAGTTGTGCATTTTTCCGATTTCCATGTGAGAAAGAAATAAGAAAAGAAAGAAAAATTTTCACTATCATTAGCCGCTTAGTTTGGCTTTTGTTATGTCTATAGACAATGCCTTCTCGCTCTATCACCACAAGTATATCTCTCTCTATATTTATTGCATATACATTAGACGATAGAAATGCAATAGCGCGAAGAAAAAGTGGAAAGCGGTAAACAACGAGCTCACAAAGCCATCGCTCAATAAAGAAGTTTCATTCAACTTTTTTTTTCTTTTTTCTTTCACTCACTTTTCATCGACGTAAGAGCAGAAGAAAAATTATGGCATCAAAATTCACTTTTCATTTTTTTTCTTTTCTTCTCTTTCATTAATTACGTGCGTTAATTGCTATTCACTGTTATTGAATTAGTAATCAAGTCACAATTGTTAAGTAATTATTTTTTATAAAAAAAAGTGAATTGTTATAAGAAATTAAGAGAGATTGATTGACTTTTGATTATTTTTTTATATTATGTTGCTTTTGGGTGATTATGTCAAATTTGATTTAAATTGTAAAATAATTAAAAAATTCTAGGTGTGAAGTGAATAAATTAAAATAAACATGTTAGGAATTTATATTTTTAAAAAGATTTGAAAACAGAAATAGAAAATTCAAATTTAAAAATTAACGGTTTTTGTAGTTTCAAAATTCGAATTTAGCAGTCAGTTAAGTTTTTTAAAATTTACACATAAAATCTCGTTATTATGTTTGGGATCAAAAATATTTTTCTATTTATTTTCTTTTTTTAGCTCAAATTCCCAATAAATTATTTCACTATTCCAAAGATCAATGTGCAATAATAAAATTAACAGATATGTGATCACCTTTATTCCAATAAAATTTCACAATTGAATATATTTCTCACTATTTATTCAATTAATTCTCATTATTTCAGGCCTTTTTTAATTAGTATCCTCAACTTTGATCAAAGTACAACATTTTTTCTCTCTTGTGACATTTTTTATCTCCATAAAAGGCTTCCTTTATTAATTACCATATACTCTTAATTGTCTAATCAACGCAATTTATTTAAATCTGAATTAATCAAGTGAAGTCAATCACACTGCAATAATAATTCATTGAACTTTACAAGTGTATGGCTCAGAAAATGAGTCAAGATAAACAAATTTCAAGATTAGATTTAAAAAATAAGTTCGATTTATTTTTAATCCAATATGGATTTAATTTTTTATTCTTTATATTCACAAACTAAAACAACATCTTCACCACGCACCATGATTTGATTCAATTTTCTTGTACATACAACATTCTTACGATTAAGTGATTTTACAGATATTTCAGGAACATTAATTTTCATTTTAGCGAGCAATTTTGAGCAGTCTTCAGATGGATTTGTGTGAATAATTTTACTTTCGCTAAATTTAAATTTTCTTCTTGTCCATACCTCAGTGCAATCACTCACAGTTAAGTTGCAATGTTTATCGAATGCCACAATGAAACCAATCAAGTGTCCTCTAATTCCATGTTCTTTTCTAATGTAAATTTTCACTTTTGTGTGATTTGATCGAAACTTTTGAAGCAATGAGAGTGGACCTTGTTTAGTTTCCATTCTTTGAATAAGATCACGTGTGAATTTTGATTTTTTACCTCTATGGACGGGTGCTAAATTAAAAGAGAAGAAATTGTAGGAATGATTTAAAAATTTTTAAGTTTTATTTTACCTTGTTCTTTAAGAAACTTTCGACCAGCATTTGTGATATGATATTTCTCATCTTCTTCTTGTTCTTCCTTTGATTTTACTTTTTTACTCGTTGTTGGTTGTTGTGATAACTGTAAAAATTATTAAAATTAATAAAATAGAATTTTGAATATTTTTTAATAATTTACATCTGAATCAATTTGATCACCAGCTTTTTTAAGTCTTGATAAAAAGATTGCTAAATTATCAAATCTTTTGACATTTTTCACAGGCAATTTTACATTTTTTGAATATAAAGCTTTGAGTGGATTAAAATTTTCACTTGTTAAATCTAATTCTTCATCATTGCTGTCACTTTTTGATTTGTCTTCTGTTTTTTCTTTTGATGAGTTTTCTTCTAAAGCCATTTTTAAAATCAATCAATTAAAATAAGAAAGAAACCTGTTGAGTTAAAGTAATTAGAAAATTTAATTAAAACTTATTTCCAATGATTTTCAAAGTTTAATAATTAAAAATTATTTTATGATTAACAAAAAACTTTGTTAATATTCTAAAATCAGTGTAAGAAAATTTTATAATTTTTGAATTTGTTTCTTACAGTTCTTCTAACAAAATTTCTTTAAATTTTAAGTTTCCACAAATCAAAATTAAAGATTTTAAAAAATTCAACAAGTTTTGGTTCTCTTTTGTATATGAAATATTTTTCACAACTAACCGGCACTTTTATTGGCCTAATTCATTTCCAAAAACTTTAATAAAAAAATTGCAAAACTCTTTGTTATTGTTTACAAATCAACAAAATCCAAGAAAAGAAATCATCAGCGAAATCTCAAAAAATATTTATCAGTGAAATCTTTATCCAAGACACAGCTTGAAAATTTGAATAATAGATGCGCTAGTATCGCTTAATAAATTTAATCTTCTTTTCACCTTTTTGTAACTGTAATAAATGCAGTATATTGCTTAAATATCATTCTTTAATCAATTCTTAATTCTACTGTATGATTTATGCTTGATAAAAATACATTATTATAGGGTAGAAACGAGAAATAATATTACTTGACTATATTTAAATCAAGTAATAAAATACCAATAAAAATGTTTAAAAATTTAAAGCAATTTTGCCTCAATTTTTTAGATTCTATTGCAATTAACCAATCATACTTTCTATTTCTGCAAGTATAAATGTAGTACACCGCTTGTATACTATTCTTCAATTAATTCATGATTTTATTTAAATAACTTAAACTGGTTTTATAATAATTTTAAAATTGCTTCTTTGAAACATTTGCTGTGACTTTTCACAAAAAAAAAATAAAAAAAGTTTAAATCATTTTTATTTCTTCTAATTTCAGATAAGGAATAAAAAGCAACGAAAATTGCTCATATTAAAAATAAATTAAGAAAAAAAAGTGAAATAATTTTTCTTAAAGAGTACAAGGAGCAAAGTGCCTTTAAAGATGATACGACATTTAATTAAATAAAAAATTATATACAAATGACAATTACCTAAAAAATATTTTTTGTATCAAATCAATCACTGCCTTTACCTAGTTAAACATTTTTTATATACTTTAAATAAAAAATAACAGTAATTCAAAGACTGATAATTAAAACATCAAAGTCTGCCAAATTTTACAATAAAAACTTTAATTTTGTGCATTCATTGAGTAACAAAAAGAGACAGAAAATTTATTTGTGACAAAAAAGAAGAATAACAACCAAAGCTGGCTCTAACAACACTGAGAGGCTCTGCCGTCTCGGCTATGCCTTTTATTGAGGACGAATTATTGTGGTGTCCCTCAAATGATGGAAGAATGGTCACTGACTATCAAAGCATTCAGGTCACATTTCAACATAATATAAAATTTCTAAAATTTCTTAATGAATTTTAATTCTGATTTCCTACTTTAATTTAATGAATTTCAGGACATGTCCGATGCTGCTGCACAACAACAACAAATTCAACCTCAATCTCAGCCTCAAGCACTGCAGCCAACGAGTAATCAAAATCAGGATCTTGAAAACTGTGATTTAGCAAATTTAGAATCGCTTAATGTTAATGATTCTGATGAACTATTGCGACAACTCACTGAAAACACATTCGAGTTGGAAACATTTTTCTCAGAATTTTCAACAGCTGATATAAAAGTAAATAAAAAAAAATTTATTTTATTATAAACTTATTTTAATTTTGAATGTTTTTTAGGAGGAAAATAATAATGATGTACAGATAGATTCAACTAACCAAAATCCACAATCAAATAGCTTCCTCACTGGTAATGAAGTGAATGTTGAAGCTAATTTAGCAATTTTACAAAATCGTCTATTATCAGCATCGAGCAAATTTGGTATCACGTTAATAAAAGGTAAGTTGATCTTTTTTATTGAAAATTCAAATCAAAACAAAAAACTAAAATTTACAATTATACAACGATTTAATAAAAAAACTTTAAAAATTGTTTTATTCAAGAAGTCTAGTCCGTTATTTGATAAATTTAAAAGTAAAGCTCTAAAGCTCATTTAGTCAAGTAACATAGTCAAGTTACATTGAAAGTCAAGTCAAGTTAAAAAATTATTTCAAATTTTCCGTTATTTCAAGATTTTCTGAATCATCCTCAAATGTATCATATTAATCATGCTGACATTTTATTTTTAATACGATAATATTACAAAGCTTGATTCATTGACAAAATGTATATGTGAACATAATTACTCATATGAGTCATCATTAATTAACACAAGAAAAATAGAAAACTATTTTTATCAATTCAATCTCACTTTTATTTTGGATAAGAAATAAAAATAAAAGAAAAACTTTTTCTCTCTTTCGTTCATTCAACTTCCAAAAAAGAAATAAGAAATGTAAAAGAGAGAAGAGATGGAAAATCACTGATGAAAAGTTTTTCATTTGAAGAATTGAGAAGGGATCGTAAAAAAGTAAATGGTGTTTCTGTGCAATTTTCTGCACATGATTCTTATTTTGTTCTCTTCCTTCTCTTGCTCTTACTCTGCCATTATTGTTACAAGTGTAGAATTTTCCTTTTTTAAGAAACAAATTGAATGAACAATTTTTCTTTTTTTGATGAAACTTTACTTGAATTTTGAAGAGATGAAAAGCAACAGTATGCACTGTATAAAGTAGAGAGAGTAATTGAATACATCAGAAAATTTTTCATCAAACATATCATGCTTTCAAAGAATGTTAGTGTTCAATGACTTTCCTTTGTGATATTTTTATTTATTGCGATTATTATTATTATTATGAGTATTGCAATTGAATTACGTTATATTTATGAGGAAAATGAATGTCAGCGGATTTTTGTGACTTTTATTTATTGTTTTTGTGCAAGTTCTTTTTTTGTTATGCAAAGCAAGCAAATACTCTCTCACTCAGAGAGTGACGAAAGGGAGAAATTGAAATTGAGTTTGAAGGCATGTGAGGTTATCAGTGTTGCATGTATGAAAATATGCCACAGAATAGCTGACTGATTTGTATTAAAATTAAAACCAAAAAGGAAGTTTTTTCTCTATTTTCTCTATTTATTTATTTTTATGTGGGAGCAAAATGAACTCATTTTTTTTAATCATAAAGTTTTTGCTGTAGAAGCAGGAAAAATATACAAATTTCAATGAACTCAAAAAACGTTATCGTTAAAAAAAGAGTTAATAAACTAAAGTTGTAATTAGAAAAAGGAGAAAAGTTAGAAGTTTTCGTAAAGTTATTCTTGAGAAAAAAAATTAAAGTTTTGGTTAATTTTGATTATTTGAAAAAATGCAATTTGAATTTAAATTTGAAAATTGAATTGAAACATAAAGTTTTAAAGACTAAATCTTGGTTATAATCAAAAGAAATTTTGATGGAGTTGATTGATTGAAATTTTTTTTTAAATTCTTTTTAACATTTCAAAATAATTAAAAGTTGAAGAAATTGTAACCTATTCCGTTATTCTCTTCTTTTGTAGTTTATATTTTATGTTGTTTAAGATTATTTTTTTAACGTATAAATTCAAAAATTTATTTTGGCAAATTCGTACAAATCGAATTTTTATAAAGAATATTATTAAAAAGAATTTTATTGTGTCACAGAACTTAAAATAATAAAAAATCTTTTGAAATCACTTAAGTAAAGAAATATTCTTGAAAAATGATAGCAAATGAAACAAGAGAGAACAATAATTAGCAAAAAAGTAAGCATTAAAAATCTCAATTTAAACTTTACTACAATAGATAGTTTTCAAGTATTCTTCACAAAAAACTTTTTCCACGAAGCTTTCGTCTCATTTTCAACATTTTATCGAGCAGAAAATTTCAATTTGCTGATGAATGCAATAAATTTTCCCTCATTCTATGATACTTTTCTTCTCACTCATAGAAACTTTTTTTAAAAGAAATTTTTCACTTTTCTTGCTTATTGTCGTTGTGATTCATCAGATTACAAAGTCGATGAATTAGTGCACAATTCAATGTCAAATGCAATACGATCTTATAGGAGAATTCATTGTCAAGGATTTAAATTCTATTTCTTGCATGTCAGATGTCTCTATGTTGGCTCATGCTGATTTTAGCAAAAAAAGAAATGATATTTCCATTTCACTTGTTTGCACGCCATGAGTCAGCGGGATTTTGATATGTTTCAATAGAATTATTTTATATTTACATTTTTTTATTGTCATCTTTTTTTCCTACTCCATTTTCCTTTCAAACAGACCATCGTGTCACGTCGCATATGGACTACAATGTGATTGTCTCTGATTTCATTGAATATAAAATAATAAAAAAGTTCATTGTGTGTAAGAAGAGGAAGTTGCTACCTTTTTGTTCACGATTATCGATTTATATACTTACACACTGCTCGTAATTTGAAACTTGCATCAAGTTGATTTAAATATTATGAAAAAAGATTCCAACACTCATAAAATGGATGAGTGAAAAAAGGTCATTGAAAGCGTCATGCCATCAAGCATGCAGGACGCGAGTCATAAAAAATCTCACGAGTATGCAATTTATTAAATAAACACACACATACACAAAAGATACAGACAGTACGTCAAGTATCAAGTTAGGGAGCAAACAGATGATCATCCGCTGTTCATCCTTTCACATGAATAATGTCCTTTAGCCATCTATCTGCTACTGCTATACACATTGGAATTTAATTTTTTTAGTCTTGTTTCATTCACCATATTTCACCAGACGTGAAGAAAGAACAAAAAAAGAATTTTACGATTGAAATGACAGCAATAATAATTTTTTTAAAATTTCCTTTGGCATTCGTCGACAAAAGACAGTTAGAAGCATTAAAATATTATTTTTTTAATATCAAGAGCAGTCGTAAAAAATCATCCTGTAACATCCACTTTATGCTTACGATGTTCATTCATGATGTTGCTTTTTTAAAGAACTAATTTTTTATATTTTTTATGATGATTGAAAATTTTTCATAGTCAATAGACACTTAATTTATTCATTTCTTGATAAATGGAGCCAACTTAAAGTAGTTTCTTATTTTGGGTTATAAAAATCATTCGTATGAGAAAAATGAAAGTAGAAATGTTCAAAATTTAATTATGCATGAAAAAGACATAAATTTTTTTTTTCCTTCTTTTGTCTTTCCTCGAATGTGCAATGACAATAATAAAATGGTTTTGTTTTGTCTTTGTGGAAAACTTTTATGGCATTAAGTTGCTTTTTAAAGACTATTTGATGGATATTAAAAATTTATAGAGAAATGAGGATGAGATTAGTACTTGTTATAATAGTTTTGAAATATTTACATATAATTTGGTTTTAAATTTTCTTGAAAAAAAAACGAAATTTTTCTTAACCCATCTTAGACATTGTGGGGTTTTATTTTTCAAAAAACATGTTTAAACAAAGACATCAAAATGTAAACTGATTTTCCAACCCTGAAAGAAAAATAAAATTGAATCAGTCAAAAAATAAGAAAAATGCACTAAAATTTTGCACACAAAAAAAGAAAAGAGATACATTCAAATTCATCGCATAACACGCTATTGTACAGATGAAAAATTCAATCATTATTTCAAAGTAAAAGAGTAAAGCAGAAGCAGCATGCTGTATGCAGTAAGTAGTAGCACGACAAGTCATTCATCCTTTTTTAACAACCTCAATAAGCAGCAGCAAGTTCATAAATTCATGAGTCTCGATAAAGGAGGAAAACAGAAAAAAATGAGAATTTGTCTCAAAAGAGCCATAAAAATTGTGTACATTTTTTTATTACCAAATGAGACATGAAGACATGCACATTTGCCCTAAACCAAAATCCATCCTCACAAACTTCATTCGATGTCATGTCATTTGCCACTTGTAATCTATCTTAAAAGAAAAAAAAAACGAAATCATCATCATCATAGTTGCATCGGTGTCCTGAGTCATAATTTTCACTTTATGATGCGGTAAAAATTGTTATATTTATTATTGATCGGAAATCAGTGATGTCTTGAGCTAATATCCGCCACTGATGAATCGTAAACTTTTTTTATGATTCTTTTTTCCTTTTGTCTGGATTTTATTCTCCTTATCACTACAAGTTAAAATTCTTTTCATAAGAAATGTAATTAAATTTTCTCTCTTATTAAACAAATGCAAGTTCATAGACATCAAATATCATGTAAATAAATTTTAATGTTTCATACTGTGCTGCTCGTAAAAAGAGTTGCTTTATAATTTCATACACTTTTTATTATAACATCGAGCGACAGTGAAAATATGCTTGAGTAACTTGCACTTGGATTATCAGTTACAATGCAAGTCTTGTCACACATAAAAAATTCTTATTCAAATTTTTTATGAAAAATATAGTTGAAACCATTTAAGTGTATTCATGTTCTTTAAAATAACTTCAAAAAAATCGTTATATTCAAACTTAAATTTCAAAAATACGTTAAAATTGAATTTTCAAAATAAAAAATCAAATTTTTATACACAATTTTAACAAAGAATAAATGACATAATTCAATTTTTTTAGCATTTTAGAAAGAACATTAAATTTGCAAGTAAAAAAATATTTTTTTTACTGGACAACAAGTCTCATACAAAACTTCAGGAATCAATCGAGAATTTATTAAACTACCACGTTCACCCTGATTGTCGATAATTAACACAATTTTCTCTTTACATGTTGCTACTTGCTTGCTGCTGCTGTTGCATTCATTGACTATAAGAGAGAAGAAAGTGAGATTAATGTGTGTGGGATTGCCAAGGGTGATGTTTATGAATAATTAAAATGTCATATTAATAAAAGACTTTTTTGTTCATTACTTGTAGCAAAAAATATTGTTGCTGAAAATGAAGTGAATGAAAAGTTTTATTCAATGAAAGAATTTTTTGAACTCTCTTACAAAAATTAGAAATCAGCGTTAATTGATTTTTCATGCTCTGCCAAATCCATCAAGATCCTAGACATATTCAAACATAATTTGCATAAACACAAGAAATCTGTGTCAAATCTATAAAAAAAATCTACTTAAAATGACTTTAATGGCACACGAAAATGTAAGAGATAAATTTGTGCCTTAACGATGTTGCGTATATATTTTATATGGTAAAGTTTCCTCTGACCTATTCAACCTCAACTATATAGCCAGTCTACATGAGAGAAAGACAACTCATTAAAGTCATTTTTGTTATAGTTCCATTCGATGTTGCTACTCGTAGCTGGTTAGCAATCTAAAATTGCAAATCTCCTTCTCGTAAACTGCAATTAATCATTTTTTACTCTCTTTTTTCAAAATCAAATTAATTGTCAAATATTGACCAATACTTGCTAGATGAAGCAGCACAAGAAAGAAATTAAAGAAATTATTTTTTTGCTTATATAACTTGCACACACATTCAAATTGTAAATGATCGTCAAGTTTCAGGTTTGTTGCGAAAACGTTGCTAAAAATGAAAGATTTATTATTTGCCAAAAAAAGTCTTTTCATTCATTCTCAAGAAACTTGAAACATAATTATTTCTTCAAAAATATATTTCGCTATGCTTATTATTTGTGTCAGTCTGTTGAGCCGATTGGAGTCCATGCACAACAATAGAGTGTAAATGAAAATTGAAATAGCGGGCGGGCGTCGTCAAATTACGAAAATGAACAAACGAATAAGCAAAAGAGAAAAAAAATTATTTAAAATTCGCAATATTACAATTAGAAACGCATTTGCTGTATTTAAAATAGCTCTCAATATGTAAAGCTTGTCAGGTTAAGTAGTTACAGCATTAATATGCCATACACGCATTTCATTATTCGAATGTAATAAAAATTCAACTATTTGACATACATATTATGTTAGTTAGCAGCTTTTGTCGACATTTAGTAATTTAGTTTATGAATATTTTACAACTTTAATTGAATTTTTATTCTCTTTCACTCTTACATTTGCTTATACAAGAATTGGAATTAAAAAAAGTTTTTGATAAACATCATTTTACAAAGTAAATTTTCCTTGTTTGAATTTGGCAAATTTAAAATTTAAAATGAAATATTGTCGTAATAAATGAAAAACGTTCAAATAATATCTTCAGTTTTGATAATTCGTCACATTTATTTCTTAAGATATTATAAGATAAGATATAAAGATAATATAAGATATAAAGATATTATTGCTGCAAATGAATATTAAAATCAATAAATTACATAAAATATAAATTCTTCTTCTTACATTCCGTTTGAGCATCCGATCACGACAAAGGTCGGATAAAAAAAGGAACGAAAAAAGAGTTCGACCAAATGTCGCTACAATTTTAAGAGAAAAATTCAAAAGTTACGTTATTTTGAAACTAGAATAAATTCATCTGTAGATTTATAATCTACAAAATATGAAAATAAAAATTCAATAACATATAGAATTTAATTCTTACCTTCAATATATAATTAAAAATAATTAACGACAAAAGGTTCGAATGATGTTTTTTGCAAAATATTGTAAAAAATTTTTGTTTAATTATTTCTCTTCAAAATTATTATTTTGGCAAAAATATTTTTGAGTTTTCATAAATAAAATTTTTGACAAACTTTTTTGAAAATAAATTGTATAAAGATGAATTACAAATAATTTTAATAAATTCAAATCCTATGAATAGAAATTATGAATGCAGTCGAGCGTTGTCTATTTTTTTCGAAATTCTTAAACTTTTTTGTTGAAAAGAATCTTATGATCCATTTCTAGCCTTAAATATTCTTTGATTTTATAAATAAAGATTTTACATCATCTTGTCAAAAAATGCTGATAAATATTAAAAAAAATGAAAATTGAGAATTAGTATAGCTATTCCTTAAAATTTACATCTCAACGATGAAAGTTATTTGAAGCTCAAATAAGCACTTCCAATTTTTCAAAGAATTTTTTTCTAAATATTTTTTTGTTTTAAAGCTTTTTATTTTTTTCTATCAATGATTATTATAAGTTAGCAATAATAAACACCAATTGTCATTAGAGCAATAAATAGTAATGTGTTTATTTATGCTATAATTTAATTTGCAAGACCACTCATTCAACAATGCGATATTTACAACATACCGTAGAATATCGTTTATGAACTAATGAAGTTAATTTAATGTTTAAAAAGATACGTTTGAAATTGTTTTAAAAAGCCTCATTTATTATTGAATATCATTAAAAGAAGATTTGAATGTGTTGAAATTATTAAATAATAGAAAAAATTTCATACTTTTTATGAACTTTAACATTCATTGCTTTAGGGAAGAAAGTAAAGATTAATATTTAATGATAAACATTGTCGATTATTGCGAATTTTTTTCAATCATCCGTAGCAACAGTAAAGATTATCATTGATAAATATTGCATCAAATCGTTCACCTGTTGCGAGTCCGCCCCTAATCGATTCTTTTATTGCAAAACAACTTCTTTCTCACTCCTTTTATTATTTTCTTCTGTTATTTTTATTACGAAATACTGCTGAATTTTCGTTTTTTTGTGAGTATAGTTTGCGAGAAGTGAGACCTTGTCAGAGTTTTTTGACTTGGTGACTCTCTTTATTTTCATGCTCAACGCTGCTACAAAACACAACAAAAAATTGAGAAGCGCGAAAGGAGGGAAATTCCAATTTTGAAGGTTTGTTTACGACAAGCAAAAAAACAACACAGCATATCTATACACAGAAAGCATGTGACGCAATTTGAAATTGATGAAGGTAAAAAAAGATTTTATAAAGTGCCACAAACTAATTTTAGATCTTTAGTCATTTCCGATTTATTTTTGGATGTTGAGAGAGAAAATTTTTTTCAAGTTTGAATTTGACCTAAATTATTGTGTCACGTTCCGGTATTATTTTTATTCATTCAGAAATCTCAATACATTGCTATTATAAGCATCGTGTAAACATTTTATTAAGCAAGGGATAGAACATGAACTGCATTGAGCTGATTTTGTTGAGTTCATTGCCAAAAAATTTACAAATCTAAATAAATATCAAACCTTTCATTTGTGAGTGGCAAAAAATTCCAATTTAGCATTCATTGTACGCGCAAATGATTAAAATTATGATATGGTATTAACATGTGTGTAATATTGCATAACCTGAATAATATTCGTCATAATAGTAATGAGTAAGGTCTCTCACTATAATATATAAAAATGTGCGCGAGCACAGCTCATGGCTCTCTAAGTGTATAATATACAAAGACGAGCGGTGAACGCACTTTTCAATGGCAATAAGCAGTAAAAATGTAAATATGTGGAAGGCATTGAGGCGCGCGTTTATACACAGACAATTCTCACTCATTCATTTTTTCATATATACATATATTTGCAAATCGATTTTGATTGTCAATTGATGGTGATGATGAATGCAATTAATAAATTGAAAATATTAAAATACTTTCCTAAATAAGAAAGGAAGATTTTTTAATTTAAAGAAGTTTTGTTTATACAAACGACAATGTAATTGAAGCAGGCATTATCATTGAGACAACTTGAGACAGTGAAGGTGAGCAACAGAAACAAACTTGAGTTAGGTTTTTGCACTAGAAAAAAAAACATTTTTTATTCTCACTTACACGCAATTTCACATGAGAGTGTGTGTTTTCGCTTGTATGTGACTTACATACTCAATTGTGCAGTTTTTGTATCGAAAAACTTTCTGAAGGACATGACAGGCTTAATATTAATTGCTAGCTCCCTTTATATGACTATACATCAGTCGGATGACATTTAATGCACTTTTTTGTATGACTATTTCTGTAAAAATGATGTAATATGCAAAAAATATATCCGAAGGTTAAAAATATTATTTTTTTATCAAAAGAAATGTTACATAATCACACACACAGCATATGACTAATTTTCATCAATTTCCCATTATCAAATTCATTAATCATTCAAACTGTGAATAACAGTGAAGTTTTTATCCGCAAATTGAAAAAAAATTGCCAACAACAATAAAGCAGTCAGCAGCAGTTTGTAAATCATTAGAGGTTGGTTGAGTCACTTTGCACTGCATGCTTAAATCCTTTTATGAGCTTTAAATGCTTCTGAAACTAGCACACACAGTCGAGTCTGATGTTAATCGCAGTTGAAAAAATTATGCATTATTCATTCTAACTCCGAAAAAAGAGCAAAAAATGTAAAGAGAGATTTCATTATAGAACCAATAGATTTGCCACGCCACACGCCAAAATGAAAGCAATCTATGGAACACGACACAACAGCAGTCACAAATCAATTCTGCTTCTCTTTAACGAATAGGTCAGGGTTGGATATGGCTAGCGAGTTTTTTTTTCTATTACTATTTTTTGTGTGTGATACTAACTATCAGACATGCTGTTGTGTTAAAATAAATTTTTTTGTCACTCACATTAAAATTGCTAAATTTATGAGCATACAAAATTTACGTTTTTAGTACGAATGAAAAATATAAATTTGACTGCAATGATTTGTCAATGTTGTTGATAAAAATAAAAAGCTGGTTAGATAAATACTTATAAAATTAATGGTGTTCATATGATTTGTAAATAACATAATTATGATAATGATATTATTGATGATAATGTAACATCTATTTTTTATTCATTTATGTTAGAAAAATTTACAAGACTAACATTAAATTTCAGACGTAAAAACTAAAATGAAAATTCTAGAAAATTCTAAATTTTAATTTTAAAAATTTTCTTGCAAAAAAATTCTTAATTTAAAATACATTTTTATTTATTTTTTTCAAAAAACATAACAAAAGCACACGCAAACAATTAAAAATTTTATTGCAATGCAAAACTATTGAGAAATTTCGACCTACAAAGCAAAGCAGAAAAAAGTCTTTTGTGACCGATAACACTCACTAGGCGT
This sequence comes from Polypedilum vanderplanki, assembly GCA_018290095.1. NCBI lineage: Eukaryota > Metazoa > Arthropoda > Insecta > Diptera > Chironomidae > Polypedilum > Polypedilum vanderplanki. The sequence goes on along the minus strand of CM031380.1, from coordinate 26,024,108 downwards.
ATAAAAGTTGTTTAAATTCAAAATGTTACTTGTGTTGTATTTTTTTGCTGCAACCGACAAATGAGTTTCATTCAGAGAAAAAAAAACAAATAAAAGCCGCTCAACAATGTCAACTTTCCAAACCCCAAAAAGTTAATTTTTTGTTGTGTTTATTATTTCGCTTGAAAATGAGAGTGTGCTCAAGCCAAAGGCCTTCAACGAGTAAGACATCGTTTATCAAATTTTAATTTTATACTAGCAATTTTTTATTGCTTTTATGATTTTATTTTTGCAGGCAGCATGACATGTGGTTTGAAAGTGCAACAATAACTTTATAATTCTGCATAAAAAATCAAAAACATTTCATGAGATAGATAGTTTTTTTGAGAATGCGCGTAATTTTTTTACCTTGAACAACTAAGCTGCAATCGCAATCTCAGAAAAGTTTAATATTTATTCTCGACTTACGTTTTCTATAGTGACCGTGACTGACATCCAAAACAGCACAAAATCTAGAAAAAATTGCATTTATTTATCATAATTTAAATTCGCGCTTGGTTTAGAATTCTCTGACATGCATTTCTTGTACTCAATTGATTTATTACAGCAACTACTGTTAAAATAATCCTTTTTATTCAATATCACAAAGTAGTCAGTAGAAAAATTGACAAACAATCTATGATGACAAATGACTACACTCACTGCAGGCGATTATCGTATATTCAATTAGAGCATTACAGATATGCTGCAAAATTGCGCCTGCTAGCTAAAGAAATCGAGAGTCCATTTATAGACATTTAGATTGCCTATTAGAAGCATTTTTTTCGTGCACTTTTTGAAAGGTTGAAGGTTAAATTGAGTTTGACTTAAATTGGGATGCGTTCTCGATACTTCAATAGAGGTTGAGGGCGATTGCTTGTTCAATTACAATCTGATGTGCTTCATTCCGAATTAGACACATTAAATTGCAGGGAGAGCAGAAGATTGAAAATTTCTACACATCGTGGCACTACAAACCATGAAGACCAACATTTAAACAGAAAGGAAAAAAGATTATCTGGTAAATCTCAAAGTTTAATGACCAATAAAAGAAATAAAAGGGAGAAAGATAATGTGAAGTCGTTCTCGTTTTAGTCACAAATTGACTTAGAAAGAGTGATAAATGTTTTAAACATGTGTTTCACTTTTTATGCCCTTTTTTGTGGGTTTTTTGCTTATGCTCACTTCTGTGTCGCTTCCTTTATTGACTCACTTAAGAGACTTTTCTAATATGGTGATCATTTGGTTTGGGTTAATAGTTATTAGATTGGTAATTTCTTGCATGAATTGAGACATTGTAAATGATTGAGAATTTTCTGGTACTTTAAATAAGAAAATTGCAAATTGTATACAAAATTAAAATTTAATAAGTTCTTATGGATAATTAATCGAATTCAAATCTTGAGATTTCTGTCCTTCATTGTCATATTGGTAGATTTTACTATAATAAATATTTCATGATAATTTTTTTTAAACTTTCATTTACACCTACAAAGTAAAATTATTCAATAACATGAGAAAAATAAGAAGTCAAGAAAGAATGCAGAACAAGAAATAAGAAGGGAACATTGCCAGCATGTTTTTACAGAAAGGACACTCAAATTTTTTCCTTAAACCTTTTATTGACAGCAACAATAATTTTACGGCATCAAATTTCAATAGAGACGACAAGACATGCCCTTAATATTCTCTCTCTGTAAAAAATGTTAAGTACTCAAAATTTCCTCGTGTATGAGTTAAAGAGGTTAATTGATTGGCATCCCAATAATCCACTCTACAAGTTGCTATTGCACAGCATCTGTCTGAGACATTAAGCAAAGTGGAAGCGTATCTAATGATAATCTTCAATAAATGCAACATGTTTAACCTTCCATGTCCTTTCTTCTTCAAAAAAAACTTTTCTTTCCTTCATCATATTCTGCTACTGCTCTTCAAAACCACTCAAAAAATGAAGATATATATTTGCATAAAAAATGTCATTTTTCTACTCACCATTAAACCGTCTTTATGTGTCCCTTTTCCGTCAACTAAATTTTTTTTCATCATCATGGTAAAATGAACATTATTAATAAAAACAAGCGATTGCGGATGAAGAGTTAAGAAATCCTTTTTCAATACCAACTGATGTGTTTTTGTTGATTAAATTTTTACTGTGTTCATTTATTCATACAAGACAACCGACAAAATATTTTTTTTCCTCAAAGCGTTTATAAAAATAAATTTGTCGTCAAGTAATTAACAAACGATATCTGATGGTGATATGTCACTGTTACTATGAAGGAAACAAAAAAAACTGCTGCTGTTGATCTATTTACTTGCTCATATCATCATTAAGAATTTTTTCTTTTAACAATATGTTTCAATTTGATGCTGTTGAGTGCACTTGTTGTCACATCGAACTTCACTCACATATATGATGATGATAAACTCAAATAGTGAAGTTGTCATGATTTTGCTTGACAACAACTGTGAAAGAATTTCTCCTTCTTCCTTTTCTATTTTTGTTTGTTTTTATGTTTTTCAAATAAAATTATCAAAACTGAGTGAGCGAGAAAAGAAAATTCTCCACTGTCAGTAACAAGACAGATTTTTTCCTAACTGTATCTTTATATTTGTTGTCCTATTTCATTTGTAAAAGGATAAATACACTTGAACTATCAGAGAGTATGTAATAGAGAGGGAAAGAGAAGAGATTGTAACATACAACATAAATACATCTCAAGATGTCTCGTAAATTCTAACTTAATGTGAATGAATGAATGACAGGTTTGAGTAGAGATTCACTCTCTCTACAGTCTATTGACTGTTTTTGTTAGTTGAAGGAAAGAAAAATAGAATTAGTGTTGAACTACATACTTTACTTTTTCAAATGGTACTTTCATGGATAAGATTTGAAATCCAAGGTATGAATACTTTATATATGAAAAATGTTGCTTATGAATCAAGAATAATTTATGAAATTGGAAAAGAAATAACGAAAAATTAATTCGAATCTCACTTTTGGATAAAATCAGAAAATTGAAAATATTAATTTGCTTTTTACTAAAATAATCCTAAATTTTTTTTTTTGCTTCTGTCCCTTGAATTCTTCACTTCACAATCAGAAACAGTAAAAAACTTGACTCATTCTCTTTTTTCTCTTTAAATTGGTTAAGGAAACATGAAATGACATTCCACTAATTGAAATGTTATGTTCATACGTCACTTAATTTACCAGATTTTCTTCCCTTCTTTATTTTAACAGCATTCAATAAGAAAAAAATTCTAAAACTTTGCTCTTTGACCTTTTTTTGAAACATAAATGAAAGAATGAAATATCCTGAAAATGATCTCAATTACGTAATGCATTATATTTACATAGCGTCAAATGAAATCTTATTATTTTTGTGTCAGATGCTTGACAATTAACTCTTTCTTGCATTATTCATTATCTCATAATTGCAAATGATACTTCATTAAAAAATGAAGCTGGACTTTGAGTTTTTTTCTTTTCATTGTCTTCATGTCTCGCACATTCACTAATGATGCAAAAGTAAATACACAATAAGAAACATTAAGCTGATATTTTGGAAAGATGAAAATTACAATAACCAAATACATGAATAATTTTACAAAAATAAAAAGAATCACTTCAATAATAATCTTTTTTCACAGTCGGTAATGTAAGAGAACGTACAAACACATTAAACAATCACTACACACACTCGTAAATGCACACGCGAGTAAAGTTGTTTTGCAAAAAAAAAATAGTTTTTCGGTCAAGGATTAGCTCGTTTGTGCTCGAACGAATCCGCATATTGAAAAAAAGTACGTGTGAATGGCTTGATAGAAGGAAATGTCATGTAACGTCATCGTCTTAGTCGCGAGCTATACTTTGTATATTTGAAAAAAATTAATTTAGTTTAATAGATTAAAAAATAATAAAAAATTGTTATAAAAATTAGCAAAAAATGTCTGAAAATTTATTTGAAAATCCTACAAAATTCAAATTTTGATTTTCGTCAAATATGTAACATTTATAATTTAATTTTTCATTAAAATTGACAAATTACTATTATTATATCAGAATAAGAAAAATATCCTTAAAGTTTAAATTATCTCAAAAAATTAACAAATTTGAAAACAATACTCAAAAAAGTCATAAACTTTTACTTCTTAAATAGATCTTTTTTATTGCCCAATCCATTTATTCATTGACATAAAATTTAATTTATTTCTACCGAAATGTGATATTTGCAACTCCCAAAAAAGCAACAGCAGCAGCAACAACATGATTATGAAGAAAAATAAATCTCTAACGGTGAATGGAGGTAAAAGATTTGTCCTTCTTCGGCCGTTCAACTCAACTCGATCTTTTGCCAAAATAAAACAACATTTGACCAAGCCTCAACGCGAAATGCTTTACAATGGGTCCATTTTTTACTCATTCATTGTTGATTAGATCCGTTGACTTTCTGTCACTTCTTTTATGATCGCTCATGATGTGAATGGAGTTGAAATTTGGGTGACCTTGCATTAGAGACAAGAGACTCTCTCATTCATCTACTGCAAACGCTTTATGAAGAGAGATACAAGAAAGAAGAAAAAACAATGGAGAGAGAGGAAACTTGTGAATCTTGTTATTGAGCATATCAGCGCTGTTATTGTCGTCACAATTGTAATGGATTTCTTCACGATTTCATGCCACAGCACCTAATATGGCGATCAGGCAGTCATGCACTGCCAAGAAAAAAAATTGCGCAAGATCTCTTTTTATTACTTACTTATACTCTTTTTTCGTAAATGTGGCCGTTTTTTTTGTATTGAAGCCGCATGTAATTTTGCTGTCACTCGACTGCGTCTTATTGTTGAAGAGAGCACTAATATTTCGATGTGTTTATGCGGTTACTATAAAAATTACTCAAAAATGGGCAAAAATAAAATTATGAAATTATTTGGGGAAATTAAGTGCAATATAATGGACAGAGGCAGACACAGTTTGTGTTGATGAATGAATGGATTTCATAATTGCTCTTAATATTTCTCTCTCATGGTAATTTATTGGAGATCATGTTGTGCTGTGTTTTTGGGGATTAGTGGATAATGAAGTCTTTATTAGCTCTTTTGGAAATTTATTATGTGGGATTAAATTGAGTTGTTTTACTTGCTATATGTATGTACAGTTAAACAGGCTTTTGTTTAATAAGAAAGATAAAAGAAAAATTTTAAGGATCGAAATGTTGAAATATTCGTCTACAAAAAATGTCATTATGATTTTACGGTTGATGAATTTACAGAAAGAAAAAAAATCAGTAATATTACCCGTCAGTGACGTGCTAAAAGCGCATTTTCCTGCATTAAATCAGCAGTTTTGAGCAAAATTCATTTCAACAAAAATTTAAACAGCTTTTCGTTTCAAAACTCATTGAAAGTTTGAAAAAAAACTTTTTATGGCCTTTTTGAAGTCTGTACAACCTAAAACATACACTTGTGATAAAATGTCCAAAAATCATTTTTGACATGTTCTTTCAATCTTTTATGACATTTTAAGACTTTTCAATTAAAAAAAATTTTTCGGTCCATGTGATGGACATCCACCACATGCATGCCCTTGGGTTAATACCAATCTAAAATTTTTCTTCCGTTACACCGGTCTCATAATCAGAACCAACAGATTGATGCAAAAAGTTTTGAGAAAAACCGTTTTTTGAAAGACTAGTTACGGAGATAGACGAACAAACAAAGTGGGCACAATAGCGCCTTTTTTCTAAATATGATGGAAAATACGCTAAAAATAATAATTTGATTTATTTTTAAAAAATTGTTATGAATTATTGAATATAAAAACTGTAAATTAAATTTTCAAAATTGTTAATATAACAAAGTTTTTAAATTAAGTAAAAAAATTATCATTTGATTGCACTTGATTAGTTTTTCAATGAATGAAAGATATAAAAATACCAAGATATGAAAAATCAAAATTCTTTGCAATATGCAAGATTTTTTTTTTATTTTTCATTTCTTTTCACTATTTTAATTTTTAAAACTTTATTTGATGGATAATGAAATTTTGTCATATTTAAGTAGATTAAATTTTTCTCACTTAATAATTTTTTTAAAGAAAAAATCCCCATTATCACTTGAATGTGTGAAAAAGTAATTAATTCTATTTATTTATTTAGAAAGTTATTTAGAAATTTTAGTTCTCGTGAGAAAATTTTCTTCCCTTTCAATTTTCTTAATTTTCCCCTACTTCATTTCCTCACTTCAACTTCCGAGTGAGTTAAAACAAATAACATCATTAAGAATTTAATGAAATGTCACGTTCCCTTCTAACATTAGTAACAGATAGTCTGAATATTGGAAATTGAATATTGATTATGATACAAATGTGCCCGACCGACAATTAATGATTCACTCACTCGTTTGTTCTAGTTCGATGTTTATTTTTCTTCTTTCCTTCACATAAGTGAAGAAAAATTGATGCCACCTGTTGTTCACACAGAAAGAAAGAGAAAGAGAGATAAAGAAATGGATTTTTCGTGACTTCTTCCATGAATAAGAATTTTTTTCACTCTGCTGCTGTTGATTTTTTTATTTTGCCATGGGACAAATTCCTTTTTTCGAAGAACGACCTTCAAACTCTTATTTTCACTTTCGATTGTGATTTTGCGACTTTGAAGCATAAATAGACAGAAATTGAAATTAAAAGAGAAATAAAAAGACTTCAATCGCTTGCATATGGCATAAAGCTATCTCGCTCACAACGATCTGATACTTCTTTCTCGTGCGAGCGTGTATGTTTGCATTTTAGCTGTGTCATGAGTAAATAAAAGTTGAAAGGTATTGCATGTAATGTGTTTTTTTAAATTATCAAGGTAGACTTTTGACATTTTTCTTCTCCTTCTTTCTTTCCTTTGTTTCTGACTGATGGAAATTGATATTGCATAAAAAATACATCTTGATTTTATTAACGGTCATTTTTAAAAAACAAAATTTAAATTTTAAGAAATAAAAATTTTAAATCATGCATATTTAACAAAGATCCGATAATTAGGATTAATTTGAAATTTATTGCATAAAAATTACCCAATAAAAAATTTTTGTAAACGATTAAACACAAAAAAATCCTTTAAATGGTCACTTATCAAATTAGTGGCTAAAAATGTCCATAAAGAGCGAATTTGAGGCTCCATTTATAAAAAATAAAACAATGTAACCACCCAAAAAATATACATGTGAGAAGGAGCTTAAAAGAGTCAAATGAGATAAAGAAAAAGAAGAATAAAAACAACATGTACACAACAATGTTCACATTACGAACAAGTGAAAGTTAAATATTAAAAAAGTGGAGTTATGAATAAGAAGCCCACATTGATACCTTTTAATGTCACGACATGTGAATGTATTTGCATTCTTCTTTAACTGCGTGTGTGTGTATATAAATTTGTCTGAGACGCATGAAATAAAAAATTATTCAGATTGATTATGTCATCGCTTCCTTTTTTGCTGTCATTCCATTCGTAATAACTCTCTTATTCGCTTGAATTGAATTTCTTTTTTAAGAGGCAAACAGCAGACAACAACTCAGACTTGTCTTCTTTCTTAGAGCCGCAAGTCGAGTGCAAGTCTCGAAAATAAGCGAAAGAAGATGAAGCAATGTCGTGAAGTTATTAGTGCTTAAATAATTGCAATTTATGCATTTTAATGAATGGCTTATTAGAGAAAGAAAACAGAGTTTTCATGGCTTCCCTTTGGCTTCTTTTTTTATTTTAATGATGTATGTTTAGTGAGCCATAATTGGGTTAATTAAGTGAATTTTTCATTCCATTTCCAATTGATTTATATTATTTACACATCTTTGCTGACCTTAGAGACCTCTCTTCGATCATTTTATGTAGGCTGAAGAATCAATATTCAGGAAAATATTGCCTAACCACAGAAACAATTCATTTCAAATGTATCTTTCTTCTTCACCTTTTTTCTAAAGAAATACGCCCAATTCAGTATTTTCAGTTAGTGATTGACAGCCGAAAAGAGAGAGAAAAGCCCACATGATGGAATATGCATCATAACAACGCCAGTTTTTTGTGTGTCTTTTTCACATCACGACAAGAATTCATAACACAGATATCAAATTACTTTTCATTCTTCTTCATCTCGTTGGCAAGTGACGACGATTGCTGGCATTTAAATATCATAAATGAAGAATTATTAGTAATAAAATTGGAATTTGTGCATAAATTTTTGATAAAGCTAGAATAAGAAATATTTGAACCTTTCTATTATTAAAAATAAATTTTTAATGTCAATAGAATAGCAAATAACTTCGTTTTATTTTACAAATATAAAGTAGCTCTCAGACAGAAATTGAAATTTTTTATAAAATTGTGTTGCTAATAGAATTGCTATGTCTGTCAAACAAATTATTATTTTTCACAGAATATCTTTTTTTAAATTTATATAGAGCAAATTATCAGGACATAAAAACAAATATAGTATATATAATTTAAGGGTTTAATTGATTTCAAAAAAGGGAGATTTTTAACAAAAAACCTTTTTTTAAATATTTATGCAAATTTAAAAAAAAACTATCAAAAATCAACTTTATTGAGATTTAAATTTTGCGATTAAAAAAAATTATTTTTTAAAATTTAACGAAATAAAAAAATTTGAATTCAAAAAATCGGTTTAAAATTTTAATAAAATAAAAATGAGTACAATTATTTGTTTGAAATTTTTCAAATGATTTCCTCACTAAATGAAAAATTTAAACTCATTAATAAAACTAGTAACAAAACCAAAAAATAATCCCCATAAATTTTCATTTAAATTCCTCAATGACTAAAACAATTTTTACTTTCATCAGGAAAGAAAAAAAAACTATCTCACAATGTATCACACTCATTCGTTTAAAAGAAAAATATTCAATTTCATCATCAACAACATTCTAAAATTAAAAAGCACTATAAAATAAATAAATAAATGCTCTGTGAGTTTGCCACACGAGATTTTTTTTGCTTTAAATATTTCAAAACTGCACAAATGATAGAAAGAAAGAAAAAACTTCACTTTCATTCATGTCTGCTAATGATCTCGGCCACTATCCAAGAATATTTACGATGAGCACGACGAGTAAGCTTGGGAGGTAAATCTGTGAACGTGAAATGTGACTATAATTTAGGACGATCAAACTAGTCGAGAGAGAATTTCTTTTTTGTAAGTTAATTCAGTGCATTTAGTTTTCATGATGTACGTATGTGACTGTATGTGAGCCAATTGACACAATTTTCAACTGTTTTTAAATCGCCAACGAGTATGTTTTTTGAGGAAATGATTTAAATTTTATTTATAGAGATTTTTTAGTTGTCGGCCTTTGTTTCAGGAAGTTGCAACTGCAAAAATGTGAGAAATTTAAGAGTTGCTTTGCCATAACCCTTTTTTAACTTTCTGAAGGTTTTCACAACATATTTCAGACATTTTCAAGTACTGAATGAGAACGACTCGATTGCCACTCAATTTTAATCAATGTGAACTACCGCAGAAAAGAAAAAATTGTTCAGTTTCTTGTTAAATATTTCATTACTTGACTTTCAATTCAATTGGCAATTTAAAAAAGAATGCATATCGGTAAAAGGAGAACGAAAACCAAGTGCCTATAAAGGAAATTACGCTCTTATATCACAAATCATCAAGAACGAGTTCTGTCAATGAAGAAAAATTATTAAAGAATGAACAAGAAGAGGCTCGTACTTATTTTATTTTCATATGTTTCAACATGTGCTTATGAAGAATTGATTTTTATTTTTCTGTTTTCCTTCAATGTGTGAGAGCAGTGTTCTTACATATAGTTTTTTTATTAACAATAATTTCAGTCAGTTACCATGCGTGATTGAAGTTTTATATTCAAAGATGACAAGAAAGAATGAGGAGTTAAAAAACTTGATAAATTAGTTGAGATTGTGTGACAATGTTGAAACAAATAAAAGTGGAAATTTTTTATTTTTACTGCTTCTTATTATTTAATTTCGATTTTTCATTTATTATTGCTGTGTTACTTGTTGGTCATAAATAAATTATTTATTGATACGATTGATATTTTCGTTTGTGTAGATAGGAAGAAATTTCCTTAGTGACATAAAAGTATAATTTTTTGATACTTTATTGATGTAATTAAAAAGATTATAAATCCTGGTTTCAAATCCCAATGAATTTATTAATAGTTTTCATAAATGATTTTTTACTCAAAATTGCAATTTAAAAAGTTCTCATCCCTTGAATCATTACTGTCTTCCAAGAACTCAATTAAATTGAGCTAGATTAAAGTGAACAGCATTTCTCAATTAAGTCACTTTCTTCCCTCGAGACTCAATTATTTTATAAATTTAAATTCCTACCATCATGTCTAAGAGTCGTCTCATGCTCTGTACAGGATGCAAATGATGTTCTATTCCACTTTACAAAAGCTGCTTATTAGATCAATTATCAATCCTTAAAGTATCTAGACAAGAAAAGCATGCAACAAGTAATAATAATTATGCAAATTTTTCGTTTTCTCGTCGCTAACTTTCAAACTAATTTTCATTCTTTTATGATGTTAAATAGCACAAGAGACTGCGTAATGTTATATTTATAATAATTTCCTAATTATACTCAACTGAGTCTAAAAGAGTCTTAAAAGAAATTGAGAGTAAAATGATGAGGAAAACAGTTGCATTTATGTAGCATGATTGGAGTCTTATTGACTATTCATTATTGACTTCTCTTTCTTTTCTACTTATTATCATTATTTTTATTAGTCGACAACAACACTATATATTCAGTTTGCAATCATCATCGATAGAAAGGAAGCGCAAATAACGGCAATTCAGGTTCTGTGTTATTGCCTATACACACAACTATTATTGACTTTAGCTTATGCATAATGTAACGAAAGGAAAATTGCACTCTCATGAGAGATTACTTCTTACTTATTGCTGCTTGTTTGTCATGGCATAAAAACGGGAAATTGAAGTTGGAACAATCAAACAAGCTTCATACATGCACAATTTAAAAATCCTGTTTCGGTATGTTGCTGCTGCAATTTAAATATAATTTTCATGGTCACACACAGAAGAACGTTCAGTGCCGGAAAGAAAGAAGCGAACATCTAAAAACATTTTTTTAATGCATCTCAGTTGCTGCTGTTGTGTATATTTTGAGAATGATTAGCTATGACATTTTATCTCATGTCTTGCAATCATGATGGTGACATTTCTATACACACACTTAAAAGCGAGAATTTTAAAAATTCTGTACGAGATGTTTTCAATAAATTCTTCCTCTCTTTTGATTTCACTGTCAAATATGCTCAGTCTGTGATGCATATGTTAAAAATGAATTATGATTAGCAAGAGTTTTTTAAATGAAGTGATGATTGTGAATTTAAAGATTTTTATTTTTGAATGTCATTTATTATTTTTCTGCTTTATTTAACAATTAAAAGAAAATGATACCGAAAGTGTCCGCCATAAGTTGGATTACTTTAGCGCATTTTTGGTGCCTAGATCAGTGTATGTTGACAAATACAGACTTATTAGATTCGTTTTAAAAATAGATTTACAGTTCAAAATAAATTAAAAATATAGGAAAAAACATATTTATAAAAATTTGATGCATGAAAGTACGGCGAAGGTTTTTAATTGAAGTTTAATTTACCAATTTCCGAAATCTTTTTACAAATAACTAAAAATCAATTAAATTTATTCGATTATGTATAAAACCTAACTGATTAAATTCTAGTTGAAAATCTTAATTAAATAAGTTTTAGTTGATTTTAAATTATTTGCAAACATAATACCAAACGGTTTCAGACTCTACAATTTACAAAATCTTATAATAAATTTCATTGACTTGAAAAAAAACGGTTAAGTAAAATTCAAAATATTTGTAGTTCCAATAATTGCCGTTGGTGACGCTGAAATCGTTTTCGCAGCCAACTTCGCTTTGTTTACATTTTTCAATTTAGAAATTTAAATTCGTAATTTCCTAATTAATGCAATAAGTGATAGGAATATAACTAAGCGTCGCCGGAATAAACCAATAGCACAAATCAAACACAACAAACCGGAAGTCGCTAACTATTATAGTTTTCGAGATCTCGCGCCTCACCGAGAGCCGGGAGCCAGCCAGCCAAAGTGAAGATATAAGCGGCATAGTTGTTCCAAAAATGCGCTAAAAAAGTAAACTATTAAAATTTCCTTCCGTTATAATTTCATTTTTAAGATTTAAAAATTTTTGAAAAAAAAAAACGAAATTTTTATCAATTTTACCAAAAATTAAAAAATCAGTAATATTAACCGTCAGTGACGTATTAAAATCGCATTTTCCCGCAACAGATTGGTTTTGTTTCAAAATTCATTGAAAGTTTCAAAAAAAACTTTTTACGGCTTTTTGAAGTCTGTACAGCCTAAAACATACACTTGAATCCAAATGTCTCAAAAATCACTTCTGACATGTTTTCTCGACGTTTCATGACATTTTAAGACCTTTTGATGAAAAATTTTTTTTCTAGTCCAAGTGATGGACATCCACCACATGCATGCCCTTAAGTCAACACCAATCTAAAAATTGGCCATCTTATTGTACGCTTCAAGACCTTTCTAACGGGTATAAATATGCCTATATTTGGAAAATTTCGATTTTTGGTCCATGTGATGCATCTGTGCGGCACATGCATAGACTTGGGATAAAATGTCAAAAAATCATTTTTGACATGTTTATTCGATGTTTTATGATATTATAAGATTTTTTGGTGAAAAAAAGTTTTTTTGGTCCACCATATGCATGCCATAGCTCGGCATGGAGAACGAATCTCGCGGAAAGCTTCCGTTACACCGGTCTCATAGTCAGAACCAACAGATTGGTGCAAAAAGTTTGGTAAAAAATCGTTTTTTGAAAGACTAGTTACGGAGACTAGGGTTTTTCTTTTTGAGAATGAGAATTTCTCATTCTCATTCTCATTCTCAAAATTTTTTAGAGAATTCTCAATTGAGAATTTTTAGAATTTTTCATATGAAAAAAAGATTTTTTGGTAAAATTTTCTAGTAAAGAATGAGAATTTTTCAGGATTTTTAAAAATTTTCTGACTTTTCATACAAGAAATTCTTGAAAATTTTTTCAAAATGAAGATTCTTTTGTGAAAGAAATTCGATTTTAAATAGCTTGAGAAATTACTTTTATGAGTATTTTATATTCTTTCCCGATCAAGTTTCTGCTATTGAAAAATTTGGTAAATAGCTCTTATAGCAAATGTATGGTTATGTTAACACAATATCGCAAAATGTTTATTATTGTGTAGAGTTTCTTCTTATTAATTATTCTTCAAAACTTAAATAAATTTTCGAAAGTATTAATACAATAAAATTAAATTTACTTCTTCAAATGAATATCATGATTTTAACAAAACTGATAAAAGCTTATACTAGACTTGTAGATACAAAATAAATAATAATAAATTTTATTGATTAATTATTTTAATCCCAACAAAATCAATTAGGAGCGAAGGAATCTTTCATTTTCTTCTTGTATCATATCAAAAATGATCATCTTAATCCTCATTATTTTGATTTTATATGAACAACTTCAAAATATTAAAATTTTTTCATATAAAAAATTGAGAATGAGAATGAGAATTCTCGAGAATTCTCATTCTCATTCTCATTCTCAAAAATTTTTGAGAATGAGAATTCGAAAAACCCTAACGGAGACAGACAGACAGACGGACAGACAAAGTGGGCACAATAGCTCCTTTTTTCTAAATCTGATGGAAAATGCGCTAAAAAATAATGAAAAATATAAAAAAAGATTGACAATAAAAAATTTAGTATTTCAAATCTTATTATGCATAATACCTAATTAAAATTCATGACACATCATTAAAAGGAATCAAAAACACAAAAATATTGATTTTTATCAAGCAAAACAGAGACACAATAATTCCTTTATTGTCTTCATTTTAAATTTATTCAAGTTACATCAATTTTATCACTCTCATCATCATCTACAAAAATTTCCTCTCATTCACACAAACACATAAGAAATAAATTTACAACATATATGAAATATTACCAACAATAATGACAGCAATAATCACAATATGTCTACCCCAAAAAACCAAGTGTTGAAGAAAACAAACTGTCTGGAAAGAGAATCAATTTTTCATTTTCCCTTCCTTTTCCATTTCTCTTATCTTGCTTACAAAAACTAACTAGATATAACAATTTCAATAAATTTTTTTCCTTGTATATAAAAAAATTACACCATCATCAGCATCGTATAAAATATAAATATGTACAATAAAAAGAAATAAATGTCTTCTCATCACCATCGATGTTGTCTCATCAACAAAGTAAGAGCAGAAAAAAGCGTTTGGGAAATGGAAGAAATTTCGCGTGAATCATTTTTTATTAAAAATGTACAATAGAAATTCGACAAGTGAATTTTTTCTTTCGTTCGTCTCGTATTGTCACAACAATAAAGGGATATTCAGCGACAATAAGACGAGACAAGTCTAGAGAGAACAGTAAAAAAAACTTCCTTGAGCAATCACAGCGAGACATCAGTGAAGCATTTTTCGTGCGATGAATAAATTAATAAATAATTAAATTTAGAATCCATCACACAACACAGTATCAAGAGAAGGGAAGTGTCTACATGCAACACCATTATTCATGCATAAACAGATTTATAAGGAAATGCCATTGCAGTGATTGAATTTTATGATTTTCTTCAAAAAAATTCCGTCTCACTTAAAAACATAGAAGGAGAAAAGGTTATGAACAGAATTTTAATTAATTTGTTATAAGCAAAAGCATTCGAGACAAGACGGGTGGTATTTTTTCTCTATCGTTTGATGTTTTCTTTATTCTTCCTTTTACTTCAATGTGTCATGTTTTTATTTTTTTGTTGTTGTTTTGATTTGAATTTTAATAATTAAAAAGAAAAATTTCTTTTGTGTAATTAAAAACGCCACTAAAATTTATTTTTTTTCTTTTATTTCTAGGTGAGTGTACGATAACGATACTTGAATAAATACTAGAGGAGAATCATCGTCGTTTGTCGTCATTGTTGTCGTCATGTGAGTAATGACAAATTGAAGAAATGGAGCAAAAGAGAACTTCAAACCAAACAACCACCTTCTTTAGCTCTCTCGTCTAAAATATCAAAAATTAATTTAATTAAATACAGTAGTATGAGAAGAAGAGATTCAATTACACTAATTATATGAAAATGTTTGTTATTTTTTCTTTATTGATACATTTCATGTCTCTGAGCTCTTCAAAAATGTTACTGTTGTTGTAAACAAACTGATTTATTTCAACAATACTGAAGAACGAAGAGCTAAAGGAGTGTGAGTAATAACAAAAGCAAATGCAAGCATTTTTGCAATTTTGTAATGTGAAACCACAAAGAGAGCAGAAAAGTCAAAGTTTGAAAATTATTTCCATTTCACCAAATACCATAATTGACGCTACATTAAATTTTCTGCTTACGTCTTCAAAATCATGTAAAAGAACCTAAACTGCCATCAACATCATCATCGCATAATGACACATTATTGGTCACCCGTCATTGAGCAATTTTTTTATATTTCTTTTTCAAAAAACTGACGCAAAGCTACACACATTCAGGATTTTTAATATCGTCGTCTCGTCTCGCTATCATCCTTATTTACACCTCACTCTAAAGTGGTTGTGAACATGAGATTGCAGACAAACAAATTGCTTTCACACATGTACTGTAAAGAATAATATTGAAACAATGACTAGCTGATGATAATATTGAGCGCTTTAAAGTTGAAAAATTGCGAATATGTGAAACTTTAGACTCATTTTTTTAAATAGGTAAAATGTGATAAAGAAAGCTTTCTTAAGTATCGAATTTAGAAAGAATTTTTTAGGACCAGTGCAGGAAAAATCAATATTGTTCTTAATTTTTGAGTTTTCCTTATAATAAAAATATCAACCAGCTAACAAGTTTAAGCTTGGAAATTAATCAAAAATTTTAAAATAGAATTAAACGAAACGAAAACATTTTAAATTTTGTTATTCTTCAATTCTAAGATTCTCAAGATTTTAAAAATCTCTGCAAAAATCTACAATTAGCTACAAAGTTATTTATATTTTCAAAAACCATTATTTTTAAAATATAATGTTTGTTTATTTATTCGAAAAAACATTTAATACGATGCGATTTAAAAATTTACAATTTATTTACCATAAAAATCAAAAATATTTATTCTCAACTCTGAAATCTTTAAACCTTATTCACATTTCGTTCAAAAAAATCTCATCCTTCCAAACAATGCAGTAAAGGAAAGCAAAAAAGTAAAGATGAAGTGATTGAGTGATGGAAGAAATAAGAATACTCTCTGTGTTATATAGGGATATATATCTATCTATCACCTTTCAATGTGAATTATACTTCAATCATCTGACTAATAGCGTATTCTGTAATTTATCTCATTTCTCCAAACAACAGAGCAACTCTTGATGCATTTCTTAAATCAATTTTTTTGCTTCCCTTTTTTTTATCAAGACTTCATGTCTATATATTGAGTGGGATAAATAAATAGTCACTGAATTAGAATATTGAACTTTTATTTTTATGCTCGGTAATTTAAGTAAACCGCATTGAGTTTTTAATGATTGTAAATTCCTTGAAAATGTGTGCATGCGTATGCAATTCTATAAAGACTAAAGCTTAAGAGGCAAATTTGGGTCATAATAAAAAAATCAATGATCAAATCTATTGACTTACATACATATTGCAAATGCTTGAAAATGGCAAAAATATAAATTACATAAATAAACTGATTCTTAGAATGCGAATATTGAACGCGTTCAATGCTCTTTTCAATTTAATTGCATAAAACTCGCATGTGAGTGACTGTCGAATGAGAGGGAAAGAGATTTGGAACAAAAGTTTAGAGAAGCCAATTGTGCATGCAATGAAGTGATATTTCGCACATATATTTCACAGTTGTAGCATATACAGACATTATCAGTCAAATGAAATCATAAAACACACCAATATAAATAAAGTTAAATGTGAGCAATTATTGTAATTATTATTATACAATTTCCATTTCATTTGTGAAAGAAATAATTTTATTGTCGAGACCGTTTTTATGTAATACTAGGCGCAGAAACATTAATCAAATTTCAAGCATTTTTCTTTTCTCATTTTAATAAAATATTTTAAGATCTGTGGAACTGTTTAGTTCTTTCTTATAATACTAGGGTAAACGTTCCTAATTTTCGACCGCTTTTATTTGTCTTAAATTCACTATGAAAACCTTTACAAATCACTAAACAAATAATTCTATTATATCAATGATGACATTTAAACACTAACGGACATTCAATTATAATTTTTAGAATCGTATTTTGTGAGATATATCCATTTTCATTTATTTTTCACAAAATAGAAAATTTTCCAAGATTTTCATTTCAATATAAAACACTAAATAATTGCGATTTCTACTCAACTTATGACTTAAATATTTGGAAAAATTCTTTAACAACACTTTAAAATACTTTTTATCACGACTTCACAAGTTTTAAATAGCTAACTTTAGCTGAGAATTACCGACCTAATTTTTGACCTATTTTTGTCCTAATTTTCGACCTATTTGTTTACAAAAATTTTCTAAGCAAAATGAAAAACGCGCTTAGTCAAAAATGTGTGAATTGCGCTCAAAACACTTCAAAAAATTAAAAAGTCAATTTTTTTGCTTTTAAAGTATTTTTAGTGTCGGAAATCGCGAGAAAATTGATAAAATAACTACAAAAATAAATAATATTGTGTTCTTGAAATGTTTTAAAAGATTTTGTAATGAAATACAAATATAAACAACTAGGTCGAAAATTAGGAATGTAAATAGGTTGGAAATTAGGTTTGACAGGTCGAAAATTAGGTCGGATAAAACTTGTGAATTTGTGAGAAAATGATTGAGAGCTGACTCTTAAAACATGAAATAAATAAAAGCTGCTGAAATTCTACATTAAAAACTTGTGTCAGAATAGAAATTGGGTGAATAGTAAGTGAAATATTTGTGATTGAATTCAAAAAGACGGAAATAGGTCGAAAATTAGGAACGTTTACCCTAATTATTTATTAGAAAAAATGGTAAAAAATTTAAAAAAAAACATTTTTTTAAAATATGAAGCAAAAAAAGATTAGAATTAAAAAATTGATAATATATAATACAAAGGATTCGAAGTCAGAAAGTTTTTATATAACATTTTGTTCATTAAACTAATAATTTTTAATTTTTTTTTCAAACAAATTAAGCAAATTGCTAATAAAATAAACCAAAAATTAAAATATGCTGATTTAAAAAAAAATAAAACTAAGAGAACAAAATCATGTTTAAAATGCTTTTTCGTATCCTAACGTGCTCAGAAGTGAAAGTATTATTTAAACCTCAAGTTTTAAAATAATTTAATATTAATAGAAGTCAATAAACGAAAATTTCTCAATTAACATTTCATTTCCCTACATAAAAAAGTGACTCGACAATAATACCAAGCATTATGTTTCCTAAATAAGAACCCATAGAAATAAAAAGACATGTCACATGTGATAAAAAATTATGTCACACAAATAAAACATAAAGCGCATGCAGCGATTTAATCGAGAACATTTAATCAAATGTAAAAGGCATACATTACAAGCAACTCTGAACAACAATCGCAATGGTCCACGCAATCTCAATAAACGGCATGTGTGGCTTGCGATTAACCTTTCAATAAGCCCAAGTATGTGTGTCTGAATTTATATATGCCTTTCTCGCTTCGTTCACTTTATTTAATGTGTCCAATTGTGCCTTAGCTCCCTTATGTTCAATTATTTATTGCCAGCCGTTGGACTTTGAGGCATGATTTAAAGAAGTACTCATTGTTGACCGCGACACAAATCGCTCATTTAAAGAAGGTGTGAAAATCAATAATGGGAATTTTTTATGCACTTTGTACAAAGTCATGTGCCTGTAACTATATATGAATATTGACTTAAACCCTTTTGGGTGCGCAATAAGCCATAATCATCATACAAGATTTATGCTAATAATAATAATTATAAATTTTTGTTGTCAACCAGTCAACAACAGCAGCAACAACAGACAACAAAAAAATATTTGTGTGTCCCATATTTTATGAATTCGTGAATATAATATTGTACAGAATAAATTTACAAAACATTTCAATAAGTTTTAATGCACACACGCATTCCTTGTTTTTCATACTGCTGCTGTTACAACTCAGACTTTATCGTTACTAACAATTTGAATTGTAAAAATGCACCTTGACACCGTCTCTCTCTTACTTTTTTAAATTGCAATTCAAAATGAATCACAACTTTTTCGCAGCTTTATATGGGAGTTGATGTAGAGACATGTGAATAAAAAAATTTATTTCTTTAAAAGGAAGAGCTTTAACAAAAACAATCGAGAGCTACGGAAGTTGCTTCATAAAATTTTGATCAAAAAGGTTCAATTTTTTTCTAACATACCTTGCCTTTAGCCTAATAAATAATGTTAATGAAGAAATAATAGAATCTTTCTTCTTGCATAATTATTGAATCTTCCAAGAAAAGTTACAAACATAAATTCAAAAAATTTTTCCTTAACTCATGAATTTTTTATCATGAGTACAACAGAAGAAAAATGAAAGAAAAATTAATTTCCTGGTAAATTTGCCTCATCGAGCCTTCCGCATTATCCTCAGGACCGGATATGAAGTATCTAAAGAAGAACGAGAAAAAATTTTCTTTACTTCCGACATGCGAAAAATTTTCCTCTCTCATCTTCATGCAAATAGAGGTTGTAATTTATGAAGAATATACATATCGACAAGCAAGGCAGAGAAAAAGGCACGGATGTAATGTCAAAAAATAGAATAGAAAATGAGGAAAAATCGACATGAGAGAGTGAGGAATTTTTATATCCATCGGAAGTTTCGATGATAAATCAACATGTTTGTTTGCCGGCATAACAAAAAAAAAGAAAACGTACAGTAAATGGGCTCTTAAATTATTCACAATGATTCGTTTGCTGTATATGTATGCTCTCGAAATTATTCATTAAAAACTTTTTGGTTTTTTTTATGGCCAACAAGAGAAATTTTTTGCTCCTAAAATAATTAAAAATTCTAAAATATTGTCTTCATTCTTATACGTTGTTTCTTTTACAAAACTGCCTGTTGCTATGTACATAAAAAAGTCACCTTTCTTCATCTTCATTTCATGCTACTTTAGCCTTTTAACCTAGAAAATGAAGCGAGACCTTTAATGCATGATAAGAGAGTGAAATTTCAGTGAAAGATCGTGGCTTCCTTCATGTTCTTTCTCCCCGCATATAAGCACTCACACAGCGAATATAAAGAAGTCAAACAAAAATTTTTCAAGGTCCTTTCCGCCCCATCAACGAAAATCGCTTTTGTCTGTCGGCAATTTTTTTTCTTTTCTTTGCTGCTACATTTGAGCCGTAATAAAATTTTTTTTCGAGATGCACACACAAACATAAAAGCCGGCATTATGGGAAAAACTTTGAGCCTATGTTTGTGTATGTTTGGCTTCATAGTATTTGTGTCGAGGATAACACACATTGAAAGAAAATTCATCCTTTGATTGTGTTTGCATCATCGGCCTGTTTTCGTATATAAGAGTTATGAAAAATAAGAAAAAATCTAAGTAGAACATCATGTGGGTGGCATATATTGGGTTGAATGAGAATGAGAGTAAAAGTAGGAGAAAGCGATGAAAATGTCGAGGCCGAGAAAAAGTGAAAGGAAGAATTTTTCTGTATGGAAATACATGAAGAGGGATGAGACTGGGAAAATACATTTTCGATTTCTGTGCACAGGCATTCATACTCATATATATACAAAAGGCAGTGTGTTTTGGGCCAACTTTTTAGGGGTTGAGATAGGCCCAGAAAAATATCTGTATATAAAAATTATTTTCGCTTTCATTTTCCTGCCTGAAATTTTTTTCTGAATTTTGTCAATTGTAACGTGTTCAATCGAAATTAAGCTTTAATAATTTCTTTTTTGTTGTCTCTTTTGACTTTTTGAATTTTTCATGACACGTGTGTATCCAATTGCTTAGTTACTTTTTTATATATTTTACTTAAGGGTTTCTACTGTTTTGTAACAAATATTTTTTCACTTCTTCATTTCTAATGTACTTTTTTTTCTTCCTTCATTGTCGGCTGCCATGACAAAAAAGAGCTCATGAGTGTGTTTATGTGTTGTGAGGCGTATATGATATGTATAAATGGAATGTATTTGAAGCCAACTGAATATAAAGAAATTGTTTTATTTTCTACTTTTTCATCTTTGCTAAAGGGTTTGAATTAATATCGAAATTCAAGGTTGATAAAATTATACCCTTGGAGCTAGAATTGTCAATGATAAACAAAAAATCTCATAAAAAACCAAATAAAACAATTTTAAAAAATATTTTTCTTTCATTAACGTTTTATTTAGGAATTATTAAATTTTAACAGTTTTAGGAAATTTAAATGAAAACTAACGGTTTTTAAAATTTTTTTTGAAAATATCGGTTTTTGAAAATTTGAAATTACCAAATAAAAAGTCATGAAAAGTTATTTTTATTTTATTTCCAACACTTAACCAATTAATCTACGGTTCTTTTATAAATATTTTTCCATGCCAATTACAAAGTTCGTTGATCAAAAATCCTTTTAAAAGGAAAACCTACCCATTCTGGTTCATTCGCAGTATATTATTATCGATCACAGCGAGTGAGGAAAAACTGATTGCTTATTGATAACTAGGAAATGAAAATGTCATGACCAGCTAGCTAACTTCATGTCTTTTCATTCGCCCACACGTCGTCAGTTCTTCTTGTACATTCAACTTGTCATCTTTTTGCCATTTCTTTTTCTGAATGAAATGAGTTAAATAAAAAGAAGAAAACTTTTTCCATGTTCTTTTGAAGGTTATCTCAAGGTCTTCGTCCGAGACATGAAGATGATGTATTAGGAAGTGTGAAAAAATCCATTGACAGTTCGTCAACATGTGATAAGACGAGAATGAAAAAAATCAGGAATATTTTATTCCTCTTATTGTTTTGTACTCTAAATTTATAGTCGATAGTGAAAAAAGTTGTAAAAATTTATGAATCAAGTTGTCCCTTTTGAGTCATTTGTTGTCGTTGTGGCCAGTAGTAAGAATGAAAAAAATGTTGAACATTAAATCTCTTCCATACCATAAATACACAAAATGCTATATAGCAGAAGATAAACGATAGATGATTTTCTAGCATGTGGAAGGTACAACGATACTTTTATTTTTCTTTTTCCCAACTATGTAATTCCGTTTGATATGTAGAAAAAAAGAGAAAAGAGAACATTCCATAGTGAACAAAAAGAAGAGAAAAGAATTACTGTTTATTTTAATGCTAACATAAGATTGCATAAATAATGTAGAGCGCAATGCATTGCAAGGATAACAACATAATATTGTTCTTTACTGCTACTACTGAAACTGATGCTGCATAAAAGAAACTTTCACTTTGCTCCCAACACACAAATTCTCTGACAATTTAGGTAAATTTATTTATTATATTTTAGGGCAAGAGTAATCAGGGTTGTAAAAATACAATTTTAAGGTCTTTGATTCAACTCTTCGTAACAAAATAATTTTTAATTATTTTAGCCAAAAATGTGAAAAAAAAACAAAAATGTTTTTGAAAATCAAAAAAAATGATTGTATAATCAAATATAAAAGTATGATATTCAAGTATCCTACTAGAAAGTGAATACACTAAAGAATTTTCATGAAAAATTTCACTTTCAAATTATTTTTTTGACTGAGAAAAAATCTTTCCATTAAAATCTTCTCAAGTTTCTTATGAATCTTTATGACAGTAAAAAAAGCAACATACATAATTGACTAATGGATTCCTTTCACAAAGCAAGGTTAATAAACTAAACTTTGCAATTTCTACCTTTCATTCTTCCTCCCTCGCTTTACTTGCTTGCTATTCATATTTCTGGTTCGTAAATGTTTATATAGATAGATAAAGATACTATAATAAGCATCGTATAACATCGTCGTCATACAATTAGAAAGAAAATCTGAGTTTCCATAATGAAACATTTTTTGCACTAATTTCCCACTCCTTGAGCAATAGCTAAAGGTAAAGAAAAAAGGACGTCACAAAATGGAATTTTATTACATTTCATGTTTTGATGAACTCAGTTTGAGTTTACATTTTGTGTGCAATGCAGTCTTGGTTTGCTTGCAGCAGTCAAAGGATAAAGTCAACAAATGGAAGAATTTCAGCTGATAAGCATGAACCAGGAGCGCGCAATTTTAAAAATTCAAAAGCAAACACACATATATACTCCATACACATATCACTTGACTGTATTTTTATTATTTTCAATGCATGAAGAAGCAGCCAAGCCACGCTTGTATGTAAACGGCAAAATCCTCGTGTTTTATGTTCAAATATTAAGTGAAATTTATTGCATGACACGAGAAAGTACAACATACCGCACATACAATACTATTACGCTCAAGCGAAAGAGAGAAAAAGAGAAGCCAAAAAGTGAAGGAACATTCATATAAATTTATTATCATGTGCTGAGTGAGACATGGGGTTTTTTTCTTGTAAATGTTCTCGCCCTTATAATTCGACTTTCATTTTTATAGCGATGCTTTTTTCTGTTTTGACTTCAAGCAATATTGCCTTTCCGTCCTACCCATATCTACCGACATGTGTACATTTCCTTCTTACCACCTCCAAAGAAAAGATCTTCTACTCACGCATGAAATTTTTTTAAATGTCAAAATAATTAACATTTTAAAGTGAATTTAATTAAAAAACTTTTAGATGTTTTAAACTTTTTACACAGTTATAACATGGTATAATTTGGTAACTTTTAAAAAATTTCATAACAATTTATAAACTTTTAAATTAAATTCTTATTTTTGAAATTTTTAAATTTATTTTGATAGTGAAGAACTTTATGCCAATTGTAAAATATTTTTCACAGTGTCTAAAAGATGTGTTCAGGAGCGAGAAAAATGTCTAATTTAATTTAATGTCGAAGGCAAGAAAGGTCGTTTAAGATAAAGGAAATGATTATCTGTGTGTTTTCATATCCGTTATATTTATTGTTGGCATTTATCAGAAAATACAGGTTAAAATTTCGTTATATTCTTACGGTTATGGACCTTTGACTTCTTTTAATTTTACGGAATGAAATTCATTAAAAAAGGAAAAAGAGAAAGAAGTACAAAAAGTGAGTCTTATATTAAAAAACATCTTCATGTTTTCATCATTAATAAAGAGCCCTTTAATTAATTCCTCTTCTGCCAGTGAAGAATAATTTTGACAAAATTCTGTTCAAACAATTAAAATCCTTGCATTTACTTTCATTAATAATTACACTATAATTCTAATTCCATTTTCGTAGCTTCAAGTCTAATTTTTATTAATTAAAAAGTCTGCAAATGCTTACGTGCTAAAGTGAGATGTAACGAACGAAAGGAAAAACTTTCTCACGATTTTATTTTTATTTCTGCTTTTTCTCTCTCTCTCTCTCTCGAAAGTTTTTTCCTCTTTCGAAAACTTCAAAGCTTCTGTTGCTACTGTATCTAAATGTATTTGAACAATTAGTGGAAATTAAGTAAGTTGAAGAGTAAAAGCAGCAACAACCTGAAGATAGAGATGAATGGAAACCACTTCGAACGTTTAAGCCATTAAATAAGCAATGGATTTTCACTTCTTCTCCTTCTTCAGGATTATTTCATTCTCAATAGCGAGAAGTTTTTTTCTCTTTTTCATGTATTTTCATCTTTGCGGCTTTCATGCTTAATTGATGAAATTTTCAAGAAAAGTTACTTTAAGTGATTGCTTAGCAAATAGAAATTATCTCTTACTCATTAATGGCTTTTTTACTTTTCTTCTTTATCTTGATTTCCTGTAAGTGTAAGCTAAATATTTCATTCTTTAGATCTGATATCAGATTTGAATCTTGACTTCAATTGTGTAAATTATAAGTTGAAAATTTAACATTATATAGAAATAATTTAAGAATCAACGAAATCACAATCTCAAATATTTTCAAATCAATTTTTTCATATCATTCCTTTCTAAAAATCTTTTTGTTATTCACATATTTACACTTTATTAGCAGTGTATGAAACTTCTAGTCTCATGACAGCCATTTTCTGAGGTTAAAAATATCTTTACGATGACAATCATTGCAAAGGAGCTACTCAAGCTACTGCTGTGTTTATTTTTACAGCATGTTGATCAAAAAAGCACAAATTCAGACACACAGACAACAAACTGACTAAAAGGATTAACAATTTTGATAATAAATTTTCTCATACTCTACACTCTTAGTCATTTTGATTTAAACATGTGTAGCAAAGCAAAGGGAGTTGTGAGAGAAATAAAAGGATATTACATGCATTTCATAAATTAATGTGTCGTCTCAAGACGTCGACTCGTATACGAGCGAGATAGAAAGAGAAAGAAGTCTACGAATGACAAAGATCAAAAGGATGTATGGATGTGATTTTATAAATTGAAAAACATGAAATACGTGGCGGCTGTGCTATATGCTTTGCATATTCAATTATCAAGCAGCGATGACTTTCAAATATTTGAAAATTTTTCATATTGAAATATTAAAAGGAAGTCAAAAGTTTCGTGCACAATAAAAATGTCTCCATGCCTCGCTCGATGAAAAACAAGCAAGAGGATTTCAAGTCAAATTGAAAATTTACCTTTGAGGCATCTCATCGAGAAAAATCTGCGACTGTTGAAGCTTTAACCTTGACTTGCAGGCACTTTAAATCCGTAGTCGTCTTATAGACATTCGAGACGCAAAAGCTTCGACTGGAAATAACTTTTTTTTTCTCTCCTTCCTTCCTTACTTCTCACACTCTTACTCTTTTTTATAGAAAAATTGATAGACGACGTCTCGGTGAAAATTCGCAACAATTAATAATGCCTCTGTGCACAATAAAAAAGAGAAAAGGTATTGTACGTAGTGAGTAGACAAAAAGAAAATTCCTTACTTCGCAAGGATAGGAGCAGAAGGAGAAATGTCTGAAACTTTTTTTCCTCTTCTTATTGCAACGAATCAGTGCTTTCACTCTGAAACAAGGGTTGAAAATCAAAAATATCTTTAAACTTATTATAGCACTTGCAAATTATAATAATTTACATTTAATAAAGTAAAAAACAAAATTTTTCTGTTAAAAATAAAATTTAAACCTTAAGTTTTACGTTTGAAAATTTTATTTCAAAATCTAAAATAATTTTGGATTTTGATTCTTTTTGTAGTTTCCACCCATTGCACTTTGAACTGAATCTTTGGACAGACGAAAGAATGCTTTATCTATTAATATTGCTTTGCTTCTTAATTTATTGGTTATATTTTTCCCTCTCTCTGTCTTTGTGCAATAAATGAGATAGAAAAAATGTCTGTCTTAATTAATTGACTCATAATTGTGTCTTTATTATCCTCTTTTTTAAAGAGTACTTTTTGCCTTAGAAATTAAGTCATTTGGCTTACTTGAGTGACAACTAGCAGTTTTGGAATTTCCGAAGGAAAATAAAAACTTTTGCGATAAGAATGTAAACACATAAACAGTTTTTCATCCTCTCATGATGATGACAAGTCTGTCCTGCAAGCGACCATCATGACAAGCATCAATTAACAACATAAATAATTTGCTTCTACTTTTCCTGCAATTTGTCGTTTAGCATAGCGTGCTTTGTCGACATTATCGAGAAAAAAGACTGTTAGAGTATGGTGGGCGACTAATAGAAAGAAGCAACCATAAGAATTTGCTTATTTCCGTTACATTCGGGAGGGAAATGAAATAAGCAACAGCAGGAGAAGGAGGAAAAACCGCATCAAAATGGCAGCAGCTACTGCATGACGCCACCACCAACAATCTCGCTCATTCTATTCGAATCGTTTCAGGCATATCCGCTCTAGACTGTTTTATGATTATTTCCTTTCTACATTTAATATCAAGTGAAAGTTGAGCGAGGGTAGAAGAAAAAAAAAAAGGAAAAGTTTTTTTTTCTGTAAATGTTATCAGTAAGCTTCATTCTCTCTCACTTTGAAAACGATAATTTGTTTTTAATAACCAGCAATCAATCATGTTGGCTTTTATTGTATGTACGTGTTTAAACTCTATTATGAACTACATGTATGCAGCAGCAAGCAAAAGTAATCTAATATTTTCATTTTCGGGGTAGTGCCATGCATTTACTTTTTATTCTATCTATCTGTGTAGATATGTATTTTATTTTTGTATGGCGTGAATTTTTTATTCATTAGATTAGAAGATAAAGATGGATGAATGAAGAGATGAATTTTGAAAGGAGGACTAGACTAGACTTCTTGATTATATGAAATCGATAGTGTTGCTGTTGTCTGGAAAATTTCAGTTCTTTTCTTTAAGATTAATCTCAATTCTCATTTGAACTTTCACATACATTCCTCTTTAATCAAGCACATACATATATATAAATAAATTAGATAGTTTTTTGAAACAAATCTTTATTTGTAAAGAGAAATTTTGAAATTAGAAGAAAAACGCTTTTTGTAAAGTTAACAGATTTATAACTTTAAAAAATAAAAATTGAATAAATAAATATCATTTTATGATTTAACGGTTTTCGAAAATCCAATTTTGAAATAAGACGATTTAAAAAAATTAAAAAATATGGCTATATTCTTTCCGTTATAAGACTTCAGACAAAATGAAGCACGAAAAATAAATTAAAGATTTTTCTGCTGACTATACCTCAATGTTAGACAGAATATCAGTAGTTGAAAGAAACTTTCATTTTAGTTCATTGTTATCACTTTCTTTTCATCTCTATCATGTATTTTTTCTCTCATGTCTAATTTCTGGAGAAAGAAAAAAATTATTCTATTTCATCCATTATTTCGTATGTGATCGTAAAAATTTTTTTCTTCTCTTCTACATTGCAAATGCCATTCATTTGGCGAAGGAAAAGTTTTGTAATTTTATTTTGAAAACTTCTATTACCACTTACTTACTGCATTGGTTGGTAAGATGGTAAAAATGCAATTGTCTACAAGCAAACCGCACATGCATGAGTATATCTTGTATAGAAACAAATGCTGCATTTGTAAGAAAAGGAGAAATAAAACAATTTAAGCAGAAGAAAAGCTCTCTTTTTGGCCTGAGCTACTGTTTGAATCATATATTCAATTTTTATACAAAAACATGTCTCGAGACTTGTAAAAATTATATGTGAGTGTGTGAAAAAGATGAAAATTCAGCTTGATTCAATTTGCTTGAGCTCTCTCTCTTTTTCACAACTGTTTTGGGATGAGAAGTAGAACGATATTTTCACCATCATCATAATATATGTACATAATATGAAAAGGGTATGTGCGAAAAATGCAAAATTTACATGTAACGAAATGAAAGAAAGATGATGGCAGTAACAACATAGATTACGGATTTATTCTGCTACAGTTCAGTTCAAGTGACTTGCATCATGCATACATATACATACACATTGAAGAAAAAACTTTTTTATCATCCAAAAAGATGTTGCATGCAAATGAGACGGAAAGTAATTCATGCGATCTTATCATCATCAGCTTGTCTTCATATTCTCTTTTTCTCTCTTGATGTAGAATAAAAAGTTTTACACTGTTGTGTATGTGATGGCATCTGCTTGCTATGAAGTTAATACAATACTCGAAAATTTCCTAGAGGGATTATTGTTGTTGGGCAATCATTTTTTTTAACTTGTCAAGTCCTTGACTCGTCCTTCTCTTTCTCTCTGACAAAAAGGGAAAGAAAAAAAGTAAGTAAAAGAGCTTGTGCCATCAAAAGAAGCCTTCATTTCTAATTATTGATGAGAAGCTTTAAAGTATCTAATTTTCATCCAAGCCACTTATCACTATCAATAAATATCTCTCATGTTTTAATTGAAAATTACGTTTATCATCTTAAAAAAGAAAAATGAAATTTATATTGAAACCCGTCTGGGTTCTTATTAACGTTATTAGGGGGTAGTAGATAATATCATGGGGTCTAAAAAAAATATGTTTTACAAAAAATGATTTTGAGTTTTTATATTTGGATCTTGTCAATAATGCAAAAAAAAAAGTTTTTGCAAAATTTAAATGTTTTTACCAAGTTATAAATTTAAACTTTTAAAATGAATAAAAAATGACTTTAACCCCTTAATCCTTGTTACAAATAACAACAAAAAAATTTTCTTATTCTTTAGCTGCCAGCTCACAGACAGAGTTTTTACTCATTTCTTTTAACCGCCCACGTCGACTCTCGCTTGTTAGCAATAAACATATTTTAATAGAAAATGAAAGGCAGCAGTAATCATTAACGCGGTTTATGACAAATTAAAAGAGAGAGAGAGAGAAAAAGAGAAGAGGAAAAATTTCAATAAAAACAAGAGTCGGAAAAGTTCTACAATATTTTATAAATTTGACTTTGAAGACTTCTTACTTAGTTTTTTCTATGACGGGCGTAAGAGTCCAATTAAATTTATCCATTTAGTTAGTTCATTGAGTCCTTTTTATAATATGATATCCCAATTGATTGTAATTAAGCGAAAACTTTTTCTCAGAAAATGTCGTTCATAATTTATGTCCAAAAATTGATGATGTTTAAAAAAATTTAAACCACTCATTTGATATTTTGGTTTAAATGGAATTAGAAAATTTTCATTTTATCTCAATTGTGGTTGAAAGAAAGTTAGAAGGTAGAAAACCTTCTAATGCTAAATATCAAATTTATTGACAGCGAGAAAAAATTTTTGTAAAAAGAAAGAGAAAATTTTTTAAAAACATAACTGATAATAAATTTTTTTATTAAGATTGACCGATTTGGGTAGGAAATTTTTAATAACATGAAAATAAAGAAAATACCAATTTGACAAAAACTTATGTAACTGACCATTTTAAATTTAAGAAAGATGAAATTTGATTAGTTTTTTATAATTACAAGATAATGTTCATTTTTTAAAAGATTTACCTGCCGTCAATTTTTTCATTTAAAAAGTTATTCAGAAATTAATAATTACCTCCAATTTTAAATTTACTGTTCTTTTTATTTTCAAATAAAAAATTTAATTTTAACGCATATTTTAAAATTTCATTAATTCTAAATTTAACAGTTTTCAAAAATTTGAAAAAAGTAAAGAATTCCAAATTTATCGATATTTTTCTTATCAATGTCATTAACTTTTTTTATACATACATAGAAATTGCCTCTACAAAGAAAAGTCAAATATTTCAAATATCTCGACAATAATAAATAGAGAGAAAAAATAATAATTTTCCTTAAAAACCAATTCATGAATAAATTTAGAATATTTTATATGCACTTTCATACATAGAATTTTCTAATAATAAAAGCAAGCAAGCAGCATTTTTGCTCATTCCCATCACATTACGAATATTACAACTCGGGAATAAATTTTGGTATTTTCGAAGCGAGAAAAAATATTTTTACGACCAATTTCACATTTTCTCATTTTCAACTTACTATCAAGTAAGAGAAGTAAAGAATAAAAAAATTGTGTATGAAGGAACGAGCACAAGAATGAATTCTTGAGTGTTGATTATGATGATTTCCATTTAGTCGATATAAAAAAAAACTACTGCTTTGCTAGTAGTGTGAAAGAAAGAGAGGAAAGGGAAGGAGAGAGAATGTACACATTTGTTATATAACATAAACTTTCTCTCTCACCAACCACCCATCATATAACGCCAACAACTTTTGCTTGAGAGTAAATGAAATGAACATTGAGCATTGAATGAAGAAGGTGAATGTCCTGTTTGTGAGAAAAGAAAAAAAGTTTTTCCCTTATTTTACTTGCTGTTGCAGTTGAGCTTCATTCACTCAAGTGTGCGAATGTTTATTTATTTTTTTACGATTTAGATGTCAAATTATCCCTTACTCGTCTCTTCATTGATAACACATTATTTACTTACTTGTATGTTATGATTCCGATAGCACTCTTTGCACACACATATTTCCTTTCTATTGCGGTGAAAAAATAAACATTTCACTTTTAACTCTTGACTGACATTTTTCACAAAAAAAAAGAAAAGTTATTTCTTGTTCTCTCTCGAGCACATGTACCAAGCAAAAGCAAAAGCAGACATACAGAAAATGATGTGTCATTGAGACAGCAGTGAGCAGCCATTTCTATGACACTGATCTGGTAAATTGAGAATGAGCTTCTACTTCTTATTGTTGTCGTTGTTCTTAAGTGGATGCTTGGGTTTTTCTATATTATTCCGTCAACTGTCTCTTTCACTCACTCTTAAGACGCAGTTTGCTATCCATTGATTTTTATTGATATATTTTCATCGAGAAAGTTTTTTCAATAAAAATAAACTCGAAAACCAAAAATACATATTAAGAAAAGTTTTCTTCTTTCATGTAGAAATAAGGAAATTTTTTGTTTGAGTTTTCATGAAATTTAAAATTTAAAATTTGTTATTTACCAAGTGAAAAGTTTACTATTCTAAATCATATTTTTTACAAATTTTTTGAAGTGAATTTAAGTTTCAATTTTAAAAAATTTTTAAATTTGAAACTCCTAAAAACCGTTAAATTTTAATATTTCGTTTTCTAATTCTTTTAATTCACAATTCTTAAATGGAAACTTTAAAAGTTTCCTTTTCTAATCTAAGCCAAGGAAGCTCAACCAAATGTTATTGGATTTTCGCTTATAGCATCGAGTGTTTGTAATAAAAAAGCTTGCATTAAATGAAATTAGTTTCATCTGAAATGAGTTTATTGCGGAATCATGAAGTACATTCACAATCGTTTAAGCAGTTATCGTTTTCTTCTCCCTTTTTTCGTTCACTGTCGCAACAATATTTCGTAATCTTAGAAAGAAAATTGTATACAGACCAATTCACACTCACAGCAGCAGCATTCTCCTGATAATGGTGTATGGAAAAAAGGATTATTGACTGAAAATGTCGAAATGCTGGTGTGGATTATGAGAAAAAGAAAAGAGTGTGAGACATTGAATAAAGTTTTTTTCTTTTCTTTAAAGCTTTTTACACATACACACATTTCTTTTTTTTATTATATTCAATGAATAAGGAATGAAAATCTTTGTCATAATCCAAACCCTCCTTCACTTGAACTTTCCAGCAAGAAAAAAAATAAATTCAAGAATTTGCTGAGAAAGAGAAAGTCTCGTAAAATTCTCATAAAGACTAATATTGGAGCGCACAAAAATTTGTTTACACTCAAAATTCTCTTGCAATTTGTATGCGCCAAATTTTTTCTTTCAACAGAGATTTCTTTTCTGTTCTCTATGGTGTAATGAAAAATTTTTTTCTTTACTTCTGTGTACAAAATTAAAGTTTTTTCGCAGGAAACCATAGAAAGTAAGTTTGCAAGTGCGATTAGCATTTTGTTGGGGCTTCATGGAGTAAAATACGAATAAACAGCGGTTAATGCTAATGCAGAACTTGTACG
This sequence comes from Polypedilum vanderplanki, assembly GCA_018290095.1. Classification (NCBI taxonomy): domain Eukaryota; kingdom Metazoa; phylum Arthropoda; class Insecta; order Diptera; family Chironomidae; genus Polypedilum; species Polypedilum vanderplanki. The sequence goes on along the minus strand of CM031380.1, from coordinate 25,991,550 downwards.
ATAAGAATTGAGCTCTGCATCATTTCAGTGACCACGTTGTGAACTTTCTAATCTTTACACAGCTAGTGAGTCACAAAATGCGACTTCATTGTGCATTCTTATAAAAAAAACTAATAAAAGAATGGAAACAGCTTGAATTGAAATTATATTGTTACTTAACTGAAACTTTTAAAGTTCTTAAAATTTTTATAAAAAGGTTAAAAATGTAAACAAACTTTTTTTGAGGGAGAAACGTTTTGTTTACATTTTTATGTAAACAAAATATTTGGAAAATTTCAAAAAATTAAAATTTAAAATCTTATATTTGATACAATTGATTAGTATTTATATTAAATTGCTTAGAATTTGATTCTTTATCAAACTGTTCATAAACGGAATAAATGTACAACGAAATTTATCAAAATAAATTTTAAATGTAACTTTTGTTTTATGTGACATGTGTTCTTTTGTCTCGAGAGACTAAAGAAATCTCATGTTCAATGAATTCTTTTTTAAAATTCTTGATTTCCGTTAAAATTCAAATTTATTTTAATAACATATAGATAATTTAAACAAATAAATTAAAAATTCAATTTTTTCAAAACTTATCTAAAGATTTCTTTTCAAAAAATATTGCATAAAAATTTAATCTTGATACAAATGTTGCATACCAAATTCTACACCATGTATACAAAAAAATTAATTTTTCCACTCAACTCTGTCGTCTTTTTCAGTGGTTAGTTAGTATATAAATTTTTTTGGTTATTAAGATGTAAATGAAGGGTGAGCTTTCAACATTCTAATTTTCATTTTGCTCTCTTTCTCTGTTGTATATCCACGACATAAGGATTCACTTAATTAATGCAAATGTTTGATAATTAAAAATTTAAAGAAGGGAAACATGGTTGGTTGAGAGGAGAAAATTAAAGTCATTTTCTGTCGTCCATCCGTTGAGGATAAGCAGCAATATTCAAAAAGTGTGAGGAAAAGGATGTGCATGAAGCGAGGGAAGAAGGCGAATGATGAAGCAGACAGATGAAAAAGTAAGACACTTTTGCTTGCTTGCTAGCAATATTGATAGCAAAAAATGTAGAAAATGAATAAATTTCTTGCTGATGAGGAAAATTCGTTCACTATGCAAACTATTTAGTTCAGATTGAATCCAAAATAATCTGTCTAATAAATGAGAGAAAAGAAAATTCTTACATTCTCATTCTAAATGGCATATTTCCACAAAATTGAACTAAGTATTTATTTGACGTTCAGATCCTCAATTTTCTCATTCCATCTCACAACTGTCACTTCTCTATTACCAATGTGACTTCTTCTCTTCTCCCTTCTGCTGATGTCGTAAATTTTTGGATAAATTTTAAAAAGAAGAAGGAGAATGCAGCCAAAAGGAAAAGAATTCTTAGGATAAGAATCTTTAAATCGTTATAGCCGTTATTTTTTTAAATTTGAAAATTTATAAAAATATTTAAGTTGTTTCAAAGTTAATAACTAAAAAATTCCTAAAATTATAATTTTTATACTTAAAAAAATTCGTTAAATTTAAATTTGAAATAAAAAAAGCCGTTAAGTTGTAAGTTTTGACATTTTCTAATTAAGGATCTTATCCTTAAAAACCACATATACAAAAGAAAATTTTTCTTTCTTACCCAGACCAATTGAGATTAGTTTTTATGGTTGAATCATTTCAAAATGCTGTTATATAGAGAATGTCTTAAGAGCATACAATTTTAACAAAAATTTTCTATTCATAGAATGAGTGAGCAAGTGAGTTGAGTTGACAAGAAAGCTTTAGTAGTGAGAAAATAAAAAAAAAAGTTGAAGAGTGGGAGTAACAAAATGATGTGAAATGAATGAACTTTTCCATTAGCTTTTTGCGAGTATTTTTGCCTTCCCGCTTTCATCTTAAAGAAGAGAAAATTTTCACGCCTGATAAAGTAGCTAATGTATGATTTTCGTCGTCTTTTCTCTTCATTGTGCGGTTTTGTCTTCATCTGTGTGTGACTTAATGAAAGGGAAGAAATGTGTGCGAGAGATGTGTCTCATTGTCTTATAATATTACATTTTGTGCACTTTAATGAGCGAATTAAGATAGCAGTAGTACATAAAATTCATAGTGCACTCGCCTGTAAAATTGCTTGCTTTTCTTACTTCGTCTTCTTATCAAGTATTCAACATTCAATTTTCTCGAATAGAAATTTAATTGCAAAGAATAAATTAATTGACAGTTGTCATGTCATATGCATGTGTTCGCATCGTATCGCATTCGTATATGTATAAAATATATACAACAACACAGTAGCACAATATTGGCATCAGCATTTCACAGCTAACGCTATTGACTGTGTAATTTATGCTCAAATGACTGAATTTCAAAAGAGCAGCATTGGCAGCTTCACGTCAGACAAAAAGAAAAAGAGAATTGCTAATACGTAATGCTAAAGAGTCAGTGTCAATGGACTTTAAAATTTAATTTCCAATTCATTCTCTCGTGCTGCTGTTCCCATTATGATGCCAATTATCAATATTTTTTATTTTATTTATTTATGCGACAATCACATACAGACTTATATGCACACACCATATTTTTTTCACACTCGCTTATTGAATTGTATGAAGAAAAATAAAATTGAGTTTACACATATGTTTGCAAAGTAGAAATAAAAATTTTTTGACCTTCGTCGTCAGCATCGACCTTCTAATGTCGAGATAATTTTTTTTGCATTTTGTGTGTGCGATTTTTTGCTACATGCAATTTAATTACACTTAAATGCTAACATTTATTACCTTTTTAAAACGCATTGACAATTTGACTAAATGCCAGAAAACAATAAATTTTAAAATCGAACATCATGAATTTTCTGAAAATAAAGAAATTTTTAAAATGACCGTTGTTTTAAAAAATTCTGTAAAATGTATGAACATTTTCTGACATTTATTACTCAATTGATTGGAATGTTTTAAACGTATCAGGTAATTCGGAAAAAAACTGGTCACTTTTTACACACGTTGTTCATACTGCTCGTTCTCAAAAACGATTTACTCAATCGACAAACGGTGAAAAGCGTCTTAAAGTTTATCCGTTTTAGCAGTTTTTAAGATACATTTTAATTCAATAACAATGCTTTTTCAATTTTTAATTTGACTCCGGAAATCTAGCGTTTTTCTCTACTGATATTTATCGGTAAAAATTGTCTTGTACTTTATAAATTAACAATGTTTCAAGCACTTTTAAGAACTGAAAGCAGATCATTAATATCTGATGTAATTAAAGAGTTATGAGCGACCAAATTCATAGACTCAAAAATCCGGGCTTTTTCTAAAAAAATTATTTCTCGAAAACTACTTGACCAATCAAAAAGATTTATACACCAAACAATCCGTCTTAAAACGTACTTTAAAAGAGCATATAAATAGTTTCATTTCAAGTTTCCATCAATTTTCATACATTTTCCAAATTCTTTTGTTTAAAAATGGCGAAAACGTAAACAAACAAATTTGCAAATTTTCTTTCACTCATATCTCCTCAGATATATTGACTGCTAAAACGGATAAACTTTAAGACGCTTTTCACCGTTTGTCGATTGAGTAAATCGTTTTTGAGAACGAGCAGCTTGAACAACGTGTGTAAAAAGTGACCAGTTTTTTTCCGAATTACCTGATAACAAGACGATGACAATTGAGAAATCATTGCACGAGATCATCTACGTGTGATAAAGATTGAAGAATTTCGTGCTATAAATTATATCGTGTGTTCTAGAAATGCCTACTTTTCCTTGTTGTTTGTTGACTAATTTTCTACATTTTTATGTGAAATTACTGTCGTTATCAAAACTTTTTTAGGCTTTTTAGGTCTTTGACTTATTCAATGACAAAAAGTGGCACTGCGTAAATATTCGAAGGTGCATACAAAAATAACTAATTGCTAAAGTTTTTTTTGTGTCACTTCCTAACACCGCTTATTATCAATGTAGAAGAAATGTCAACAGAAATTACATTATTATTACACTTATAATAGCTCGCTTATCTTTGATTTCATAAAATAAATATAAACTACGTGCTAGGTGTAACTTTTTTCTTCTTTTTCTTTTTTTTACAAAAAAATGTAAAAAAATATTTTTCATGTCTAATAAAATCTAGGTCAAAAATTTCTGAGACATTAAAAATAGGACAAAAAAAATTTTATCTCTGTTTATTTTTCATCATTTTTCAACTCAAATTTTTCATTGCACCTATAAAAATGTGTTTGTGACAAAAATAAGAAAAAATCAATTCTATTTTTCGCACATTGGTTGTATGAGAATGAGGAAATTTTTCGATATGAATGAGTGAAATTTACAGCAGGTGGTTTTTCACTCTCAATATCAATCAAAAAAAATGAAATTTATTGCTGTCTGTTCATCGTGCGGTTTTCTTATGTTGTTTAGAACGCGGTGAATGAAAATTAGGTCAGAAGCGCGTTGTTTTTAGGAAGTAATTGAGGATAAACATTCAATAAAATGAAGAATTTTCTCAATCAATGTTTAGTTGCTTTTTGATTCTAGTATAAATGTAGAAATAAAGATGTGTGATAGTAATAAGAAAATGTTTTCAAAAATAGAAATTCTAAATTCGTATCTATTTACGGAAGTTTTTAATTTTTTTTTATTTCTATTACAGATTAAAAAAATATTTAAATTATTTAAATAACTGTTTTTGTTATACGCTTCGCAAGAGGAAATATCTTTTACGAAAATTCGCTCATACGTTAAAAATTTTCTAAATATTTCTTATTAAAAATCGAATTGAAAGAATTCTAGGAATAAAAAAGACTTCTAAAAAATCTCAAGTGAGACTTCAATTTTTTATCTATTTGAGTCATCGTCATACATTAAATTGACTCTCATGATGATAATTAGAATAAGAGCGCATCAGTAAAGTCAGTCATTCAGTCGTCTGCGTCTATATGTGTGACATACAATCGAGATATGATATGAAACCAGTGACCAAGTACCCGTGTTGCAGATCGGTGTACTTAAGCGCATTTTTGGTGCCTAGATCAGAGTTTATAACAATTACAGAAATATTAGAAGTGTTTGTAAAACAGATTCATGTGATAAGATATACTGGTTAAAATAAATTTCAAATGTATTGGAAATTTTATTTGTAATACTCATGGTTTCGAATGAAATAATTGAAATTAAGTTGTAACGAATAGCAGTCAATTAAGAATTCAGCAACTATTTCTTGTTTTGTTTACATTTTCATATAGAAATATATTTTATGAAAACTCGAGTAATGTAATTGCTGCTAATAATCTTGATCTATTTAAAATTTTCGAAATCGTCTTTATAAGTTTTGTTGATTTGAAAATAACGATCAAATTCAAAAATACGCGAAGTTGGCTACGCACAGCTGAAAAATTTTTTTGATCGCAGTCAACTTCGCGACAAAACATTTTGTTTACAAATTTCAATATGGAAAACTAATTCGCAATTTCCCAAGTTATGTGATTAGTGAGAGCTTTAAAAACCTATTTGCCGCCAATAACTTTTTAGCACAAATCTAATGCAAAAACCGGAAGTCTCTAGCTATTGTAGTTTTTGAGATCTCAGAGGGACGGGAGCCGAACAGCCGAACAAAGTGAATGTATAAGCTGCATTGTTGTTCAAAAATGCGCTAAAAATAAGAAATGTATATAAATGCTCCTAATTAAATAATTGTCTAAATGTCATAACAAACAATGACAATGACTGCTGCAATCTATGATGGTGGTGTCTAATGAGAGTATTGGGAGGTGTGTAGAGCATTATCAACATTTGTTTAATGTATAATAACATACTAAACTGCTGAAAGAACAATTATTTGTTTTCCATTATGATGCTTATGTGTGCTTACCAGATGCATTTCACTTTACTTGCTATAATACAGCAGAGCAAGTGAGTAAGAGCACATTATAATAAACATATTTTAATTAATTAAATTTTCTTTCCTCCGCAACATAAAACAACAACAAACAGCATAAAGACAGATGAAAAACTTCTCATTTCTTCTCGCTTTTACTTGCGTCTAATTATTACTTTCATCACTTTATTATTATTATGTTCTTTCATCGCTTACTCTCTCGCGCGAGAAACTTTCCATAGATTTTCAATGCACTCACTTGATGATGTTGATACTGCTTAATAATTTAGATGCAAGATTCCTCTATACTCTTACTTTTTGAATGAGTAAAAGAATGAATGAAGTGAAAGAGTTCAAAGTTTGAAAGAAGGAAAATTTTCTCTTAACTGTGCTTATTTTGTGCACATATGTTGAAAATGTGATAAAGAAATAGAAGAAAAGAATTTTAAACTTAGAAAATTGATTTTAAAATACTGATTGAATAATTTTCTGATTTAACAGTTAAATAAATTTTAAATTCAAAAATAAACAATTTTCAAAAGTTCAAATTAAAAACATTCGTTGAATTTGTAAAAAAATCAATAAAATTGTCAAAATGGATATTCAAAAAATGAAAAATAGAGCTAATAATAGAAAACATAAATTTCATGATTTAATATCATAATCGCGCTTATTGTGTTTGCATTATCAAGCGAAAATTGAAGAGTTTCTTCTCGTGTTTCTTTTCACATTCAAAGAGTTTCATGTATGCAAAAAGTGCATGCACGTAATGAGTAATATAAAAAGAGAGTGTATTGACTGATGACTTTGAAGCTAGGAGAATTTAGCAATTACTAGGATAAGAGAGGATGTTAGCTGTTGATTATTTCTAATTCACTCCCTTTGATGTCTGAAAAGTTTTTTTTCTTTCTTTCGCTATCTTGTCATGTTAAATTAATGAAAATTAAAATCTTGCCTGTCGAAGCTTCTTGTTTTTCCACTTGCTTTCTGCTTCTAAGAAAAATTTACCAGTGTCGACATTGTGTGACTTCATAATTACTTCTCTCTCACTCACTAATGTCGGCAAGTGTCTGTGCAGTGTTTTTTTAATATTTTTCTCGCAACTCATTTTCTGTGTATTTTTCTACTACTTTACTATCACTAAGTCAAGATCATGTCGGCCTAAATTCATCTCGACAAGTGACTCTATAAAAAAATTGCTGCGTATGTATAGTCAACTGTTGCTTTGTACACACAACAACGACTAATTCCTAAACGTAATTATGCATTTATGTAAATGATTAAATGTTGTTAATAATTTTTTTCTTTCCATAAATTAGACGTCGATGTTTGAGGGTTGCCTTGACTCTCGACGATGAACTTTCAATGATTTTTTGACGGAGTGAGAGTGTTTTGAGGTTTTTTATTTGCTTATTGAACGAAAAAGTTTTAATCAAATTCATATGAGAGAGAGAGAAAGAGAGAGACTTGATAAAATATTCATGAAAAAGAGCAAAAATTTCTGATGCATAATAATTCACAAAAAATCTCTTCATTTTCGATCGTGATGATAAAGAATATGAATATGAACTATTTTGAATATTTGCAAAATATTTATGCTAATTTAATATTAATGTTTGGTCTTTAAATATTGGTTTTTTGCTATTTTTATAATGATTTATTTTGATAACATTTGTAGCTGATTGACTTTGAAAATAGTGATTGTGAATGATCATCTTTAAAATAAAATATTATCAACATTAATTTAAAAATAACAATTATTAACATTTTTCAAAATTTAACGATTAAAATTAATTTAACTTATTAAAAAATCCGTTTAAATTTGTAAAAATTTCAAAAAATATTGTATTTAAAATAGGATGTAAATAATCATCATAAAAATTTATTTTTCATTAGCATTGACGTAAAAACACAAAAAGAACAAAAAAACTTCAACGCTACTAATTGAATTGTGTTTATTGTGGCACCTCACGTTTGATTAATGGATCTTTAATGTGTGCTTGTTTCACAAAAAAGCCCTACTGCTTGTTAAGCTCTCATTCAAATCACTTCAAATACATAGAAAACCTTCAAATTTACAGACAGTAAGTAAAAATCTTTTAAATCTTTTAATCTCACTACATTGGATAAGTGAAATATTTACTAATTTGTTTGTAAAAGTGATGAATGGTTACAGAAGTAAAAACAGATAAAAACATTCATTAATAAGTTTTATTTTCAAATTATAAAATTAGTTTTCTTAAATTTAATTCAAAACCCCAAAATTATAAATATTTAAGGGGTTTGAAAAAAAATTTTTTCAAGTTTTACATTCACATCTTACTATGAAAAACTTTGAATATTTTTTATTCACTTATAAAAGTTTCATTGAAAACATTCTAGAAATCTCATCTCAAGATCATTGTACAGTACGAACGACGTTTTTAGAAAACTATACTACTGCAGTTCCGCTAACGTTTTAATAAAAAGTGAAAACGAAAAGAATTTCAAGTTTATATGATGAAAAGTGAAATTCTTACAAAATCTCATCTTACACATTGATGTAATTATAAGAAAAACATGGAAAAGTCACACGCACAAATTAAAGTTTTTCTTTTCTCTTCTATACTCGCTCATCCATCTATGGCATGTCGATTCATCTTGCAAAATGCACAATAATAAAAACAACTACACAACATAAATAAATAAAGAAGAAAAAAAAATCGCATCAAAAGTGAAATGGAATTTATTGTGTTATGTGTGCAATCTTTATTTTTTCACTTTAACAAAACCACCAAAGAGAAAGAGTGAAATTTTGCAGCTTACAAAAAAATATAAAAATCGAGAAGTAAACAACGTGTGTACTTAGCTTTGATCTAATTACATTTCTAATTAGTTGTAAGCGGTAGTGCGTGTGCATTGCATCGAAAATAATAAATTTCTTTTCTTGCTTGCACACACAAATACATACATTACCGAGAAATATTCATGTGAGATTTCTTATCAGAAAGTGAAAATAGAAATGTATTAAAACCATAAATTACAAGGAAGATGCAATGATTACAAACAATTTTTTAATTTCTAATTTTCATTTTATTTCAAAGAAGCAAAAAAAGGGAAATTTATGACGATTAGTTTGGCTGTGTTATCTTTATGAGGCATGAAACCAACTTATTTCTTGCTTTTTATGAGGATGAAAAATTTCAATTTGACCTAATTCACCTGTTGACTGTATACTGTAAAAGAGAAGCAAAAAAAGCAATGTGGTGTTGGGTGTCATAAATTTAATGTTGGCTTGATATGCGGCAAATGCTCATTTCATCATCTTTTTTTTCTCTCTGATTTTTATGTTTTAATATGTCAGATTGCAGTGAATGAATGAAGAAATTTTTGATTTATTTGCTAAGGAAGAATTTTAATTTATCAAGTTGAATTTTGGGAATGAACTTATGCGAAAAGTGTCAAGGGAAGAAAAACCTTTATTTTATTTACATTAAAATTTGAATTTAGTGCATTTCTGATAAAAGTTGAAATCATTGAATGAAATTTTCAGTAAAATTTAATAAAATGAAGACACATCTAAAACCTAAACTATTTTAATGAATTATAATCTATTAATATAAAACATTCAAAGTAGTAATTTAATAACTTTAGAACTTGAAACAGTACATTAACTTTATCAACTGGCAATGAAAAATTAAATTGCATTTTTCACAACAACAAACACAATCGTCAAATGTAATTAGAGAATAAGAATAAGCACTTAGAAGCAAACTTCAATATTTATTAAAGGAAAACGGTATCAAATTTTCTCATTTCTTTTGTTATTATCAAAGTGTTAACTCAAGTTCAATGAAATGGCAACAAAAAATTTTTATATTGCAAAAATTATTGAATTTCTTCATAAGTTGATTATACACGTGTAAAAACATGAGAATCAAGCCGACATGACTGAATGTGATCCAGGAAATTCCAAACAATGACAGCAAGCACTTTTTTCTTGCTGCTTGCATATGTATAGAACATTCATTTGAGATGCCACACGGATGTTATTTCTTCTATCTTCTACATACAAAAATGATAATTTTAGAATTTTTTACTTTCCTTCCTTCACGTCTTCCATGCACACCATAGCAAGAATTTTTGTTCTGCACAGTTGTTTAGATTATCATCATATATATTAAAAAGGCACACTGCCGTTCATTTTTCTGTATTAGTAGAGAAGAAAAAAATCTTCGCGCACTGCTCAATGTTGATCATCAGTTGTGATGCTTTGTGGGGCCTCGCGAAAAAAAAATCATCATCAGCATATTGCAATATACACAAGCGAATAAGAAAAAAAGAGAAAAAGAGATTTTTTAAATAATACGCGATTTTTTTCTTCTCTTCTTCCACCGAAAAGAGCCTTGAATTCGTTCGCTGCACTTTTTGCCTCGCACACTTTTGTGCCAAGCGCAAAACACTACAAATACACACGCAAATATTGTTATTATTGAGAGATTATACTATACGTTCTTCGCTGTGTTTACACGCGCTTTTTTTTGAAGGAAATTTTATAATATTTTTTTTTTCGAGAGATTTTTTGAAGGCAAAAAAAAATTTTTTATTTTATTTTGCGCTCTCTTGATGCCTGTTGAAATTAAGCAAAATAAAATTGAGGAAATTGCAAATATACGCGCGACTAAGTTATCTTCTTCTTTTTCTTTCTCTCGCTCTTTTTTGTACGTTTATTTTGGGGCTGCTTGCTCAATCCAGTGGCTTATAAAATTAATGAACAGTGATCTTCACTGCTTTGCTTTGCTGTTTATTAGATGACTTGAAAAAAAATTTATTTATCTTTATTTTGTCGTTCGACTCGAAGTGATCAATTTGAGTCGTCATTTTTCGTCTTTGTGCGAAATAAATTTTCGTCTTTATTTGATTATGAAAAGGTCAATATGAATTGATTAAAGTCGCGCTTTTGAGAATGAGCTAAAAGTCACTCTTTTGTTGTGAGATGATGATGATGAAGTGTGAATTATTTGAGTTGATTTATGGGACATTTTTTTCGACTCTCTTTTGGAATTGATTGATATGCAATCTTATTAAACAAAATTTCAAGACTTAAAGATTTTAAGTTGAAAGTAAAAGTCATAACTTGAAATTTAAAAATCAATTCTTATTATTTAACAATGAAATTACTTCAGCTGATCTATTTTTCAAAAACTTTTACATTTAAATTTTCAAAAATTTTTTTTTTTCTTTTCTAATTAAAAGACTTGTCATTTTCAATTCTACAATAAATTCAAATTTAGCTCAATTATAAACTGGAAGTCATTTTTTAAATTCTTTTACTCGTTTCTTTCATAAAATATCGTAGTAGCAGTAGCAGCATGATACTTATTGTATAACATCCAAAATAAACAGTCACTTTTCTTTTAGTTCTATTTATAAAAGAAAAAAATAAAACTTCTCCAATTTGTATATCGCGCGCGCGAATTTTTTCTCCTCTTATTTCACTTTATGCATGCATTTTTCAGTGATAGTAAGAAGAAGAAATTTGATTTTTATATTTTTCTTTCTCTAGTATGTTGTCTTACGAAAGGAACGAGCGGGAATGTGACATGTAAAGAAATTTCCCTGGGAATCAAATCCTTTTCTTTCTTTTTTTGCGTTCAATAAACTTTTGGGATGAGAATAAAATGCAAATCAAGAAGATTGTTCCACTAAAAAAACACTTTTTTGCTCATCCGAGAGTCGAATGACTCCAAAAGAATGTTTTGATCGTGTCCCAATTTCACTTGGATGGAAATTCTAATTTTACTTATTTTTATTTTTCATCGTGATGAAAGTTAATTGGGATCAAAAAATAGAAAAAAAGAAAAAAGTTGCACAATTGAATCCAGATGAAAATTCTCTTGATGAGACAATTATTACTTACGAATGATGAGAAAGATGCGTGAATGTAGGGTAATGGTTCATCAAAATATTTTCGCTTTTCTATAATTTATGAAAATCTTTTTTCTTCCTTCATTTTTCCACTCATTTTGTGTCTGTTTACATTTAATTAATATTTGAAGAGAAAATCATAATTTTCAATGCAATTAAAGCAAATTTGAAGTGGCAAACCATTTGTCAAATTTAATAAATTGTATTTGTTGAAAAATTTTCCTTCATTTAAATGATGATGCATATATGAAAAGTTTTGTGCGGGAAATGCAATTATGATGGCCTTCTCACTCGTCATTAAATGCAAAATAAATTTCTTTATAAAAGAAAAGTGCGAGAAGTGAAATTGAAAGTGGAACAGAGTTATTTGAACGAAAAATTGTAGCTTTATTAATATTATTACAACTATGATTATTATTGTGCAATTTTCTATGTACATTTGGCTTGCACTAGATGTATATATTGCAAAGATTGTTTGTGATAATTAATATTTCTGTGTCATCTGATATGTATTTTAAATTTTTTTGTAAATTTTAAAGAATTGGAATTGAATTATAATATAAAGAATTTCAATGACTAACTTTAAATCTGAAATATTTCAAACTTTGATTCATATACATTTTTTCTCATTTTTTACATAAAATCCATAAATTGCAATAAAAAAACTTTCCAATATTTTTCTTTATTATTTAAAATTGAAATAAATTTCTCCTAACAATAGAAAATTCTAACCTTTTCTCAACCCAACACGTAATCGAATTAAATTACATTTATTGTAGTAATTTCTTTTAAAAGATTGAAATAATTAGAGCAATTAACTAAAAAAAAGATCAATCCATGAGAAAGAATTTAATTTCAATCTAATTGTATTTCAATATGTAAAATCATTAATTTAAATTCTATCTCTTGCACACGCACATATATATCGAAAAAGAAAATTCCAGTGAAAGTTTATTGTACTTTTAAGGAAAACATATAGAAAAGAGAACTAACATTGTGATGTGTGTGCACATCTTTTTTAGATCATGATGAGACGTAACGTTTCATTGAACTGAATATTGCTGACTCAAAATAAAATGATTGTGAAAAACTAAAAAATAAATTCAAATGAGCAAAAATAGGGTAAATTTTCTTGATGTAAATTATGTGACAATTTTACAATTTTCTTCCCCATTTTACTACTTTATAAACATCACTTTGCTTATTATTATTTCAACTATTCATTGTTGAAAATTGTCACATGCATTCACGTACAATTTCTTACTTTCTGTGCAAATACTCATAAATATCAAGAAGAGCGACTTTGAATTATTTTTATTTCTATAAAATGCGCTAAAATTATTCTTCAGTAATGCACATACAAATATGATAGAATGAAACATTCATGTGTAATGTAAATGACCTATTTATATCGACATTCGCTCGCGCTCAAGAATGACTTTAGCTATGCGTTATTTACTTAATTTTTCTTTTTGTATGAAATTTAAATTAAAATTTAAACGCATAAATGTAGAAATATGGCAAAATTTTTGAAAAAAAAATTCTTAAAAATTTTTAATTCAAACATTTTTTGTAAATTAAAATTTTTGCATTTGAAAATTCAGTTGAAATTTCAAAATAAAGAAGAAAATTATAAAAAATGATTCATAAAATTTTCATCAAAATTTGAATAAACAACCTCTGAGTTCTAATAAATTTCTTCTGCCAGGCACATTCATATAAGTGTTATTCCCCCTTTAATTCATTATAATATAATGGTGAATGAATGACATAAAAAAACTAGAAGGGAGTGAAGAAAAAAATTGCATACAACTGACTGAATTGGCGCCTTTTGTTGAGTGCTTTATGAGAATGATTCTCTACCATTATTTTGATGACATTCATCATATTTCATGCGAAAGAGTTGTGGGCTGAAGAAAGACAAGTCTTGGAGTTTATTGAAAAGTGAAAATTCCACATTATAAGTAAAAGCCATTCATCATCATCATATATGCAATAGAAAAAAAAATAGATAAAAGTGCAATTGTATGTGCTTATATTATTGCTTAGGCAATATTGTGTATATTTTTAGAAACTATATGTATACATACGCTTGCTCTCTGAGAATATTATTGAATTGTCGGTCAAGGTGGAAACTGCACTCACTCGTAAGCAGGCTGCTGTTGCTTAGTTGAATGAATCTTTTATAGATGTGCATATATAAAATGCGCGCACACTCACATTCATATTTGATACAAAGTGGCTGCTTAGAGTTTGCACACAGACGTTTATTTTTATTTTTATTAGAAAATGCAATTCACATGTTTATATAAAAATAAATTTAATGTGTATTGGCATTGTTGTGATCTCATTTAAAATGACAATTTCCTTTGTTTCCAAATGAAAGCTCTCACTCAATAAGTACACACTTGCGAAATGAATGAAAGATTAATTTCTCTGTTTTTCTTCACTCGAATTTCGTTCAGGCAACAGAAAAAAAAGAATGTCCACTTTTGACATAAATTTAAATAACCCAAACGACAACGGAAGTGATTGCCAGTTTTGTATTGAATTGAAAGATTTAAATTAATTGCTTTAAAAATAAATTTATTCAACAGCCTAGACCTACAAAAAGGAAATTCATTTTTGTTATTTTAATGTGCGAATGATGGAAGTGAATTGGAAAGGCGAGTTAGTGCAAAAAAAACTATGCGTAATGTCTATAGACATGCCTACTCGCATAATGTGGGTGATGAAAGAAAAGATATTTACATACACATTACGAGTGCGATCGAGATAAATGGTTATTCTCAAATGAATGGTATTATTGTAATTTGATTACTACAATTGACATTATTTGAATGCGTTATTGTTATTGTTGTTATTTAGTGTGGTTTGTCATAAATACTTTACATGTGTCTCATTTTGGAATTAATTAGACTCTTTTTTTACGAAATGTGATGTAATAATTATGTATCTTTCTCCATGTGCAGATTAAGTGACACACAAAAAATAAATCGACTTGATTGTTACATGCTGTGGTGTGAATAAATTAAAAACATATATATAGGTAACGTGTGAAAGGAAGATTTTTTATTATGATAAAATAAATATAAAAATATATTGGTCAATACTCGTCAATTCTATGGCAATTAAATAATCTTATTTTTCTACTTTTTATTCTTTAAATTTGGTATTTTTCATAAATTTTGTAAATCAGATGTAAAATTTGTCAGAAATTCAAAATTCAAAATTTGAAAAAATATTATTTATTTAGCGATACAAGCTTACAAATTTTTTAGAGCTATTCATCAACAATATTTTAAAGAATTTTTTTGGTAAAAATGAACATGCACTGATAAATTACAGAGTTTATGAATTGTAACTCAAACATGATGGGAAAGTCTCTGCGTAGATCAGAGGACTTTAGCGCATTTTTGGCGCTTAGATCAGTTATATTAACTAGTCTAAATTCAAATTTTTGCAATATTCACTTATATCACGTAATTCACCATGTTGATTTTTTTTGCGTCTTAAATCAATTTTTAATACCAAAATTAAAAATTTAAATATTCACAATTGAAATAATTTCATAAGTAAGCAATTGTAATGTGTAAAAAGAAAATAACTTATCACACCATTCATAATCATTATCGTCTTCATCATCATCATAGCTCATGAAATCGAAAGCATAAAAAAGCATTTTTCTATCTCCATTTATGCAGTGAATTGAAAGTAAAAGACACAAAAAGAGTTACTTTCTTTCGTTGCAGTTTTCACTCTCTTATCGCTTCTACTCTTTTTGCTCGTTCTTCACTAGAATTGCACATATATTGACCATAATTAGTGTGATTATTGACAGCCGCACAGCGAGCTAAAAAATGATGAGCGATGAGAGATTTTTTTCCTTTCCTTCTTTCTTCTTGAGTCAAAACACGCATAAATAACTTGACATTGCACGACGATCATCATCATCATCTGGTTTATCAAGATTCCTCGTATTTTCACTATTACTGATGTTGTTGACTAGGTATTTTCTCTATAATAGAATTCTCATGTGAAACACAAAATTGCAAAAGAAAAACTTGTTTGTTAGTTTGCATGGAAGTAGCGGCAATTCTGTCGACGACGATGTAAAAAATTACTCCTCTAGCGGACATTGATAATTGCATAGTACTTTATTACTATTATTGATCTCTTTCATTATTCTTTCTTTCCTTTCTCATTACAGGTAAGCACAAAAGAAGCCATTTTCAGGATATTGCAATTCACATCGAACAAAAAATTCTTTCAATGAAAATTACGTGAAACTATACGTAAACAATTTTGTTCTCATTCTGTCCTCAACCAAATGGCATTCAGAAACAAAATTTTCCAAATATTTTTTATTCTTTCTCGATTGCGCGAGTCTCATGTAAGTACGAAGCCCTTGTCGAAATGACACGTTCATTCATACAAATTCGCTTAATTCGTGGTATTTACTATTAAACATTTTTTTCTGTGTTGTTTTGTTTTTGACCGCAAAATGTTGAATATTAAGCAAATTATTCTGTCACTTGAAATGCATATGCTTATTAATCACGAAATTGAATAATAAAATGATTCTTAAATTAAATTTAATAAAATTTTCAAATATAAAAAAATTTGAAATATTTTATAACCCCAGATACATGTAAGGGTCTAAAAAATTTATTTAAGGGATCTAAACATTTTTTCAATCAACTAATTTGAGCTTCGAATCTTTATAAAACTTTCTTAGAGAAAAAATTCTAGTAAATTTTTTTAACTTCTCGCAAGTAAGTTATAAAAAAAAATTCATATCAACATGATTTGAGTTCTATCATTTTATTTGCATTTTAAAAAGATTAGAAATATAAACAAACAAAAAAGCTTAAGAAATACAATTTGAGTTGTGAAAATGATTTGTTGGTACGCGACGAAGCGAATAAATTTTATTTAAGAAATAATTCATCATCTTTCTTCCTTTCTTAATGAATTTGAACTCTTTATTTTGTCATATAACAAAAAGTGACACAATGACTCGAGAATGAAAATTGTAATGGATTGCTCATGAAATATTTCCATAATTTAAGCATTTATCATTTCTCATTGAGGGCGGCGGCGGCGGCTTTCATTTTCACCCTCCAACAACTGCTACTACTGCTTTTTTTCGATAGAACATAACATCATCATCTACCTCACAGATTATACATTATGTTTCGATAAACAAGTATACACACTCTTAAATGACTTGCATTTCATGTATATATACAAAACGAACGATGAAATAACTTTTTTTCTCTCTCTCTCGATTGCTGCTACTGCTTGTATATTTTCATTTATTTCGGAAACATCTGATTAAAAATTCTCGAGACTTTTCTTGATGTCGTTTAGCTCGCAAGCACGAAAGCTTGTTGCCAATGTATTTGCTTCTAAATATTGCGAATGTATGTATATGCTACTCGCTATGATACCGTCTGAGTGTCTAGCTGCTGCTTAAATGTCGTTGAAGTTCCGTTTTTATACATCCAAAGCTCTCGCTCGTTTGCTCTCTCGCAAATGAAAATGAAATTTGTTGAATCTGTGCGAGGTGGAATTATGTATTTGAAGCTTATTTCACTTTTAAAGTCACGACGACAAGACAACGACGATGAACGAGACAGAGTCGTGTTATTATATTTGTATACGTGAGTAAGCACAAATTCCTATACAGAATAAATTTTCTTACATTTGTATTTGTAAAATGCAGAATATATGTCTCTCTAATAAGAAACACGTTCCAATATGATTCTTATTATGAATGTATTGGTGAATTGCATATGATTTTTATATTAGTATATGTAACTGTCTGAGCAATATTTTTATATGTATTCGTTATAAGAGAATGAGTGAGAGAGCGTTGGGGAAAAAAGTAGAGGAAGGTCGGTTCGACACAAAATAAGTTTTTTTCTTGTATTCATTCCGAAACAAACCCGGATAGTGAAAACACGCGTTTGAGTTTTTTCGTCACAAATTCACAAAAAAATAATAAAGAGTTTATTATATTAAATTAATACTAGAATTATTATATAAAAAGTTTTCATTTCAAAAAAATTGCAATGAAAAGTTGAAAAAGTGAAAATTTTATTAGAACAATTTTTCCTCCTGTTTTAACTCAAAAGAATTTTTTATTTACACGCAAAGATTGAAGAAAAAAAAAGTTTACCGACACATGAGACATAAGAATATTTTTATATATACATGAATGAAGTGAAGAAGTGAATTTTATTAACAATTTTTATTAAACAGTGAGGAAAAAAAATTAATTAGTCAAAAATTTTGTTTTTGTTGAAATAAATAAAGAAAAAATTTAAAATACACAAAAACTACTACCTCAATAGAAGAAAAAAAAACAGTATATAGAGACAAATTTATCATTATCACATTACAACCCAAAATACAAATTGATTGTTGAGTTAGTTCAAAAGAAATTAAGTGCAAAAAATATTTTTAACCAACCAAGCACAAGTGAAATTTATATAATATATAAAAAATACTTTCCTGTGCGTAGGAAATTTCCGCATGAAAAATAAAATAAACTTTTTCCTCAACTTATGAGAGTGAAGTGTGCACCTTCCTGTCTCGGAATCACAACAATTTATTTCTCGTTCGTCCATTAGCATAAAAAGGATTTAAGTTTTTCCGGCTTCCGATTTGAGAAGGAAGAGAAAAAAATTTTTTACACGGCACACGAAAAGCGGAAGGAGCAAAAAAAAATTTCTCCTGCTAAATTATCCGTAAATTGAATCTCAGGGTTATATGACGAAAAAAGAAGAAGAACCGAAGTAAAAAAAGGACATGAGTTGTGGAATGAGAAAGTAAAAGTGAAAAAGTGCCTTTCAAGTGGCACGTGAACGAGAAAAAAGAACTTTAAAAAGAAAAATTTTATTTGTGACTTTTTCATGTGTAATTAAAGTGCAAAATAATAATGAAAATTTAAAAAAATTAAAAATCTCACAAAAAATTAAAGAATAAAAGATATAAAAAATGTTGGCATATCAACCATCAATTTCGCATCATTTTGCCGGCAGTCCGCAAAAAGAAAATCACGAAGAATCTCAAAAAATTCGATCAATTAGTCCTGGTGAGCTTGCATATCGCCGTGAAGCATTAGATTATGTTAAACACATTAAACGAAGTCTCTCACGTTCATCATCACCAATTAGATCATATTCACCAACATATGCAATGAGCCATACAAGAAATGGACAAGAACATTTTCTAATTAAACGTTCATTGAGCGAGGAAGACTTACGTGCAACACATGACCGTAGAAGGCTGTCATTAGAGCAATCTGAACACCATCATCATGCCATAACACATAGGCCACAAATTTTGATAAATTATCATCATCATCGAGTAATGCAAGCAACTGATGACGATGCTGATTCAGATGGCGAAAACAACAATAATAATACGAAAATTAATGATGAAAATTTAAAAGAAAATCATGATGATGATGCACCATTGGATTTATCGATGGGTTCAAAGAAACGACGAGGCCGTGCTGATTCGGGCACAGATTCTGATGATTCAACTGGCATGGGTGACGAAGGACGTGGTAATGAAGGAAGAGCATATAAGAAAAGTCTCATGAAACGCTACTGTAAGTACATAAGTCACCACCTATTGATATATTGACCCAATTCTCATGATTTAGAAAAAAAGCCTTTTTTATTGAGGGGTTGACGAGATTGAAAGATTTCAATCTCGAGTGTCACTTTACAATTTCCGAAGCATATAATTATTATCGATAGGATTGCAAAAAAAGAAAGAAATATTTGAAAGGAAAATTGGCGATAGAGAGAAAAAAATGAGGTCATAACGATGCATTTTCCCTTTCCGTCTATATATAATGTGTGATAGGCATAAAATATTTTTTTTTAGTTGTCGCGGTAATTCAATCGCTCAGTAGACTATTAAATTACATTTTTCTCTAAAAGAGCGAGTTCACTAGTTGATGACAGGTATTTATATGTCACAATTGCGATAGCTTAATCACTGTTGTTGTTCTTGTTTGCCACACACACAATATTTTAGTCCATTAAACTCGACACATTCAAAAATGCATTAGCGAAGCTGAGAAAAAAAGCAGAACACTAAAAAGACAAGTTATTGATTTTGAATAACTAAATCGACACATTTGACATAACCTAGAAATGAAAAGTGACGGTATGTTGAGGAACTTGCTTATGTTATTGACAAATTACCAAATTACCACACTTTTTACCTTTTCCTTTTACTTTGACATATGACTGTCGAAAATATATCATCATTATTACCGTTAATGTGATTATAGCAATAAATTGAATAATTTTTTTTTTGAAAAATTGAATTTTGTATTACTTGTACGGGTTTTTGTGTTGAGTAGTCTATTACACAATATTACTATTTATTGATTAATAAGATGATGAAGTTGAATTAACTGATTCAATATTGAAGAAAAATGTTGGATTATGCTATAATAGTTTGTTTTTAAGGAAAAAAAAAATTATTTAGCAATTTAAAAAAATTCAAAAAATTCTGAATATTTGAAACCGAAATTTTAAATTTTAAAATTATAAATTTTTTAAAAAAAATTTAAAAGCAAATGTTCTAAAATAAACAAAAAAAATTTTTCCCAAATTAATAATTCAGAAAAAACGAGCCTATAATTTTTCTCATTCTTTCTTTCAACAAATTCAATATGAAATTTTCACATGCGGAAATATCATTATTAAAATCATCATTATTATTTTATCATACCAAGTGTGATTACTTAAAATAGAATTTCAAGTAATTGAGCTCGTTCTGCGTCTGGGGTGAGACTATTAAAATACACTTTCATGAATAAATAAGACGAGGAACTTTGCTCTTAAAAGCATTGTGTATGAGCAGAAATTTGCATTTTTGCTTGTGAATAATTTTTTTATTGCTTCCACACTCACACGAATGGCTCACAAATAACAAAACGACGATACGATGTATGTCTCTCTCACAAATTGACGATGATGATGATGATTATGATGAAAAGTATAAACTAATAAAATTAAGTAAATATACAGCTAGCAAATAATAAATGAATGGATATTTCCCGAAAAAAAGTAATTCATTAAACTCTTCGAAAGAAAGAAAGAGATTTTACCGTAATATAACAAATAATCAACTCTTTTTTATGTACGTATGTATGAAATTCAGTAGACTCTACATGTGTAAACAATAAAAACAAGCGAAAATATAAACGTATATATATATCAATTCCGGTTAGTTAGAATTGCGGTAGTATTTATATTGTTTGAAACGTGAATCCAAATTTATAAATAAAGAAGAGAAAAATATGCTTATTTTAACTGCACTTCATTTTTATCGTTTATGTCTTTTTCGAATAGAAAAGAAAGAGAAAAAACAATAAAATTAAAATTTATTATATATGTGGAATGCCTAATAAAAATTGCTTAGACTTACTAAGTATCCACACCTTGCTCGTTTGATCTTACTTACTTAAATTTCAATGTATACAAATACACAGTCATAGATTGATGGATGGATAGATCGCTATTTTTTAAGAAATAAACACGAGAGAGTGAAAAGTTTTTTTTTGTTTTATTTTTGTCTCAAGTTCAAGGTCTCAATCATGTGTACATTTTTTTGGTTTGGGGGCAGTTACAAACTGATATAAATGATTAAATTACGTGAAGTAAAAGTGGAGTCATTAAAACATTTCAAGGTTATCAAAATTTGCTCAATGTTGTGCTAAGCCGAAAATATAAACCTATTTTATAATCGTTGATTACACATCTCCGCTGCGATATCATTACACTTCCTCTCATACATAATATACACAGAGAGCACACGTCCACAATGTCGAAAATGATGATAAAATCTTTTTCGATGTGTCTGTTTCGCAAATTTCCGTAACATCTTGTTTCAGTTTTTTTTTTGTATGTCGGACTACTCTTTATGCCAGTTTGAATTGACATTCGTTTATTCAAATTATAACTTTTTTTGTGTGCTCTCTTCTTCTTTTTTGTTGCGTTAATCGATAAAATATCGTCTTGCTTTTTGTGAATACCATCTTGAGTATTGCGAAAAAATGAATGAAAAAGAGAAACGTTTAGCATAATAGCTAAAATGAAAGCAATTGTTTTGCAATTCAAAATTTTTTTTTGTAAATTTGAATTTTTTATTGAGTTTTGTTAATGAGTGATGATGACTTAGTTACAATTTAGTAGATTTTTTTCAAAATTTATAAAATTTGGATTTTGAATTTCAATATTTAGAATAAAAAAAAATTTAAACAAAGAAATAAAATGGATTATAGATCGTCAAGATTCGAATTCATAATCTCGAAACTCTAAATTAATTTCTTAAGATATTCAATTTCAACTACAGTTAAAAATGACATTTTACACTAATCTTTCATCTACTCAAATAAAATTTCAAAATTTTTAGCGCATTTTTGGAAAAAAATACGCTATTATATTCACTTTGGCTGTTCGGCTGGAACACTGAGATCTCGGGAACTACAAAAGCTAGGAGCTTTCCGGTTTCTTTTAAATGAATTGTGATATCATGTAAGCGTGCACAATCTACTTTATATTGAGCCTAATTGTTGTTGAGAATGACAATTTATCAAAATTAATTTCAATTGAGAAATTTTCTGAACGCAAACAAATATGGAGGAGTGCGTCTAGTAAAAAAATTTTTTTGAAACACCTTTGACCGTTATTTTCATATACAATTTTTATTCAAAGAAGCAGTAAAAGGTTCATTATCATAGTGAATCTTCTTTTTAGGTTTACAAAAATTGAAATATCTCATTAAATTGTAAAATTCTCTTCAAGTGACTTTAATAAATTGGAAAAGGAATATAAATTCTTCAATTCCATTTACATTTCATCAGATTTTAACATGAATTGTGGTCTGATGAATTAGAAAAATTCTGCAGAGCTAATTTAAAGATAAATTTAATGAATTCAAAAATTTTTAAAACACCAAATTTTGAATAAAATTGTGATTTTGTTAATAGACACTGATCTGTTGCACCAAAAATGCGCTTAAATCATGTATTGCAACGCATACTGATTGTTTAATATTTTTTATACATTTTGCCTATTTAATTTACAATTTTCAAATATTTTTCACTAATAATAAGGAACTGTACATATTGAAATCTTAAAAATCTCTTCATTAGTATAAAGTCAAAAATTCGAAGATAAAGAACACGCTTTGAGTTGATTTTCATTTTTTTCTCTTTCATAAGTAGCAATTATTGTGATTAATCATACATAAACCATTGAGTGAAATTCTCAGACATGACGTCGCTTGATTTACGTAAAAGAAAAAAAATTCTTCTTTCAAATTCAGGAGACGAAATTTGATACTATTTTTTCTTTGCCTTGCATATACACACACTTCTTCGCATATTTTCAATTGAAAGATTAAGACACAAAACAATAGAAAACCGCAATGTCTCCGCTATCAAAAAGGATATGTTGTTATAGAAAAAGATTGTGTTATTGAAAAGTCTCACATTCTGCGAGAATTCTTTTTCTCTCTCCTTAATATTTCAATCTTATTTTAGAATATGTTTCTATATATGCGGTTTCCTTAACTTGATGCTTAGACAAAAAAGAGAAGCAGAAATTTCTCCATTGTCTATGAATTTGTAGGTATATGATATACCTGCACTGATGCCGCCAACAAATGCACACAAATAGAGCAGAAATATTTCACTTTTCAAAATATTGTGCTTATGTTGCGTGCACTTTAAATCGAAACTCTCTTTTCTTTTGCTCTTTCTTTCTTTCTTTTCTTACTGCTTGTTGTTAAGTGCACTTTACAGTTACTTTTTTTATGCTCATAGTAGCATAGACAGTTTTGCGCGATTTGAAAGAAGAGAAGTTTTGTTTTTTTTTCTGTTGTTGTCTGCAAAAAAAATAGAAAGAGAAGAGAAATTCGAAACATTAGCTCTCTCGACTACATGTATGGACATGCACATGCATTGCAACTGATTTCACAAAAGAAAACAACAGCAGTGGAAGCATAAGAATGCAGTGCTGTTTGTAATTGCAAGTTAATTAAAATTTTGCGGTATTTGTAATTAAACATCGAAGCGGACTTAAAGAAGAATTTCTAATTTGTTATTGTTGTCTGCTTCTCAAATATTTAACAGTAGTTTTTTATTTATTGAAAATGTATGTAAATTATTGAGCATAGTGTGAGGGTACTTGAACAGGTAACAAGGTTTGAATTTTTTATGTGTATACATATATATGCGTGTCTCAATAGGCATGTGTGTTATGTTCTTCGATAAGAAGTCATAAAAATCA
Organism: Polypedilum vanderplanki; assembly: GCA_018290095.1. Classification (NCBI taxonomy): domain Eukaryota; kingdom Metazoa; phylum Arthropoda; class Insecta; order Diptera; family Chironomidae; genus Polypedilum; species Polypedilum vanderplanki. The sequence continues at coordinate 25,967,443 of CM031380.1, read as the reverse complement.
TCTCTATCTGTAAGAGCGGAATTCAATGTTACGTGAGAGACAAAAAGCTCATTTTTATGACCATCATGTTGCGAAAAAGAGGAAGTCAATCATAGCATGATCGGGAGGGAAATGAAATTGACATGGGGTCACATATAAAATAAATCCACATAAAACACAAACATAAACGGATTAAAGATTACTGATTGAATGAATGTGAGCCGCTGAACTCTCACTTTATTGTTAGCACAGGTCATGGTCGATTATGAATATTTTTTATGTATTTTTTTGTAGGCCCCTCGTTGCTTGCAATGGATTGAACTTGAACGAAATAAACAAAACTATATAAAAATTTTTTACAGCTTCATAACTATTCAGTTTGTTTTGTTTCGATGCGTTTAGGAAATGATTTTATGTTGAAGGTTTTTTCTTAGCTTATTTAATAAGAGATATTTTTATTACCTAATTAAATGTATAAATTTAAATTTTTAATAAACGTTAAAAACCTATTCTTTCTAACGGAACATGAGATTTTAATCTTTTAAAACAGTTAAATTTCAAATTTTAATTTTTTGAAAATTGTCATATTTTTTAACGAAAAAATAAAAAGTATTTTCAAAACACAAAAGTTTGAAAAATCCAATTCAAAAAATTTTTTAGCGTTTTATCAAAAAAATTCAATTCTCAATCTTGAAAAAAAACCGTTAAATTTAAAAATTTAAAAAACCGTTTCAAATTTAAACTTTTCAAAAACTACTAAATTTAACACTTTTACAAGAAAATTCTTAACTGTATTTTATAGAATAAAATGAAACTTTATTAAAATGCATGAACTATTCATAAATAAATAACCATCGAAGAGTATAATTGAATAAAAATAATAGACAATATAAAGAGAAAATTAAAAATTTTTATTTTTTCTCTCGCACATTAATTGAATTTGAGAAGTAAATCATGTGTAAATTTTCAAGAAAAATATACAAAAGAAGTTTCACTTTACCGAAAAAAAAGAGCTCTTACGCAATTGACTGTGAAGTACACTACGTGAATGCAAGTTAAAATCACTTGACAGTGTCGAATGATAATGCAAAACTTGCACTATAATATATTGATACTTAAATATTGACTTTAAGAGGAAGTCGATGCATTGCATCATATAATCGCCAATATAACCTTTAAAAAAGATATTCTCTTACATATACATGCATGCAGAGAGTCATACCATACCGGGAGATGTATATAAGCATAGGCCATATAATTTATATCTTTATGCAGGCAAAAAGGAGAAGAAAATAACTAAAAAGGCAAAAATTGCTCTCTTAATCGTTTCATTCGCAATGAGAAACTGAAAAAATGCACGCTTTGGCAAAAGCAACAGCAGCAGCAACAATCGAATGAGCCACAACAAAATTCAGGACAAGGTCGACGTAGTTTTTATACTCTTTAATTCTCTCTTTTTCTCGATGTTACTGCTTACTATTGCTTGTTTTGCTTGTCGAATAGACATCAAATTAATTAGAAAGAAAAAATTATTTTTTACGAAAAAGAAAAATATTTCTTTCGGAAGAGATCATAAAAACAGCTTTTTAAATTTAGATCAAAAAACAAACGTCAAGCGTGCCACACACACTAGCATTAATACGATGAGTTGCTGACTAATTCATACAAAAATTTCATCTCATCTCACGTTTCTTCTGTCTCGATTTAAATCGCCTTTTAATAATTCACTCACCATTGCATAATTTTTTTTCTTTTCTAAACGACTCACATGATGAGAAAAAATTCATCTTCAAATTATCGAGTGAGTGTTTATTTAACAACACACACATTTATTTTTTTTTACTTTTGACAGAATGTGAAATAGAGGAGGAAGATGAGTGCAATTGATGAGTGACTGACTGACTTTTTTGACGAGATAGTTTGTTGCATTGCGAAATATTTTTTCTTCTTCGCAGTTTGAAATAAAATGTCAATTTTTAAAAATTATGAAATAATAAATTGTTATGTCAAAAAAACCTTCGATGAAAATTCTATAAAATTCTCAAAAAAAGAATTACTTTTTCAAGGTATATTTACTTTTTAGTACTTTGTCGATATTTATATCATGCAATTTTTTATTACTTATTGGTTATACCTTTTTTTAAATTGATTTTTTTTCTGGGTTTTAAAAAATCATGATAAATTTTGAACTAATTTATTGTTTTTACATAAAAAAATAATAAAATTTATTTTTATTGCAAATCGATTCTTTTGTTATCAAATTTTAATTACTTGTCATCAGGAAAATTTTAATTATTTGAATATTCTATTTAAGTTGATTTTTGTCAAGTTTTTGTAGCTTAGTAGCTAATTTTTTTAAATTTGTACTCGAGAAGTCGTGAAATCAAATCTTAGTAAAATATAAAAAGTCTATTTTATTAAACTTTGAATGCTTTTTTGTCATAATTAGTTGTAAAATCGAATTTTAACAAAATTTCATTAATTTTAAAATTTATCATACATTTATTTTTTATACCTTGTTAATTTAAACTCAAATATGACTTTAAATTTTCAAAAATAATCAATTTTATTTACCTTCCAAAGTGTTTTTTCCTAGTACATCAAAACATTGTAAGCAATTAATTAATGCACAATAAATTCATTTCACATACAGTCATCATGAAGAAGACTTTTATAATGAAAGTGCGAAGATGAGTTTCATAACACCGTCATCTGTAACGTGCACAGGGCAAATAAATAAATTTTTTTTCACTCTTTACGCTAATGTCTCACTTCCGTTATTTTATTTCTTTTTTTTTGTGTCTCCTCTCAGTGTATGGCGTTGAAAGAAATGATGAATATAAAGTAAAAGAGTGTAAACACGCTGCTAAAATTGCTTCTTTTATGACACATGAATCAGACAAAAAACTCAAGACTCTTCCTGCTGTGACAGTGATTTTTTCAATCGACACGAGGAAAAAAAGTAATTTTTTAGCAGAACAGTTGTTTTCTCCGAATAATAATAGTAAAAAATGCCATTATGTATGTGCAATAAAAAATATGTGTGTTTATGCAGTTTGGGTACAGTTATGTCTTCTTTTGCCAAAAAATACATTTTCTAAAAAATATGCCGTTCTAACTGGGTCATGTAAAAAAGAGCAGAAGGTCTTTTTGACGTAAGCAAACAGCCTATCATAAAGCAATAAAAAATTGGTGATGTAATAACCTTTTATGAGTGTATGCTTTTGCTCTTCTAACGGTAGTTCATCGGAAGGATCTATCCATGAGAATCTATCGCAGTCAGAAAAAGTAATAAATTATTCATAATTAATGCGAATGTTGTGAAAATATTTTTCATGTAATAAAACACTCATCAGCACAGTCAGTCGAATGCAATAATTTCTCACTTTTCTTCTCTCACTGGATGAAGTCAAATAGCGGAAATGAAGAAATTTTTTTGTTTAAATTTTTTATTGATGACTACCTAAGGCACTCAAGTGGTGGTAGAGCCACGTTTTGCCAATTAACCTAAATAATTTCTTTCATTTCATTTCGCTATAATGTGTGAATCCATAAAAATATGATATTTTTCTTCTATGGCACATATTGTCTTTAAGGAAGTTATAAAATGATCGTAAAAGATGACAAAAAAAAACTTAACACGATTTCCCATTAATCTGTTTACATTCTTTTCTTTCTTTTTTTCTTTCTTTATTCGCATTTAATGCCATTTGATGATTATCTCACTCGCCTTTAATCGCAATTAAATTGCTTCCTTTTGAACTGAATTGCATTGCATAATGTTGGGTGCTTTCTTGACACAGCATGAAATAAATGACCGAGTCCAAGTAGTTCTTTGTTTTAAAAGAATTGCTGTTGATGCAAAAACAATGAACTCTTAATAAAAATTGATTTTTTAAGATTTATTTTTTCAAATTTGAAAAGTTTTAATATAACAGTTTTTTATAATTCAAAGTTCTGAAATTTTAAATTTATGTTTTTGAAATTTTAATTAGAAAACCATAATTTCTGAATTATTATTTTATGGTTTTTTTCAATTCTAAATTTAACGAATTTCAAAAACTTAAATTATTCAACTCTGTTTTAAACATTACCACTGATTAATGTGCGACAATTTGAAATAAAAATTCATTCAAACACGAAAAGACTTAATCACCAATCGAGTCCATTGCATTTCCCATTTTGTCGGTCTAATATGACTAATTAACATGCACATGAAAACGAAAATAGTTGAGAATTGAGATTAAGAGCACTTAAGTGCTTTTCATTGTTTATATAGAATGAAACTTTCATAAACCAAACAAAAAAAAAGTTACGACAGAAGGTCTCGCGAGGTAAGGTGAGAGAGTACATTGGCTTCAAAATAGAATGAATCAGTTGTAAACAACCAAAAATATCGAGATGAAGGTCAACCACGAAAAAAAAATTTCTAAACCGCCCGACATGGCATACCAAATTTGCACTTACTACGAGAGATATTTCATAACTTCCATTCATTTATAACAACAACAATACCGCTGCTACAGAGAGTTGAATTACATCAGATAAATGAAATGAAATTGAATTGAGATAGGAACAATGATTTTACATTGAAATAATAACAAAAAAATTTAAAGTTAGAAATACACACATCCAGACAAAATTAACAATTTAAATGAGCCGCAAATAAAAAAATTCTCTTTCACAATGAAGGAAATGTTTAGTTATTTTTTTGGTCCAATGTAGACAGCTTAATGCGAAAATGAGCAAAAGAGAGAGAGAATTCGTTATGCCACATTACCTGTTTCTGCCTATAACGTAATTTATGTTCATTGCCTTATGTCGACAATTTCTCGCGCCCGAATATTCATATTTATTAATCTTATCTCTTTTTGCGAGTATTTTTTGCATCATCATTAATATTCATTAGTCTCTTGTACTTTCATGACGACAATTAAGTAATTTCCAATCAATTGTGTGCGCTCTCTGTGCGTTGAAGAATGACCGGAATGATCGGTTGAAGGTCCAAAAGCATGCAAACGTGACATACAAATTGAGACGTCGCTCAATAAAAAGCGATATTTAGTTTGGCATAAAATCGAATGAGTGTGCGCGCCTACAGTGAGAAGCAAGTACATAAAAATTATTACTTCACAAATTTGTCTTAATTTTTTTCATTCGTAGACAATAGAGGAGTATGTGGTATCAAAATAGCATGACTTCACTCTTAAGTATCTTAAAGTGTGTATGTTTATATATGTATGAGCGGCTCATTATGTAACCTCAATTTTTGCGCGCCTATTTTCTTTCACTTCTTCTGATCTGTGTGGTTTTAATTTTTTTGAGTCACCTCTTTTTTATTATTATGAAATTTTTTTCTTCTCTCTTTATTTTCGGCAATTACTTGATGAAGTAAAAAAATCTTGCTTGCTTTAGTTTTTTATTAACTTTTTTTGACTTTCATTTTTTATACGTCATGATTCATGTGAAAAAATATAGGTATACAGACTGAATAATCAATACTTAAAAAATATGAATACAAAAATTTTGCATGTGAATGATTACATCAATAATTGAAAATCAGAACAGCTGAAATATTTTATAAAATATTCTAGAAAAATTTAAATTATTAAAACAAAAATTTTTTTTGGAAAAATTTGAATTATAATTATAAAGATTTTAATTCACTAAACTTTGAAAAACATTATTTGACAAAAAATTTTGGTTTTTAAGTTTTAAATTTTTCCATACCAAATGAAATCTTCAACTCTAACATTAAATAAACTTAAAAATTTCCTAGAATTCCTCGCACAAGAGGAAAAAGAAGAAGATGGCATTGACAGTTGTAGCATGTGCATTCAATAAAAATGCAGTGAGAAAGAAGACAATAAGTGAAAGAGAGCCGTAACACATGTACATTCAATTCATGAAACTATTTAAACCGCGCATCGCAATGCACACACAGTATTAAAAAATCTCGAGTATAGCAAAAAAGCGAAAATGAATAAGAAGAAACGGAAAAAGACTAGAATATAAATTACATTGAATATGAAGCAAAAAAATAAAAAAAGAAGTTACAAAATTGCAATTGAATAAAAAAACTAAAAGAGTTAAAGAATTAAATGAAAGTACATGAAGCAATAACAATGGCAATGATAATTTAATACTCTTTAGTAAAAGAGTGAATTGAGGTAAATGGGACGATGAAGAGGTCTTTTTGTCAGTGAGAGTCAATTCAATTTGTTTTGTGCAGTGCGAAATAGAAAACTTTTTTCTCCTTATTTTATCAATTTCAATTTACATTATTTTTCTCTCTACTCAGCAGCAAATGAAGAGAGTTCACCGGAAATTGCTCACACAAATTGCCTGCCTATAAATTTTTTATTAAAACAAACAAACAGTCACGTCCGCATATGGCGCTCATATATCGATTTTTCATTTACCTATTTTTCCTATTCTCACTCAAGTTAATGTCGTGTGTGTATATGTGTACAATGACAGGTGGACGATGGAATCAGATGATGAAAAAGAAGAAAATTGATGGAAATTTCTAAACTTCTTTTTCCTCATCATCTACATCACTACTACTGTTTTTTCATGTTTTATTTTGTGGGCATCGATTATTTCAATGTCCTTCAATGAATTGGGTACAGAGTTGCTCATTTGAAAAAAATTTTTTTCGAATAAAAAATTTTCAAACATTTAGAAAGATATTGATATGAAACTTAAAATTTAATGGTTTTTAAAATTCAAAATTTTCTTTTTCAACATCTCTGCTTATAAGGGTGTAAAAAAGAAGTTTTTCATCACCCACAAAAAGAGTGAGTAAATGAGAAAAAGCGTGTGCCATGTTCCTTCGATAAAGTCAGTCACATTGATGAGCATCATTTTCCATTCAACTTAATTTATTAAATTCGATAAATTGGCAGAATAAGAGAGAAAATTATGATAAATTGATTGGACATAATCCATAATCTCTTAGTCATTGCTCCCTTATATTACCTTCTCCCTCATCTTCCTTGACTTACTTTGTATGAGCCTTCGAGACAACGACGACGAGTCATTTACATACTTGCAATCTCATTGAATGTAAAAAAATTCTAGCTAATTTGACATTTAACAGACTGACTGCAAATGCGCGTTCATTTATCGATTTTTATTATTTGTAAGTGTATGAATGTTTGTAAATGGCATCTAAAAAATGCACTCATAGACAATGTTTTAGTATGTAGCATTTACACGAGATGAACACATGTTGAATGAAATTCTTGCAATTGCAGCTGACTAATTGGCTTTATTCCTGTGAATTCTGCTTTAAGATTAATTGATTTGTTGTGAAACTGAATTTTTTGTAGAAAAAATTACTCTGTACAATCGGCTAGTTAACATTTACTATGATAATTGAAATTAAATTGCTGGACTAGTTTGTAAAATATTTGCTTAAAGGAAAAAAATGTTTTATTGTGCAGACATATGTTTTGTCAAGAACTGAATTCAGAAAATGAAGGTTTTATGAATTTAGAAAAATTTTGAAAATTTGAAGTTTAACAGTTTTCAAAATTTTAAATTTTGGATTTTAGCGTTTTTTAAAATTTGATTAAAAAGCAACTCTGCTGTTCTTATTCAATTAACAAATAGTTTATAAATATATTTAGACCAAATGATGTCATACATTTCAACATACAAAAGTTCTCTTTCATTGACTCAGCAGTAAATAAAAAATGCATGTAAAGAAAGAAAATTACCTCAAATATAAATGTCGATGACTTTTGTGCACATATATTCGCATAAGTAATATAATTTATCGTATACTCAATAATTATTTTTTCGGTCAAAAAAAAGACGACAAATTTGTGCAAACTTTACGAAATATCAAAATATATTTTTTTACTTTAAGTTCAAAAACCTTTTTCCAGTTAATTGGATTGAATATTATAAATACATACACACACAAATAGTATTTATCACTAACTTTAGACATGTCGCATAGCTATTTATGCTTTATTTCACTGTTGTATTTTGAAATGAAGGTCTTTTGACTTAATTTGTCACGTTCTCAATTAAAAGCACTCGCTTGCGCGCTTCATTTGCAAAAAACAACAGTGAATAAGTGAGAGAATTGAAATAAAAATTTTTTTTCATGAAAAAAAGCTTGCGAAACATCCTGAAAACAAGTAAAAAAAGACTTTAATTAAACGCACGTACAGCATGCGTCACTTTGAATTTATTAAATGCCTTTTACTTCACTCTCCGTTAATTGGACAGCGCGCACAAAGTGCAATATATACAGTCATACAATGATGATAATTGTTACTTACATTAACTGCATTTTCTCTCAAATGACATCATCAAAAAAGAGATGGGTACCTAAATAGTCATAAAATAATTTTTCTGTCAAAATTTTTTAAAAAATTCAAACTCAAATCTTGATTTATTATCTTAAAAAATTTATCAAGATTTGAAACTAGATGAATTTTTAACTATGTTAGACACCTTACAGAGTATATTAAAAATATAAGGTCCATAAAGATAATGAATCTTTTTTTGTGGCATCTCTCTTTCTGTGTTTTTCCAAAAATATTCTCGCAAATTAATGATGACAATTTTTCTCCTTCTCTTTTCACTCTTTTTTCTGTTCATTGCAAAATGACATTCTGCATATTCAAGTGTCGCACACTTCCATTTAAAAAATACACAGAGCATTTGTTTTCATCGTCATTGCATGCAATATCTGTATATGAGGGAGGAGATGAAAGAGAACTGAGATATGAAAAGAATTAATATGAGCTGAATATAAAAAAATGTTTATGAAAAGAAATTCGCTGTTGAGTGCACAATTTTCATATTTATATAAATATATTTTTTTTGTCACACACAAAAATTCAATGAACTTTTCGCTATTTATGTCATAAGCTGCTGCTTGCGCTTTTTCATATATACATACACATACTCCATCACGTGAGTCATATTGCAAACATTTAGCACACAACCGAAACTGCTTTTTTGTAACTTTTGAAATACAAAAATTTTTGAAAAGAAATCGGAAATAAATTTAGAAAAAGAAAAGATGAAAATCAGAGCACCAGAGCAATATTTTGCTCCAATTGACTAATTTAATGCGACAGCAGCAGCAAGAGCTGTTATAAAAGATTATCGATGAATCTATCAAACACTGAATAAGAAAGAAAAAATTTCCATTCAATTTACACAGAAGCAGTTGAACGGAAGTGAAAGTAAAATAGACTTGTGTCTTTAATCCACTTGATTTTTTCTTAATTGCAATTTGCCAGAGAGTTAATAAATAATTGAAATTAATATGAATATGTATGCATCTACATTTCTCGTCTACTATTGTCGCTTACTTTTTTTTGCTTTGGCTTCGATTCACTACCTTGACCCACTTCATCATAGTCGGCAACTATTGCAACTACTACTGCCGCGTCGGATTTTAAACACTGTTTTTTCTCATAATTATACTCACAACGATGTCTGAAAAGCGGAAATTCTGCAACACTGTTGTTATATACGAGCGAGTGTCATTTTTTAGTAGACTGCGATGAAAATAAAAATAAAACATTATGCTAATATACTAAGTGAGGCCTCGTCATGATTGTTGCCTTTAACAGACAGCTATGACGGTGAAGAAAAACGTACATTGTTCATAGTCATCATCGTCTTGTCCCATTCTGTATGGTCATTATTTTGTGTATTTTTTCTCTATCTTGGTTGCTTTTACATAATCGTCGAGACGCTTTGATTCAATGACCACTTGGGGTACACAATGAGAAAAGAAAGAAAAACTTCTTATTTTATTTCATTGACGCCTTGATGCCTTCACAGACGATGAGGAGAAGAATAAAAGAAATAAGAACTTTTTTTTTGCAATATGCCACATTCAGAAAGCTTAAAGCAATGTGAAAAAGATTTGTCGACTAATATTTTTTTTTTGTATTTTTAAAAGCAGAAGTCAATCTTGAGTAATTTGAAATAAATAACAAAAAAAATATGTCAAAACAAATTTTTATGTTTCTATTAATATACGAAAATGGAAGTTTTCCCAAAAAAAATTTTTTGGACCCCATAGATAATAAAAAAAATAATTTCCTATAAAATCAATAATTAAATCAAATTTTATTCAATGATTTACTAAATAAATTCTTTAAGTTTAAACCTAGTCAAAAAAATTCTAATTCTTCTCAATATTTAATAAATACAGACATAAAATTATCTTTTTTCTAAGTAACACCCGATTGAATAAAAAGTAAAAAAAAACTTCAAAGCACATTTTTCATTTAAAACGAAAATACCCTAACAAACAAAAAAAATTATCGACAAATGCAATGGTTGAAAGTTCCTATAAAAAGCGACGTTATCACAACAACAGTTTGCCTTTATTATCCAACACAGAATATTTTACTTTTATTCTCTTTGTTCTACGTTAGTGAAAATGCCAAACACACGAGACTTTTCCATTCTCAACCATCGCGGTTTAAACAAAAGACGAACAAAAACTTCATTTTCACTATATAACATGAAAACGACGATATTATTTGCCGAGGCATTGCGAGTGTGTAATAAAAAGGTTACAGTAAGGAGTTGAAAAGTGCGACTAATACAAAAGCAAATGATGGAAGAAAAAAATCAACAAATACAATAAAAGAAAAATTTTCTTTTTCCACCCCAAACCGCCTCTTACTCAATGGATGAAAACAGAAAATTCCTTTCTCTTGCTTTTTTCACACGATGTATGTATACAAACAGGCGAGTGAGAAGAAGTATATTATATATAAACCGAAAAATGTCTAGTCGAATTGATTTTTTTTCTCCTCATTCCGTAAACACTCTTTTTTGGAATTTCTGCTTCGTTCGCTGTTTGGGTTGAAAAATATACGAAGTGGGCGAGAGGAAAAAATTATTTTCTGTCTCTTCTCTGCGCACAACACAGTATGGCATGTTTTTGAGCTTTTTTCTAATAAAAGCCTTGTGCTTCTTCTTTAAGGAACAGCAGCACAATTGTGCAAGCAAAAAGTCGCTGTCCGCATAAAATAATATGCACACAGATGAGGATGAGAATTTTTTGATGATGTTTTGCTTCGGATTTTTTCTCTTCACGAACGAACGATTGTCAATGGGAGGAGTAGAAGTGCATTGCTGCATAGATAGTGAAAATAAAAGAAAATTGCAATGAAAATGAAAACGAGAGTAGAATATTATAGTAGAGTATATATAGAAGCAGAAAGAGAAAATGTATGAAAGTTTGCACTTACACGTTCACTTTTTATACTGGAATTTCACTACACTATATAGCGAGTGTTATCAAATGCATAATTTTTATTTTTAATTTCTCTTTCATTTCATATAGTTCAATGAAGTGTAGAAATCTTTCTCATCTTATCAACTTTATGAATATTCATAAACACAAAATTAATTTATTAACAATACTTTTAAACATATCAAGATTGAATCGTTAAGATTCTAAAAATTCGTTATTTTTTTATATTTCAAAGTTCGTTAATTTAACTAAAGAAAATTTCATATCTTTAAAGACTGATAAATTGAAATTGAAATTTTAATTTTTTAAAAAGCTCATTTTTGCACCCTGAACTACTTCTATTTTTTCATCTAATGTAATACACTAAAATGTCATTGCACTCTTTCTGTTGTTGATTTATTTCATGTATGATGTTTATAGAATTTTAAAATTTCATGACATGCTGCTACTGCTATTGCATGCTCTGTATTTAATTAGCACCCGTGGGATATGACTACGAGAAATTTACATAAAGCAAGTAAGCGAAAGCTGATGGCAGTATATCCCTCGCTTCATTAGCCACCTACAAAACGACGTCAGAGAGGGAATTTAAAATGCAAATTCATTCATCGTTCATGATGATGATGGCATGCACACGAGTTTTCACTTTTTTTGCTGCTGTGTTGATGATTTCATAACGTCCTCTATAGAACACACTGTGTATTACATGTTTTTAAATATTTTTTCTTTTGTATTATCTTGTTAAGCGGATTAGAGTGAAATTGGTTGGAATTTGGCAATAGAGACATAAATAAACTATTTCCTGAACGCGCACCGACAACTCGTATTTCCGTTATTTCCATTTCATTTCAACTGAACCGTGTTGTGTGGTGGAATAGTGAAGTGTGTATGCCGCAAGCGGGCATAACATTACATACAAAATGGATTTACATTTTTTTTATTTTTCGTTAATAATTAAATTAGCTTCAAGACATTTGAATGTAAATACATGTACGCACATATTGATTACATTTTAATTATCTATTCAGACATAAAACTGTAAATTTTCTTTTTTTGAAAAAAAATATTAATGTCAATTTAGGCTTCCACTTGCAATTTCCGCACACTATTGAAATGGACTGAAACAAATAAAAAAAAGAACTACGAAAAGAATGCTGAGTACAAAAGGTTAATTCAATGACTTTTAGAGGAGAGACAAAATAAAAAGACAGTGTGAAGTCATATGACGTCGATATTAATTCCGCATTATGATGATGAAGATGTTATTAATGAAGGAGGCAATTTCTGGAATTTTTTTAACTCTTTAATTTTAAGAGGAAGACTTTGTTTGTGTTTTCAGGGAATTATTACGACTTATGCTTTTTTCTCTCTCTCTCTCTCTTTCTCGTTATTTGTCTAGCCAGAAGCAAGCAAATATTCAAGTTGTTGTTTTGGGTAAATTCAAGATTAACGATTGCAAAGTGTCAAAATACAGACACGAAAAAATTTATTTATTGAATTTTGTTGACAATTTAATCATATCACGATTAATTATTGACAATTTGTTTATAAATTTCAATAGAGATAACAAAATTGTTGTCTCATTTTCAATAAGAGGATCAATCTCTTTCATTAGAAATTCCACGCCTTAAAATCACTTCTTGTTTTTTTCTATTCAAATATTTTTTGTTACTGCTTGAAAATTTTGAATTGTCTTCCGTGAAAGATGATGTAAAAAATATTTATAGGGATCGGCTAATTTTTAGACAGAGTTGAAATAAAAAATTATTTTTATTCAATTGTCAATATCTTTACATATAAGTGAATTTTTAGAAAAAAAATTAGATTTGAATTTCAAAAGTCCGTTGAATTTTTAAAAAAGAATTTTAAATTTTTAATTTGAATTTTTTAAGTTTAAATTTCTTAAATTAAAAAATTGGTTCTACTAACATTAATCAACCCTGCTATATTTCTTACAAACACTTAATCCATCCTCAACATTTTGCAGAAAAAAATTTCATCACATTTCTCTTTCTAGACCTCTTCAATTACTTGCCATTTCACAACTTCTCAAAAAATAATAATAATTTACGTTCAACAATCTGTTTTTTCAATTGACGCCATATATACATAACATTACACATCTTCTTGTACGCGCGGAGGTACTTAAAAATAAATCTATTGTTATTGAACACATATACACACACACATTAAATTTGCCTACAATAATTCTCTTGCATAATGGTTCATTTCAACACTCATGAGTTGCTTCTATTACTACCGTCTGCCAATTTCATGTGGCGAAAGTAACTAAGAAAAAAAAATAGTCATAACATTGTCTGAGACTCTTTTTCAACGTTGTTCCACATTTTCGTTTTGCTTTCATCATCAATCGACACCGAAAAAAAAATATAATAAGCTTTGCAAATTGAGATAATTAATGTATGCCATTTTCATTTTTATGGACTTTTATGGAATTGTATAAATCTTTCTTGCTTAAGTTTCGGACACAATTATTCAATGAAAGAAGAAAGAAATGTGCAAACAGGTTTTTAATGTTTTGCCAAAAAAAACTTTTTTATGTAATTTGAAATTCATCCATTAATCATTTCATTTTTATCTCATTTACTTATAGATACTGAAATTCCATGTCAGCTACCGCAATCACATTCACCAAGCCCGCCACCGCCTCAACAGATTGCTCATCAACAGGCTCATAGAATTGTGCAAGAATTACAGCAGCAGCAGCAACAACAACAACCACATCCGTTACAAAATGGTCCACCGCCCCAACATCGACCCCTGCTGCATGGTCTCTTAAGTGGTACGCACATTTCACAAGCGTCATATCATCGAGGTTATAGCTCATCGAGCACAGGTAAGCCGATGACGCTTCTAACGATAATTGAAAGTAGCTTCTTTAACGAATGATTAAAAAAAACTGGTCATACCAACAATGACCCATTCATAATGACCTTGCGTTATAAAATGATTAATGACGATGTTTTTATGCTCGCTTCCGAGAATATAAAAGGGTTGACCATTGTCCATTTCGCGCTCTCTTTCTCTTTCTTCCTTAAAGGAAGATTTCTTTCCTGGTCAATTGAAAAATACTCGTTTTTTCTTCATTCACCCATTGTATAATTTTTTTCCTGCTTTTCTTATTACCTCTCACTCATAAATAAATGCCGGTAGGCAATAAAAGGAAGTCCATTTGAAATTAAACTGGAAATCTCAATTCATAATTTTTTCCTGACGCTTCTGTAAAAATTTTTGCATGTCGAGTTTTTGTTTATTTTTATACTCGTACAACTGATTGTTGAAATATTTTTATGAAAATATTGAGCTCGCGATATGATGAAAGAAAAAAATTCGAGGGACTCTTTTTACTTATAAATGAAATTTTTGTGTGTTTATTTGGCCCAAAGGAGCGCGCAATTGTTTGCCTTTTTATGTTCATTGTGATGAAATCAATTTGCTCGCAGTTATTTTTTTATCCAAAAAAAGGAACATTCTTTCTTTTAACAATCCGATCAAAATATTTTGAAATAAATAGGACCAAGTTTTAAAAGTCAATACATCCGGCAAATGTAAAAAAGTCCGTTGGAATTGTCCACTTTTCTATGCGTGAGAAAATGAAAAAAAAATCCTTTTTTGCCTTCTCCAGCATTCGATGAACCCTTTCTGCTCAGTGTGATATCCGCAAAATCAACAATTTAAAGCACAACGAAAGGACTAACTGGAAACTGAATTTTATTTTGTTTTTTTTTTATGATGTGAGAAAGAAGGAATTTAATGGACATCATATTTCATTTCATTCCGCATCAATTATTTATTTTTTCTTTTCTATGCATGCAAACTGGACAGTAATAAAAAAATCTTGCTTAGATTTCGATAAAAAAAGACAATTGTCCAGCATGTTATAAACCCTTCTACTGAACAAACAATCATAAGAACAAAAATATACCCTACTCTATTTCCTTCCCGTTACCCTTCTTCTTTAACTTATTTTTCTTCTTTTATAATGTTACTACTGCTGCTGCTGCTACTTATTTTATGTACACATATGGAATTAGATTCGACACGTTGATCGTTATGATGACCACATCTGATTAAATATTTCATACTCATTTCTAAAATTTTACGTGAGATAAACTTAAAGAAATTCATAGATGGATGAGATTTTTATGTATGTTTTTATTCACTTCATTATTTTTAATTTTCTTGAGAATATCAAATAATGAAAACTTGAAATTTTTTGTAAACATCGTTTGGTTATATTTTGTGATAAAAATTTGATTTTTTCATTTCAGTTTATTGTTTATAAAAGACTAGAATAGAAATTGAAATAATAAAGTGAAGAAGAATTTCAAAATTCGAATCTTAAGTTGATTTAAAGTGCGTGTGAATTTTTTGTTTTTTTTTGCTCATAAACTCAAAATTTATTTTGATTTCTTCAATTTTTTTTTTGACCAAATAATTCAAATGAAAAGAATTGTGTCAAATGAAATTTTGGCTGCCATTTTGATAATCACCCGCATGTGAAATAACATTACGCCTTACAACAGCAATGGAACAAAAAGCAAAACATCATTCGTAATTGAACAACTGCTCAATCATAACCCCATCGTCATATGACGAATGATATTTTCTATCCACAAAAAAATAATAATAAAGAGTTGAGAAAGACTTATGGACGGTTGATTAGATGACAAACTATAACATAATGCAATAATTGATGGAAAATAAAAGGATGATGACAGAATTTCTTGCAATAAAGCATTTCGAGAGCAAATACAAACAATTGGCATATTTTTGTTGGATATTTCTGCTCAACTGAATTTCTCTGTCCTTAATTTACATCTGTCTTTCTTCTTCTATTGATATTGCAACACCACCAGTTGATATTTTTATTTTGCAGCTTACTTAACTCAATTTTTTTTTCTTTCTTTTATTCTCATCTCCTAGTTTTTGATGGATCAGGTTCCTAACTTACTGAAGATGTCCCTAATCCTTTTTACAAATATATATTTATATGCCAATGAATTTGATCCCTTTTTCATTGTTGTTTACTCTCTGCACATATTCACATTCCATTGTCCATCATTATTTGTGTTTGCATCCCAAAAATGTGTTTTGTGCATTATTGAAATTAAAGAAATTTCTTGTGATGTTGACTTGCATAAAAATTTCCATTTGATGTGGCAATGTGCAATTCAACTCATTCTCAAAAAAAGGGGACGGAATTTTGGATTTATTTTACAAAAAAGAAACATGCGGTCGAATTCTTTTGTGGGTGCAGCTTTTGTTTGCCGATAGACACTCAATATTGTACTGCTGCAATTGTTGCAGAATCATCATCGAGATTGTTAAAATGCCTTATGATGACGAGAGGAGGAGAAGAAATAGAGAAAAAAGAAATTCTTTTATAATTTGCAGCATGTGCAGTCGCAGTTAAATAAAATTAATATTCTGAAATGATATTTGAATTCGTTGGAAATTAAAAAGTATAGATATAAAAATAGGGAAGAGTAAAAAGAAGAAAAAGGGATGAATTTCTTGAGAATTTTTATTTGAGACAAAAAATAAAATATTTTAGAAAGCAACAAAAAAAAAAGATATTATTTTGAGAAATTACTTTATTAATCAAGATTTAAATTTAGTTTTCAAAAATAATTACTGAACAAGGCTGGGACACTTAATTAGTTAATTAAAAGTTAATTAAATTAATTAAAAGTTAATTAAATTAATTAATTTTATTAACTTTTAATTAATTTTATTAACTTTTAATTAATTTAATTAACTTTTAATTAAAAGTTAATTACTTTAATAAAATCTATTGATTTTAAATTTTTGATGGATTTAATTCTAAAATGACTCTTAATATATCAAAAAAGCTATAAATGGTCAAAATTTGATTTTAAATGAGTTTTTTCTTTCAAACAATCAGATTTTTATTCCAAAATTGATAAAAAAATCCATTTTTTGTGTAAAAATATATTTTGAAGAATTTTCACAACTTCAGTATTCAGTTTTGAAACATTTTTTCGTGTCAATATTCGTCTAAAATTATTAAAAATTACAAAACTATGTGTTTTTCAAAATTTATAATAAATAAACACATTATATTGTCTCTTTTGAAGTGATAGTTCCATATCGTTCATATTCTTGGTTTTAGGTTAATATATATGTTGAACTTCAACTTTTCTCTTATAACTAAAGATGACTGGTGATTTTGAATCTGTCAACTTAATCTTTTAGATCTACCTCTACTTTTCTTCTCCTATTTGAATCTAAAATTGATTCTGTTTTCTTTTTGTAGTTGAAAATGACAAACCTTTCTTTTTGTTTGGATGCATCGTAATTTTTAAATTAGGAACATAAGTCAAATGATACCGTTATATCCTAACAATTATAATTTTTGAAGATCTTTTTGATATCTGAACAATAGTCTTTTATAGTATGCTTGAGTTGATCGATGTTGCTAGTTTTATCAGATAGAGTTTGAATCGTTTAAGGAAAAAAGTTCTATTAAAAATCATATAACTAAAAAATTAAAGAGAATACTCAAGTTTTAAAAAATACTTATAGCTTGTTATTTCTATGACAACAATATTATAACAAGTAAATTAGGTATATTGTTTCATCTCCTCAATAATATGCATGAATCTAATGATTACATACATGTTTATATCTTTTATGTTTTTTTCTATTACTCTTTGCTATATAATTCTGGCGTTTTCGATAGTATGTAGTATGATTGTGCATCGACTTAGGAAACTAAAATTTAAGTCAAAAATTTTTTTCTTGGAACACAATATATTAGAATGATGTGAGCATAACATGTTTTCTAATATATAAAGTTTTTATAAAGATAAAGAAATATTTTGAAAACATTGGTCGTACAATTGAGTGTGAAATAAGCATTTTGGAACCAAACGTATGATATTTATACATAGAATAAGGGTTTTATTGGTTAAAACTATTCCAAAAGCGCTAAAATCATATTTGATTTGTCTGAAGTCAGTTTAGTTTAATAGATATTAAACCAAAACAAACAAATAAGTAATTAACGAGATGTTTTTATTACAAATTTTGAAGCAGAGTCACTTATAATTAATATTTAAAGTCAAAACGTCTACTTGGAGTTCTTGAAAATGAAATATCTACATGTTTGATCTTTTAGTCATAAATTATCTAGCATTCTTTTATCCTTTTACTTTCTATTATGTATAAAAAAAATTAATTAGAAAAGTTATTATAATCATTTTTCTCTTCATAATTTTTGACGATATATAAACTTTATATTTTTCGAAAATATACTACTTTTTAAACATTTTGTTGCATTAAATGCTAATAAATATTGTTCGTTTTAAGTGATTATTATTATAAACAAGCCTATTTGCCCGTAAAAATGCATTAAATAAGATATTTTTCTACGTTTTGCGAACAAATGCATCTTTAGAAAAACGTTGTATTATCGTGCGTTGGTCGTCATAAATAATCATGTAATGCCATGTAAAACCATTTAAATATTTGAAAAGACCAGGTTTTATATTGTTATATCAATATTCTGAAGTATTTTTCAAAAAATCGTATCAATAGTTGTGATCTACAAGAGCAAACTACAATGGCATGCACTGCAAACCCTTTGTCATGAATCAAAAAAATTTTGACTGAAACTTGATTAAATCATTAAAAACTTTCAAAAAAGCTACTAAATTTATATTTAGGATGTTTTTACCAAGGACTATGCTAAGGACATTTTGAAAATCGAAAAATGGTCCATTTTAGTGTGTACTTATGCTTTTTTTGTGTAAAAATCTGTGTCAGTACTTGTAAAATATATATTATTATCAATTTTTAGTCGATAATATTGAAATATTTGAAGTTTAAATCTATTTTTAATAGAGATTTATCGAAAGTTAATAAAAAGTTAATAAAGTTAATTAATTATTAATTTAATTAATTTAATTAATTTAATTAACTTTTAATTAACTAATTAAGTGTCCCAGCCTTGTTACTGAATTTTTATAATTATATTTAAGACGTTTTTTGCATTTAAGCTACAAATTCCTTCTTACCTTTTATGAAAATTAACTACAAATATTTAAAACCTAAAATTTGATGAATTCACGATTTGAAAAATAAATTAAAGAATAATATTAAAATGTTTGTTGAAAATTTTGAAACAAAAATAACCAAAAACCATCAGTTTGTTAAATTTTAAGACTTGAATATATAATTTCACTTATAAACGAATCTTTACAATAATTCTGCAATTTCTCGATTTTTACAAAATTAGAAATCAGTCAAAATTCTTACTGTGATTTTATATTTTAAATTTAAAAAACTTCTTTTTCATCAATATCATTTTATCACATAATTTAATTATTTTAAATTCTTTCCTACAAAAAAAGCTGATGTGAAGAAAAAATATTCACAAATGAGAAATTAGCACTTATAAAAAAATCGCAGTTCCCTAATAGCAAACAAAATATAAAAAATTTGTGTGAATGAACACATTCATCAATTAACTGTTTTGCGAAAAAGTAAAAAAGAAACGTCTGTGCATTTCATGTATGGTATAAGTAAGATTGATGAATTGGTTCATTGTGTGTTTTTTTACTTAAAAGGATCTTCTTCACTTTATATTTGCCTTATGTGTTTGTATTGTCCTAAATATTGCGAAATAACAAAAAAAGTCGGCTGCCTGTTGGCAAAAAGAGTAAATGATGAAGAAGTAATTTTTTTCTGGGTCAAAAAGTAGCTGAAGGATTACCGAAAAAAAAGTATTGAAGGAATTGAAGGAGAGAAAGAAAGAGAAAAGAAAAGAATATTGTAAACATATTTTTCTATTCTTTTTTTGAAAACATAACATTTGCCGGCTTATAAAATAATTTTTTGTTGTTTGTGTATAAAGGACAATGGAATGATATACATATTTATTCTCAAGAGCAAGCAGGTTGTTTTTACTGACTCACCAAAGCCAAAATGTGTCAAAATAAAAATTAAAATTTTAATTTAATAAAAGGATTGAAATTTTTTTCACACACTACACTTTACTGATCCTTCAATTGAAACTGATATGAGAGAAATTCAATCAATGAAAGAAGAATAAAAATTTTCTCTTTTGTACTTTCATCTGCCCTCGCAAAAAATTCAACCCAAAAAAAATTCTCAAGAAATTTCTCATCAATATTTTTTATTCAACAAAATCCCATCCGGTATTTTTTTATAATCGTGAAAAGAAAGGATTTCTGACATATTTTTTTGATATCAAAAAGGCACCTGTATTATTTTAGGGTCTCTTTAGATCAATCTATTCAAGAAAAAATAAAAATTGGAGCGAGAATTTGAATTGAAATGTGCGTAGAAATGCAGGATGAAGTTGCAATCATTCCTGCTGCGTTAGAAAAAAGTTTTTCTTTGTTTCGTGGGGATATTTAGTCGTTTATTACCCGTAACAAGAGAGAAGTATCCAAAGTACAATAGAAATACTAGTAGCTCTAATAAAAACTCTTGCTTCAGTTATAAAGCCATTAAAAAAGTTATTGCAATTTCTAAATCCCTTGCTGGGAATGCAATGCACTCTTTCTTTCTTTTTCACTCCTTGTTATATATTATATTTTAGGGTCAGGTAAGCGACAATAAAAACCCTTTTTACAACGAAATTTCATTTCTACCGTCTTTTTAAATTGAAAAAGGTGCATTTCATCGTCATCATTCAATAACAACAGCCAACTTAATAATTGTAAAAAAATCTTATCGTCTCAAGAGTTTCTTTCAGTTTAATTTTATATTGTCAACTTATTGAAAATATTTTGACTAATTTTTTTATTTTTTCTTATTTATAGGATCACTGCCACCATCACCTGCCGATAGTGGTGTATCGGATGTAGATAGCTCAAGTAGCGGCAATGGACAACCCATTTGCAGTGATGAGATCAAAGCACGTTTAGGTTTAAATGGAACAACATCAACACCAAATCAAACAGGACAACAACAACAGCAACAACAATTGCCACCACCACCGCCCGGAACATTCTTACATCCTAACTTTTATTCACAAGCACCATTGCGAAATTTATGGAATAATAGGAGTGTTTCATGTGAGTAGAAAAAAAAAACATTCTTTTTTGCAACCCTCTGTAGAATTGATGTCTTAAAATGGCGGCATTATGTCTAAAAATAATTTTATTTGTTGAAGCAAATGAAAAATGTTTACTGTACTATGAAAACAAAGTAATTATTGAATGATTGAAAATGTTTACATAAATAATTTCTTTTTCACATCTTGAAATTGCAAAAGCCATAAAAAATTATTTTAAGAATTATTTTTGTCACAATCTTTACACGTTTTAGTATTGCAAGATACAATTTCATGATATGATGTGACAGAAATGAAATTTTAAGTTAATTAACACTTTTTTTATATTCCCGAAAAATTCCTCAAAAAAAAAAACAATTTCGTTTGTATGCAATAAAAATTCATCTTTTTTTCTCTTTGCTTCCTCACTCGCAAAAAAAAAGAAATTTATTGTAAATGTGAAAAAATTCGCCAGCTGGCAAAGCAGAAAGAAATTTTCATTTTCAATAATAGAATTGCAGAAAGTCAGCATTTTTGTAAACGACTCACACCCGCATCATTGCGCACAAAAAAAGTGAAATTTAGATCAACGCATTAAAAAGTGACTGAAATGTATCATTCGTAAGGGGCGCGCATATATTCGTTTTATTTTTAACAGAAAAAAATACTAAAAAGAGATTAAAAATACATTGCACTCAGGCAGAATAAGCGACACTCATAGGTTTGACAAGAAAAACCGCGAAAAATTATTTTTGGCAACCGTGCGCTCTGCGAAATTTTTTTTCTCTATTTCTATTATAAAATTGTGAATCAACAGTGTGGTTTGAAAGGAAAAATGATGATGACAAAGTTTCCTGTATGTCAATGTTTGTATATAACGGAAATTTTGTCATCAACATTAAAATGGTAGTGGAAAAGTTTCAAGTAATTTAAGAATTTTGTTATTTTCTAAATGTTGTTGTTTTTTATTCAAAAGCACTCAAATACGTAAGCAGACAGACAGATATAGGATAGCAACTAAAATGAATCATTAAGATGATGATTTATTGATAAGAGAAAAATAAGAGAGAAGGAAGTAGCTCAATGTCAAGTCTTGACAGATGCTAAAGAATAAAATTTTCAGCAGGTCCATCCTTTAAGTGACATGATTAATCGAATAACATTTTGTTACTTAATTTACGCAATCATTATAAACATTCAAAACATCCTGTCCTTGAATGAAAAATTTCATTCATGTTGTTGTTTTTCAAAAACATTTTTCTCTATTTATTATGGATTTTCTTTTTTTTTGCTCTGTAATAAAATTAGAGAAAGTTTTTCACTTTTCTTTTGTTAATCAATAAATTAATTTAATAATGAACATAATAAAGAAGAGACTTGACTGAAAATTTTAAAAAATTTTATTATATTTGTCTATCAACTCAAAAAGAAAGCAAGAAATTGAGACTTTGATTTTTCAAGGTGAATTGAAATTTCTTCTTAGAAAATAAAATATGATAATAAAATTTCTTAAGACTTCCCTTTAAGCATTATCTGTAAATAATTTTAATTTTATTCACAATCTTCAAATAATCAAATGTAAATAAGTTAAAAAATTTAAATTTAACGGAGATTTTAAAAATTAAACTGAGTAACTATTTAAAACTGTCACTTCTGAAATTTTCAGTCCCTGATGTTAATACTAGCAAAACACAATTTTCTTTTACCAATAAATTTCTTTTCATTTCTCAATTTTATTGTCAAGCGTCAAATGAAAATGTCTGAAATAAAAATTACAAAATGTGGGCCACAAATGACAATAAGGCCATTATTTTGTCCATTTCTAAATGAACTCTGACTGAAAAAATCAATTTCCTCCATTGACATTTTAAGTGAAATCGATCGACCATCATCATGCATTTATAGGCCATTTATGTATTAAAGAGAACAAGAAAAGAAAAAAAATTGTTTTAAAATGATAAATCAAAAATATATAAAAAAATTCTTTAATCTTCCTGTAAATCTATTATTATCCATTCATTTCAAAAACATTTCGCTGATATGTATGAATATTTATTTTTTTGAAAGAACTTATTTTTAGCATCGCGTAAAGTCTCAAGTGTATTTTGAAAAGAAAGAAAAATGATCTTGAAAAATAACATGAACATTTTTCTTATTTTATTTTTTTTTTTTCATATTGTTTCTTATTTTTTTGTGGAATATGGGGAAAATTATGAAAATTAAAGCACATGCTAATTTTTATGTCCCCAATTGTTATGCCAACAACGAGAGAGAGAAGAAAAGTTTGAAAATTTTCTAAAAAAGAAAACTAAAAAAGTTTTCTTCAAGGTTAAAGTTTTTGAATTATTTATGAAATTATTATGTGTAAATGATATGCCTTAGGGAGAAGACACCAGAAAGACCAGCAACTTTACAATTTCATTATTAACTGCATTGAATTTTTTTAAATTTTATAATCGTAACTTCAAAAACTGTACATTGCAATAATTTATAAAATTAAAAAAAATAAAAATAAGAAAAAAGATTTTTATACATTTTAACACACTAAAAATTAACATTTTATTTGTTATATTCAAGAATTGAATCTCAAGCATAACCATGGAGTTTTCCAAAAATTTGAAACATAAATATTTTGCACCCAAAGTATAAAAAAATTTTTTTTTAATTTTTTATATCCCAAACTTCCATAGTTTCAAACTCCTTTAATACACTAATAAAAGATTGAAAAACATTTTCTTTGGAGAAAAGGAGAAGACAAGAAAGAAGAAATGTGAAACTTTTTTTACTTGCTGTTACTGCCGACATTTCAAACAAGCAACAGAAAAAAAATTTAGCGGAAGTGAGGGAAAATTTATTTTTGTGTATAAACACACATATCACATCACGAACATTAGAGAAAAAACGAGAATTAAAGGAAAGGAAAAAATTCATAAATTTTGTTTCTTTATTGAAGTTGCGTGTTGAGTAAAAAACAAGTAAAAGGTCGAAATGTCACGATGACGTGGAAATTGACACTAGCTGATTGAAATTGATACAATTCGCCCCCAATATAAATGATTATCAGTTTCTCATGATGTAAGCACAAGTCAAGCCACACATCAATTATGCAACACGTGCAGTGATTTCTTACTTTACTTCCACCTCAGAGCGAAAATTTCACTTTTTTCATTATCAAGGAATTTCTTCGTGTTACTATACCAGCCTACTTGAAGTGATGAAAAAGTAATGAGTCCCACAGCACGCACAGAAAAACCGCTTGCTGAATATTTTCCGTTAATTAGATTCCTTCTGTTTATTTTACTCGCGAACAAAAAATATATATGAATTTTTTGAAAAAGAAATTTTTTTGTTTTACCTTCACATTGTGTCTACTGATGATTAAAGAATGGCGCCAAATATGAAAAATTTTTCAATTCTATTCAAATCCATCTCTATTTTATTTGATATTTTTCAAAAATGTTATTTAATTAAGAGAAAGCAAAAAGAAAAAAAATTACTCAATAGCAAAATTTTGTTTATGTCGAAAAAAAGATTCGCACACACATTTAAAATGAAGAAGAAAACATACGCCGAAAAATCTTCTTTATTAATATTGCGTAACTTGCGTTATTTTACTAATTTTGTTGTTGCAGCAGGTCAGTTAAACAACAAGCGCATTCCATCTCTCTCGTTCTCTTATTTGCTCTTTATTTTTTTTGAATGTTGTAAATTGATATTATGGGCTGTAATGAACAAATTACACTGTCTGCGTATGTGTTTCTTCTTTTTATACATCTCCATGAAAATACCTCGTTACAAACAAGTCGACAAATTTCATATTTTATTGCTTTGTTTCGATATCATTTGTGTGGGTTTTGTGTACTTAACACGTGTAAAGATTTTATGAATTCTTTATAAATTATTTTCGAAAGATTTTTCAATAACTATTATTAATTTTGCATAAATCAATAATTCCAAAAAGAATTTCACACGAATTTTAATGACAAAATAATTTTAAGTCAGAGTTTAGTGGTTTCTTACTAGAAAATTTTCCTTTTATAAATCTTTTTTAAGTCAATTTCTAAAATCCTATTAAAAGATACCAATATAAAAATTACAGTTTTAACAGATTTTTTAATTTCAAAATGTAACGATTATCTAAAATTCAAATTAAAGTAAACGATTTTCTAAAATTTTTCCTTATTTTGACATCAGAAAATAAATTCCTCATTTCATTATATTATTTGCCAAAATCTTTTTTTAAAAAGCAATTAATAAAATATTTTTGATGTGAAAAACAACTCTGAAGTCCCATAAAATTACGAAAAACAAAAAGTGAGTAATGGTTTTAGTCCACAAAGAAACAAAAGTGATAAAGAGAGTCATATACAAATTCTACTGTGAGAGAATAAGAGAGATCCAAAGTAAACAGATGCTGTGACATAGTAGAGTGTGTGTTTTAACAGGTGTCATATTAAAAGGCTCATAAATGGCATACCATTTTATTCTTATCAAACGCGAACTCTATTAAAGTCACAAATCGATTGTAGAATTTTTTCTCAATTAAAAATTCAAACATGTGTGAATGTGTAGCAGAACAAACTGGTTATTTAAAAAAAGAATTCTTGCCTTCTCATTTACATTTCCTCGAATTTTTTTTTAAATGAATTCCACCAAACAATAAAGTTGATATAAAAAAAATTTCATTTTGGCTTCTACCTAATGTACAAACGCATCTCTTTTGGCAACAAAATAAGAAGACGAAATTTTTTTTTCAAGTTTTTTTCCTCAATAAAATTTTTTATTTTCTTCTCTCTTTAAATTCGTTTTTATAATAACAGCATTCATGGCGGCGAGCAAGAATTAAGGAAATGTTTAGAGCAGATTCGATAAAAAATATAAAGAATTCGCGGTGTTTGCACACCAACACACAAACACATGTTTGTGCCGAAAAATTCTGATTGTCCAGCCAGACGTGTACACACCAATGAATTAAATTTAAAAATACACAAAAGAACACAATAGAAACTGATCATCATCATCATCATCTGAGACTCGATCGAGACTGGCATGCATAAAATTTATTAATTTTTCATAACACTTTGTGTCGGCAAAATATTTTTATTTATTCACGACACGGTCACGAAATTTTGTTTTTTAATCGCATTTAATTGTAACAAATTGCCGATTAAAGTCTGTTGCGTCTGGCTCGCTTATGACTGAGTGCAATGATTTAATATTTCCGAAATATTCTTCTTTATAGTTAAAATCATTTTGCTGAAAGAAATTAATTTTTAATCAATTTATTGAAATTTAACGGTTTATAAAATTTATAATAAAAATTTAACGTCATTATAAAATTTAAATTTGAAAATAAAATTCAATATGAATTTCATCGTTATTTATAATATAAATTAAAAAGATTTCTTCTCCATTAACTATTCAAACTAATCTAAGACAATTTTTTACGCCTACAAGAATGAAATTTTTTTGCAAACAACATAAATGATAAAAGAGGAAAAGAGAATAAATTTAATTGAGTCGTTCAAAAGAATTTTTTAGCTGCTGGATTTCTTTGGTTGTCCGGTTCTCTTCTTTGCCAAAAAAGTCATTAGACAAGCAGAAATACTTTGGGTTCAATGAATTCCTCAAAAAACAGAAAGGCAAACAAATGCGACAATAAAGAGTCAACAAGTCACCAGGAAAAGAAAGAAAAAGAAAAAAGATTTAATTTTTTTTATTTTTTGTTCGAATCTCTTTTCACACTTTTGCTGTGGCTGACTAAAAAATTCAAATTACTCAACAATGTTATTTGTTTTCTAGCATTAGGTAGGCACAGAGAAGAGAACGAAAAAATTCTTTTTTTGCTCGTTGTCATGTCTGAATATATTAAAATCGACGGAAGTACTCTCGCGTGTATATGTATGTGTGTATATGTGCTCATGTATAATGAGGCAATAGCGCGAAATTTAATTGCACAAGCAAATAATAATAATGGAAAAGAGTCATTCAAATAATGATATTTTAAAAGCAATTCATCTCATCAGATGTCTGTCATGTCGACCATTTTTTACGCCAAGAGGCAGCAAAAATTCTTTTTTATTCTGTTCCTGTTGTTTGCTCGCTTCGACGTTCTTTTTTTGGATATAGAGAAATACAATACATTAAGCAATTTCATTCTGATTCTTTTGCTCTCTTGCTCACACGTTCAGTTTTTTATTTCCCGATTAATTTGCATTGCAAAAATTTTTAGATTCTTAAATTACAAAATCAAGATTTTTTTGAGCTAAGGATTTTTTTATGATTGCATTTTATACCGTTTAATATACTCATTCTTATTAAATGACCTTCAAGTATACGCAAAGACGATGATATGTCGATGACCAGTCACACTATCATCAGAATGGCGAGTAAATATATGCGCGAGAGCGAAAAAACTATATAAACAGTTCCGCTGTCGAAAACGCGTGTGTAGAGCTCTCTTTTAGCCCCGTAAATGTTTGCGCAGATAACGAAGCTTGAAACACTCAAATTTACTGAAGTATTTACAATAAAACCATATGACGAGCCTACTTACTTTACACTTGATTATCATATACACAAAACGCTCGTGGAAGTCAAAAAGAACTTTTTTTGCGTGTGACGTGCACAAAAAAATCTAACTTAAAATAATTTTTTTTTCATGCTACAATTCAATTACACATCGTTCAATCAAATATATCATAGGATAGGATTGAAGTCAGAAAATCATGATTTGATTCATTTTTTTACGAAAAAAATTGTACAATCAGCACTATGAGAGAGGTAAATGGTTTGCCTTTTTTTATTGCAAAATCGTGATAACACTGAAGGCAGACATTAGGACTAGTTTATTGCACTCTCACTCTTATTGAAAAAATATAAGAATTGGAATAAGAAAAAAATTCTAATTGGAAAAGCAAAAAATTCAAAGTAATTTTGTTTTTAAAAATTTCAAATATCCAAAAAATATCAAAAAATTGATGATATCTTTATGTGTTTCGTGCAAAATTTGAATACAAAACATTTTACAACCAAGACTAAAAATTTGTTAATTTCTTACAAGAATAAAATTCTATTATATACTTCGTAAGAAATAAAAGAAATAGAACAATTTTAAAATTTCTTAGAAGATTCATATTAGAAAATAACTACATTTTTACCAAAAATAAATTCCTACTTAAAAAATTGTCCATCCCTCTATTCATTCTTATCTTATAAGATCTATAACTATTGATGAGTAAATAAAATTTTCTCCTTCTCCTTTCATTCATTACTGATACCATCCCATAACTCAAAGATCAACAATTGGCTAAGAGAAATAGAAAAAAATTTGAGTTGAAAATACGTATCGACAACCTTCACCTTGACAAAAAATGAAATATTCAAATGCGACTAAATTTGTTTATTTCGAAAGTTGACCACAAAAATAGAAATAAAAAATTGTGATAAAAATTTTTTCTTCCTTCTCATCTGATATAATCATCACATTTATATTGAAAAAATAATAATGATCATAACTTGTCATATTTTTTTTGCACGACTTATTTGTGAATTGCTCCCTCAGTCTGGTCAAGACTGAGAAAAGACTAAAATCTTTTCCCAGTGGGTAGATAAGATTTTTTTGTGAAAAAGTATTAAATTTTCTTTTATGATTTATGAAAAAAATGTTGCCAAAACAACCTCAACAAAAAAAATTTTAAATACCTCAAAAAAATTTCCCCTCGAGTATATTAAAGAGAGAGAAAAACACAATTTCAACCTATTAATTCAAATGACGGAAATGATAACGTGCAATGATAATAAACGAAAATTGACTAAGCGGAGTTGGTCAATTCAATTGCAATTTTATGACTCTCGTTTGCTCTCTCTCAACCACACAAATTTGCGTTTTAAACCACAGTTCAGAACAACATAATGTTGATTAGGCACACATTCGTTCATTTTTAAAATCACTTCCCTTTTTCATCTTCCACGAATGCAATAAAAGAAGCAAGCAAAAGAGAAAAAAAACCTGAAATATCTGCTTATTGTGCAACAGCTCGCATAATGATTATCATGAATCGTTTGCTTGCAATTTTCTTCTTCTTTTTCCTCTATCTTTTAAGCAAGCGAGAGTAGAATTTTTTTGTATGTATAAAGAAAAGAATGCAAAAATGCTACGAGAAAAAAGATTGAGATTGTGATCATGCCGGATGAATTTTTTTTATTCGACCACATATAAGACTTTAATATGTTATAATTAAATGCACATCATCATCATAATCATTAGTGTTCATTTTTATTGAGGACTAACTAGAAAGAAAAAATAGTAAGCAACAAATCAATTATTTTGTATATATTAACAGTACATAAGCAATAATAAAAAAAGAAGCAAGGCAACAGCAGTGTGACCCTGAATTCGAGCAATACACTCCGCAGCGCCGTACAAGGCGACTTGACGAAACGACTACAGGCATGAAAATAAAAAAAATGTTTTTTTACACACACAAACAATCACAAACCAAAACATTGATCGATAATGTTATTCCGCTTACGAAATTTTATTCTCTTCTTTAGCTGATGCTTACTTGACTCTTCTTCTATGTTTATTTGAAATGCAAAAAAGAGATTTTTTCTTGCTTATCTCTCACTCGAATGTGAATTGTTGCCTGACTGACAGCCCGCGATTATGATGATGAGGATGATGGCAGTAAAGAGGAAATACACGTGATGCAAAAAATATATATATATATCGATCGTTAAATCGTGATTCTTGTTTGTACTTGGCAGTTAAAGAGGAAATTGACTTTTTCTAGAGAAGTGATATAAAAATAGAAAAAAATATTGATTTTAATCACGAATCTATCTAATGATTCTAAGAAATTGTAAATAACGTTTTTGTAGACATAAAAAAGAAATTAAAAAAATTATTTTTATTTTAAATAACTGCCAAATGAAATTTGAACTCAAAAATACCGTTAAATAATAAAATAAATGCTTAACTTTTGAAATTACTTGAAAACCAATTTATTCATGTAAGTTTAAAGCATAAATAAATAATTATGGAAATGACATCATTAAGAACGAAATTATCATGCATGTAACTCCAATAAATATAAATTTATTTTAATTCAAATGTTCTACGACACCCTCACATACTTCTACTGTAAAATAAAAATATACAATTCAATTGAAGTTAAATACAAATAACTTGAGCCGATTTTGCAATTGCATTATCCTTGACCTAAACTCGCATTATTCTGTCTCACACTCGTTTGTTGTTTTTCTATACAAACACTTTGCTAATTTAGTTGTTTTATTTCTATTCTTCTTGTTATTGCTTCTGTTGTTGTAATTCAATACGCGATGAGTGTAGTTTTTCATTCATATACACATTATGTGGTAGAAAAAAAGAGTGTAATTAAATGCAAAAATATTGAGATCAAGTGCAGATACGTAAACGATACTTTTAAACATGCACACAAATACTATGTCAAGTTTTACTGAAAAAGGTAAACTTACTCTCGTGGTCGCATCCGAAAATGAAATCATGATGATCAGTCGATCACCTTGAAATTGAACACACTGCAGCACACTTTATTTCATCTCCTGCTTTTCTTCAATGTTAATTGTGAAAGAAGAAAAAGTAGTTGCTTGAATATTTGAACGGATATGAGGAGTTGAATTTTTATTTTATTGAAAGTGATGAAAGTATTTTTGCAAAAAAAATTTCCAAAAAAGGTCATTTAAAAATCAAATTTTAAATTCATTTAAAATAAACGTTACACTAAAAATTAAATTTGAATTTTCAAATTTGTTTATTAAATGCTTTGAGGTATTTTAATTATCATTCTTCGAAAATTCATTAAATAACGGTTAAATAAAATTTAAATTTTTAAAATTTGTTAATATAAAAGTTTTATAAATTCAATTCCTGAAACTTTCATTTCATTTGCAATCGATAAGCGTAAAAAAATGTTTACATTAATAAAAATTGATTATTTACGACCTCTCGATTCTCCTCTCACATAAAATTCTTTCCTGCTTTAAAGTCAAAATTTCCTGTCGATAATGATTATACAAGACTGCTTGAAAGCACAAAATTAAAAAGAGATAGCTATGCACTTGTATAATATATTTTAATACGCGCACGAGAGAAAAAAAGATGAAGATGCGAAAATGAGAGTAGATAGTAGCGACAACCAGCTAACTAAATAAAATGACGCAAATAAGACCTTGATATGAGACATCGAACTTTTTCATCGCATACAATGCCTACATATACATATTTTCAAGGCAAATAATCAAAAAAAAACAACATACATTTCGCGGAAAATTGTGTGTTTTAAAAATAACAAAATTTAAACCACATCGCACACATTCGTCACATAATCAAGTTATTTTTTTCCTCTCACTCTTAATCTGTTTGGAAAATAAAATTTTTTTCTACTGTGTGCCATTTATGCATCATATCAACTCACAAACAAAAAAATACCAATAATTGTAAATGTCGCAGAAAATGCATGATTGCCTGATAAAAATGAGGAATTTATTATCGCATGAAAAAATTGATTCCGAAGGTCATAGAAAAGTTTTCTTTCATTCATTAATAATTATTTATGGATCATTGAACGACTTTTACTTAATGGAAGCGAAAAAAGAAGGAGGGAAAATATGATAAGACTTGACTTGATAATGCATTGCTTGAATTATTGTGTGTTATTTTGTCATTTCGCAGTGGCGTTTATAAAAATAGATCGCAAAATTCCCAGAGTACGGTAATCTTGTTTAAATTGTTACTTTGTTAGAAAAATTGTAATCTTTCACTAGTTTACTCGATTAAGAATCAAATTTACACGAAATATTATGAAATCGAATCTTAGTAAGATTTCAAAATCATCCTTTCGGTATATTTTGATAACAATTTTTTATGCATAATAGTTATCAAATCCAATGCGGAAGATTTTTTAATATTAATTTCCATACTTTGCAAACACATACTTGTATAAACTTGCGTAATATCAAGAAATAAAATTACTCACACAATTCAAAAAAATATTATTGTATACTTTGTCGTTGTTTACATTTAAAAATTTTTTTGATAAAAATCGTGACTTTTTGATTAATTTTTTTTTCTCCTTTATCATTACAGTACCAGACAATTACTACCTGCACAATCTCAGTAATAGCAACAGCACCGCCAACGGTTACACGTCAAATTTCACATCACCGTCACCACCACGCACGACGCTCAATTTGACGGGTGCCTCAAATACAAATTCGTCCACTGCCAATGGTCTAACGCATCACTCCACCGGTCTGCATCCGCAGAGCTTTCATCCACATCATTCAGCCGCTGCCGTAGCCGCAGCTGCAGCTCATCATCATCATCAACAAAGTGTGATTCAAGCAGCAACATCAAGTTGTCAAGATGACCTCTCATACATGCTCGAGTATGGATTTAATCCACAGTCAGTTCGTAATGGTATGAATGGTCTTGGTCCACACAGTCATCACAGTCTCAATAAACTGAAGAAGCCTAAAAAACCAAAACTCGAGATGGGAATTAAAAGAAAGAGTCGCGAAGGATCGACGACATATTTATGGGAATTTTTACTGAAACTTCTTCAAGATCGCGAATATTGTCCGAGATTCATTAAATGGACAAATCGTGATAAGGGAATCTTTAAACTTGTCGATTCTAAAGCTGTGTCGAAATTATGGGGAATGCATAAGAACAAGCCTGATATGAATTATGAAACAATGGGTCGAGCTCTTCGATATTATTATCAACGTGGCATTCTTGCAAAAGTTGATGGTCAGCGGCTAGTGTATCAGTTTGTTGAAGTACCAAAAGACATAATAGAGATCGATTGCACAGGACAATGAAATAGGATGATGATGCTGATGACATCAATGTTGTCGACTCGTTAAGATTATTATCTATTTGTTATTTTTGTGTAATTATTTTATGACTTAGGTTACTTTCGATATGTACTACTTCTACTTTTTTTATTTATAATTTAAATGATGACGATGACGACGACAATTGATCATCACTTGCTTACTGATGATGGTGATAAGAATGTATGTGTATGAATGAAAATTATTTTGTGAGAAGCGCAAACATGAATTACCAGAGATTAAACAAAGCGTTTACTAATGTGAAATGTGCTTTATATATACAACAAAAACAATTATAGAAGGAGAAAATTTTTCTTCTACTGTGAGAAAAAAAAGAAAGATTTTTCTTTAAAAATTGGATTTTTACCATAGATAAAATAATTAAAAGTAATGCTCTATACGTATAAAAGAAGAAAAATTATATGAAAAATGAAAAAAACATGAAGAAATATAAACAAAAACACAAACATGCATACGTTATCAATATTTTATAAAAAAATCATAGCTTGTAAATTTATTTTGTAATTTTTCTTTTCTGCTTTTTTCATTTTAAGATTTTTTCACACTTTTCCTTAAGTTATTTGTTTCTTTTTATTTCTCGCGTACTAATAAAACAACACATTACAAAAATCAACCAATCAATCGCTTCTCCCTCCTATTAGATAAAAAAACATATTAAATTATTTTAAATTTCTTAATTTTAACTTTTCTATTATTTTTGTTTAAGAATTTTTAAAAATAAAAGAATTCAGAATTTTAAACACTTTGATTGATTATTTAAAATTTTTAATTTAGAAATCGGAAGAAATTAATTGGGAAAGTGTTAAAATTGAACTCTTTGAGTATATTAAATTTTTTTAGGGTTTCAAGAGTTGATTAATTTTTTCAAGTTAATGAATTTTATTTTGCCTTTAAATTTTTTGGAAATATTCCTAAAATTTGAATTCAAATTTTTCAATAAAACTTTTGAATTTGATTTAAAAGAATATAATTATAGGTTGACATTTTCAAAAGTAAAAATCTAAAAACTGAATTTAAATTTTGTAAAATTTTAAATTGAGTTTTAAAAGCGAGTTTGAAATTTTTGTTATAAAAATTGTGAAAATCAAATTCACAAAATTTACAAAATTGACTTTTAAGATTAAATATTTAAAACTTTTTTTAGATAATAAAAAATAAACTCGAATTTTCGGCATAAATGTTTTGAATCTTTGAAGAAATTTTAAAATAGTTTTTGAGTTTCTTTTTATCAAATTTTTTTCATTACCTTCATATTGACATTGAAAAGTTTTTTAAAAAGTCCAGGAAAAATTTTATAACAAAAAAAAAATAAAACATTTCCGATCAACTTACTTCCTGATTTCAATTTTATCATGAACAATTCGTGTATTATAAAGAACAAAAAAAGTTTAATTACAACACAAAGAAAAACGAAAAATTCAGAATGTAATAAAAGTCATTTTTAAAAACTTTAACTACTTTATTATCCTGCTAATTGGTCACGCTTTTATATAATTTTACAAAAGTTTTTAATTCTAATCACGATTTTCAAAAAAAAAGAATCAATCAAAGTGTTTATTTAAAAAGAAAAAAATTTCCTCTAATTTAGTAAATAAAAATTGATAGTAGAAAGAAAATGTTACAAATTTCCTTTTAAAAAAGCTTCTTAGTAGGTGGAAATCTTAGTTGAGATCTCATTTAATTGTCTTATACAAAAATATTAACTTTATTGTTTTTCAATAAGAGTCCAGCGTGCGAAAGAATGATGAAAGATAAAGAAGAAGAATAAAATTTTCCTTTTTTGTGATTTCTCCTAGAAAATTGTGAAACAATTTTTCCAATGACATGATTGAGGTAAAATAAAGTTTTTCACAATATTTCTTAGAAGGATCACTCAGAAATAAGGAAAGAAGAATGAAAAAGGTTCATCGGAAGGAGCTTTCGAGTTTCGTTTCTAAATGCAATAAAATATCATAAAATTTATATAACTGTATGTATAGAAAAAAATAAATTGTGAAGAGAAAAATGAAAATTTTCGCTAACAAAAAAGATAAAAAAGGCAGAAAATATCTCGTTATTTTAATAATGATAAATAATATGGTGTCTCTTAACAATAATAAATAAATTTAAAAAAAAATACTTTCTAACAAATTACAATGATGAAAAAACAAGCAGCCAACCTCCTTCTCCTTCTCCCTTTTCATCAGAAATAAATTTTAAATTTTCCTTTTTTTATTTTGTAAATTTATGTGAATATTTTATTTGAAATAGGAATTAATGTTGATATTAACAAACAGAAAACAAAAATAAAAAATGGGAGCGAAAATTCATTTATAATTAAAAAACACTCCAAATTTTTTTGTTTTTAATTTTTACAATGATTTTTTCTATTATTCTTAATTTCTTTTGTAAAATATTAAATTTTTAATTATTATTATTAAATAGATCATTTAGTCCTCTACAACAAAAACTTTTTTTGTAAATTTTAAATTTTATTAGTTTGTAAAAAATTCTTCTTTTTTGTTCTGATTTATTCGAAATACAAAAATAAAAAAATTATATATATGTAACAACAAATATTTTTTTTATCATTTTATTTATTTTTTTCATGATTCATTTCTACGTGAAACCACAAAAAAGAGAATAAAAAATCAAGTGAAATCATAGCGACATACTTGATAAATTAATCATTTTCAATTGTATAATCTCTGCTGTGGAGAAAACTATTACTGACTCGTGTGCATTGTGGTTGTTTTACACTACAATTTCCTAGTAGTAAAAAGATCAGATATAATAAAAATTCTGAAAACTTTTTTGTCATCTGGGAAGTTTTTAGAAATTAGAGAACTATTATGGATGTGGTCAAAATGTTACTAAGGGAACAAAAAAATCTCAACTATTTTTACGTAAAAGTACGATTTGCAAAATGATAAAAACAGGAAATCACCGATGCGATAAGATAAATTTTCTCTCTCTCTCTCTTTCTTTTTAATGATACACAGTCATTATTTACACAGATTTTATTATTTACTATACCAAACACAAAAAGTTTTATCATTTTATTATTTCAGATTCTTGTGTGTATTATTTATTTATGATTTTAAAAAAAAATTAAAAAATTTTAATTTTTTTTACAGAATGAGTTTTTGTTTAAAATATTCACATGATAAAAATTCAAATTTTAACAAAATAATTAATATGAATGTTCAAAGTAATTTAAATTTTTTAAAAAAAGAATTATCAACGAAGATTTCAAAAAAATTCATAACTCTTTTTCAAAATATTTTTTCTTTTAAAAGGCATGGAATTAAATCTTAGTGAAGGTCATCACGTAACATTTAAACTTTCATTGTTATTCTATTAAAAATATAGCGAAACTTAAAAAATACAAATTTTCATATTTGAGTCGTTGAAGTGTTGACGATTTGTTCTAAGATTCATAGAAAAAATATTTTAATAAAATTTCTTCCGTTGAAAAATTATTCAAATTTTCACAATAAAATTTAAAAAAAATTCATTTCTAGCTAATTTACTAAATTTTGTGTAAATAGTTTAAAGTATTACACATACTTTAAATATAGTGCAAGAAGTTTTAATTAAAAAAATTAAACTCAATTAAAATTTTTATCAATAATGCAAAAATTCTGTTTAATTTTGAGTAAAAATCCTAATAATATTTTTTCAATGTTAATTTTTTAAATCCATATCAAATTTAACTCTTCTAATAAATTTTTGATTTTTACCCTTTATTTGTTTTAAAGACCTCAATTTAAAAAAATTTATTTTATCTGCTTTTTAAATATTCTTAAAATTTAAAATTTAATTTTTAACCTTGCAAAAAAATTCATTTTACAATTTTCTTCTGTCATTACTTGTCAAATATGACCTTTTTACAAGATAAAACAATTAAAAAAATATTTCACCACAATTTCAATTATTGTGGAAAAACAGAAACAGACATACGTGAGAAGAGTCAGAGATGGTGACGATGGCACAAAAAGTAGTTAATAATTTTCGAGTGTGTTTGAGGCAAAATATTTAATCAGGTGAAATTGGTATCGTAGAAATTCGGAAGAAGGAAAAGAAGAATTCTCTGAATTTGTACGTTTTCCTTGTTGTTATGACTTTGACTGCTTGTTTTTAAAGTTGTACAAAAAATATTGATTGTAGATTTTTAATTTTGCTGAATGAAATTTTGAGCTTAATTGTAAGTAAGTTTTTTTTCTTTCTCTTAATTTTTGAAGAGTTGAATGAAAAAAAGGACTGTATGGAACTGCAAAGAATTTAAAATGCAAAAAAAGAATAGGGTAATTTTTGGGTGCTAATCAAAATTAAGAAAAAAATAAACCAATTTGGACTGAGAAAAAAAATTCATTTTTTGACATTTCACAAATTAGAGAAAAAAAAAATTAAAAATTCAAACGTGTACTGCAATACTCATTAAAAGCTTCTTCTATGTCACCTGAAGCTAAATCATGCAATTTGAGACAATTATATAAATCAGCCTAACGACAAGAAGAGAAAAATTTCAAGATCATAAGAACACTTCATTAAATTTTTATTTTTCTCATTTCACAATGGAAACTTGAGAAGAAAATGATAAATAAAAAAATCTCAAAGTCAACCTACGCACAAATGTCAGCTTCACAATATCGAAAAAAAAAGAGAAATGAAATGGAATTGGAAATTGTTATTATTGACAAAATGGCTAAATTTAAAAAATAATAATAATAAATTAACCTAAAAGTGGTCCAAAAAATTTTATTTTGAAACCAGAGTGGCAGAAAATCTTAAAATTTCTTAGATACTAAAAAATTGATTTAAATTTTTGTATTTAAATTTCCAAATTTAAAAAAACCGTTAAAATGTATTCAATTTCTACAATTTTTTATAAAATATCAAAACAAATGCTGATTTTGATCTCAAGATTACAATGAAAATTTCAAAAATTTTATTAATTTTGCGTGCTTTCACATATTTTTAACGGAAATTTTACTAGCTGTCACTCGGGTTTTAAGCTTCTTTTAAAAACTTCCTTAATTTTTCACTCTTTATAATTTATGAAACACAGTTGTTAATAAAAAACAAAGAATTGAATTAAAAGTACACACACGCAAACCTCAAATAAAATATATATTAAAATTTATGAATAAAGAAAAATTTACAATAAAAAAATTTAAATAATAAAAATGCTCTCACTGTGCTGTAAAAAATGAATGAAAAAATATTTTAATATACACAATGAAGAATAAGAATATTTTGAACAAACCATAGCAACAACATTGAATCCTCATGATGATGTAAAATTGAGAAATCTAAAAAATTCTTTTATTTCTGTGTAAATGCGCCCAACTTGAGAACAATTTAGAAAATGTCTCATTTTTCTCACATTTAAGATATTATACATGTAGATGTTACATAATTTTACTCTTTATTTCGAATTAAAAGCTCATTTGTCTTTTTCTGACTTTTACAGACTCATAAAATGATACAAAAAATAAATTCAGGAAAAACTTCATGTTATTTAAAAACAAAATTTTAAATTATTTTTAAACATCGAAAAAGTTTTTAAAGCTGTTTGAATATTATATGGTGTAAAATTTAGTCATTTTAGGCCTTAAAAAGGGTACATAAAAAATTGCTTAAACTTTTATCTACTTTTAAAGTGAAAAACTCTCAGACTAATATTCAGACAGCTTTAAGTTTTTCGATATTTTTCTAAATCTTGGTAAATTTTACAAAATTAAGGAATCTTTATGTCAATTTTTTGTTATTTTCAAGGCTGAGACTTGAAAAATGAAATAATGAAAATTTCATTAATGAACGTCCCAGCCTTGATTATTCTATAAAAATAAAAACTTTATTAAAAAGCATAATGTTATCATCTTAAACTACCTTTTCTTCAACCTCTATACCTCAAAAATATTGATTTAATTACAATAAAATCATAAATTAAAACAAAATTGTAGAAATTATAAAGAAATTTAAAGTACACTTGACGTCCAATTCAAAAAAACTGTAAAATTTGCTCTTAAAGAAAAGATTTTTTTGTTTTGATAGTGAAAAATTTTTTAAAATATTTAAAATAAATGAAATTTAGGAGTTAAAATCTAGAGGCAAAAAATTAGAAACTTAATGATTCTGGATATTCAAATCCTTACAAAATTTCAAGATTTTCTTCGACACATTTGACAAAATACAGAATTATTGTATTTTTAATATCTAACTTTTATGTGTTCTCGATTTTCAGGATCCTGCGGATTTTTTACGTTTTTAGAAAGAGAACTTATAACAAAGTCTATCTAAACTTTTAAAAAATTTCACTACCAAAACCAAAGAAATCTTTCTTAAAAATTTTTCATTCCATTAATAAATTAAAAAATTCTTCTAAATCAATTCTTCACATATTTAGCTAAATTTATCCATTAAAATTTATAAAATTTTTATTCACTCATCGCCTCTGATGTTAAATAAATTTCTTTAATTTTTAGCATAAAATATTTAAATATTGCAAAAAAAGAAACTCACACAGTTTTACTTAGAAAATTTCTAGCAAAAATTTAATAAAAAAGAAGAAAAAGTCATATATTAGTCCTATTAGATGTTGACATAATAAAAATAATTTCAAATCGAAAGATAAAATCTTGTCGAATAAGTTAATAAGTAATAATAAAAAAAATTTGACGTTCACTCATAAATAATAGCTGATGAGTCATTACAAAATGATGTAAGAAATATTTTGTAATGTCTCTCATTAAGATTGATCATTTTCGATAATTTTTTTCTTCTCATTTCCCATTTTTCGATGTTATTGCAAAGAAATTGAAAAAATATAAGAAGAAACTTTAAAGATACAACATGAAATGACCTCATATGCAATGAATTGTCTCTGGAAGTTATACAAAAATATGAAAAGTAGAAAAGATATTTTGATGGGAATGAAATGTTTGTACATACTTATAAAATTATTACCATGATCCTCTCGCAAATGAAAAATTTATTGTCCACTATTTCAGATTGTTTTGGATATGATGAAATGTATGAGAAAGTCTGGAATAAAATTTGTAAAAAAGTTAGAAATGAAAAATTTTTACATTACTTGACATCCAAAAAAATCTTTTAAACAATTTAAAAATTAAGTAATTGTACGAAAAAAAATCTCAAAAAGCCTTTTTTAATTTCTAATTGGATCAATAAATAAAAATAATTAATTATAAATGTCATAAAATTAACGACAAATAAATTTAAAAATAATTGTGAGCACATTCCACATTGCTAAGTGGAAATAAAATTCGTTTTTTCTAATACTAAATTAGGATTCTTAAAGAAATCCATTTGATGATATAAAGTGTGAAAATGTGAAATTCGGAAAGACTAAAAACCAAAAAATTAAGAAATTTTCTAGTAAATTTAAGCAAATAAAAATTTTATTCGTGCAACTATTCTAAATGGAAAAGTTTTTTACACGAATAGTAAAAAAGTATTTTAAGTAATTGGGGTGATATTTTCATGAATGGCAATTATAGGATTTTTAAAAAATCAACAACGATGAAATGCGATAGAATTGAAGGTCGAAAAAAGTGAATCAATTTTTTTCTATAAATTAATAAATAAAAATATTTAACAAATTAATCATTTTCTACATGAATATTCTCTAATGCAATTTGGATGAGAAAGGAATAATATTGCAATTTAATCCCCTTTTATATGAATGAAAATCTCAATTTGAATTAATCTCATAAGTATTTGATGTGACATGGAAAAAAAATAATCAAAAAATATTCAATGAAAATTTTTGCATCTTTTTCATCTTATTTATCAACTGTTAAGTTTATAATATGTATATAGCCAAAATTTTGTTAAAAAATTATTTATCACTGTTGAAAAACTTTCTTTTACTTCTTTAAGTTTAGCATAAAATTTTTGGCTCAATAATTATAGCAAAAAATTTTAAATTAATTTTTTTGTAAGAACAACAAATCAATGAAAATTTGTGTTACGAGCCGTAGAATTTTATATCAAACATGCATTGAAAATTAATGTATTTCAATCCTATCATCAAATCAATAAAAATATAAAATAAACAATAAATAAATCAATTCTCTTAATTTTTATAACAGTCAAAATATTTTTAAATTTAAAAGCTCAAAAGTTCAAATTTTCAAATCGGTAGACATTAACAGATGAAAGCTCAAGTCTCTATCAAATATCATATGTCTTAAACAAAGGTGATGAATCATATTATCGGAATTCCAAATTAAATGTTTTATTTTTTATTTATGTGCGTAACCCAATTTATTTTTATCTAATATTTCAGAAAATGTAAGCAATAAGATAAGCTTCTAGGTCAATTTGCATGCCGTGTTGTAGAAATAAATGAGTTTTTTGTGATAATCTTTTTATGTGTGTTTATTAAATATTTTCTATTTATAAAAAAAGCAATTACTTGATTATTATCAAAGATAATATAATTTAATACATGGTTTGTTGAATTATTAAAAAATAATTATCTCTTTAATTTAAATATAGTTTTTTGATAAATTTCAATTTTTTTTTAACAACTATCAAAATTATGCAAGATATTACCATAAAATTAGTATTGCAAAAAAAGTAAAGAAGTGTAAAATGGAGCGAAAAAGTGCCACCACCCTTCCTGTTGATGTAAAACTCAAAGGTTTGAACCTTGATTTATAAATTTTATGTATTTTTTCTATTTTAGATTTTAATTTTCAAACTGCAAATTTTTGTATCATTATCACAGATTTTGTAAAAGCAAAAAAAATTTGATTTTTATTAAAAATCATAGAACGATGAAACATATAAAATTTATACATTTACTTCAATTGCCATATGTTTGGTACTTTGATTCATTTTCATTGTTTAACTTAAAAAAAACTAATGATAAAACAGCAGTTCATTGAATGTTTAGAAACATTTTGAATATTGGTGCATTCACATTTTAATTTTGTTTGCATCTTTTCCCTTTAAAAATTTTAAAAACTTTTCGTTTGTTTATCAGTTTTAACAATTGCCTATTTTATTTTAAAAGAGAATTTTTAAAAATATTCTCACTATAAATTTTAATTAAATATAAAGTTTTCAATAAATTTCGTTCAAAATTTTTATTTATAATTTAAATTTTCATACATTTCCAAACATTTTACCGCTAGAAATTTAACAGAAAAATTCAAATTTTGTATACACATTTTTCTACAAGGGTATGCAACAACAAAAAAATACTACGGCATTAAAGCCAGTTGAGGAGAGGTAGTCAATGTGTAAAGAGCGTTTAAAATTTTCATTTAATTGCACTTTACTGTATTTATTAATATTTAATCAAAAAGTGAGAGACAAAATCGCATTTGTAATTAACGCGAGATTGATTAATTCATAAGTGCAACAAAAGCATTCATTTGAAGCCTCCTAAGCTCAATAATAGAAAATAAATTTGCAAAAAAGAGCAAAAGAAGAAAAAAATTATCGAAGAGGAGGAGAAAAATTCTTTTTTTCCGTAAATCTATCCAGTGTTTGTGTAAAAAAAGCAAGTATAAAGAGTAAGAATCAAGATGATTTTAAAGCAAAAACCTATTTAAATTATGATGTGAAAGATATTGCAAAATAAAGAAAATATTTAACAGAATATTTAATAAATTAATTGTGCATATTGTGTGGAAAATAAGTAGAAGAAAAAAGTCATCTTTAGTTAAAATATATTTTGTGTGAGCGAGAGTAAAAAAAGCAAAGCAAATAAAAATGCCAGCATTAATAGGAGTGTCAGAGTTTGTCGAAGAGACAACTGCGGATTACAAAAGTCCAATCACGAGTACATTTGTATCAAGAATGCAAAATATGAAGCAGACGATATCGACACTCGAAGAGGTGAGTGAAATGCGAGGAAAAAATCAATTTTAATTCGCTCCCTGCCTATCCATCATCGACAAAAAAAAGAATGAAATAAGGAAAAAGAGAGTGAGAAAAATGTGAATTAAACGAATGTGTCATCAAAATCCAATTAGTGCCCTACACAACCAAATATGACATCAATTACTTTTCCCTCTTTGCTATGTTTAACTTCCTGATGGCAGTCAGTCAAATACTTTGAATCAATTTTTACACTCTCATATTCGCGATAATGAATGACAATAACAACAGACTTCGGAAATTGAAATTAAATTATCATATCTTTATTTGGTCTTTTAAATTGAAATTTTGTTTGATGTCTTTATAATTCATTAACTAACTAAATAATTGAATTTATAATCGATACGTTGTGAAAATTTGTAATTTTTAAAAAGTACTTTTAGTATATTTTTTACAGCTTTTTTAGTCAAAATAATTATAAAATCAAGTGCGAAAACAATTTACGAATTCATACTCAAGTACAATTCTAAAATCATCAAAAAATGTCCAAACTATGCATAATAATCATAAGGCCACGAATTAATTGGATTTTGTTAGAATTTTTTGATGATTCACATTCATCCGTCATCTGTTGACAATAGG
Organism: Polypedilum vanderplanki; assembly: GCA_018290095.1. Classification (NCBI taxonomy): domain Eukaryota; kingdom Metazoa; phylum Arthropoda; class Insecta; order Diptera; family Chironomidae; genus Polypedilum; species Polypedilum vanderplanki. Next base: position 25,923,758 of record CM031380.1, on the reverse strand, counting down.
ATATTAAAATCTTCATCTGCTACTGTCGTGATGATCCAAAAAATTTCTTGATATAAAAAAAGAATTCTCAATTCAGCCTTGAGAAAAAAAAGGTTTTTTGTGTGTGTCTGGAATGAACACTAAACGAAAATAATAAAGAAAGAAGAATTGAAGAAGAGTGAAACCAAATGTTACACATCTTGCGACTGCTTGTTGTTGTTTATTTTCATCCGCTCATACTTATATGAGGCAAAAAAGAAGTAAAAAAAGAGAACTGATCAAAATATTGTGTGTATATTTTTTCTTAAAAGAAGTGAAAAGTAGCTACGTCATTCGTCATCTCGTGTATATGCCACATTTTTCTTAACTTATTCGCCTTTGGGACACAAACGAAATTTCATCTTTAAAAAAATAGAAACGAAAGGAGAGAAAAAAGATATCTGATGCCATATATATAAATAATGTTCGAACATTTTTAACCTACTTTAGTGACTCGCGAGTAAAAGATCATTAAGTAGCTCATAGTGCGCTCGTAACATGAAATTTAAGATCAAACACTCGCAGAAGGGCTCAAATATTTACAGAGAAAACACTTCTATTTCAATGACATATTGTGGCGGCCTCGTGTCTATAACTGATTACTTCTCTCATTTTATAGAAACAAAAAGAGCATGCCCATAATCTATTCTCTTAAATCTCACACGAAAATAATATAAAAATAATGATTTCTGCAACAGATAATTGAGTTTAGAGGCCTCATGATTTTTAAGAGTTCGAGTCTTGTGCCATAACACGATATCTGAAACTGTTAATGCCTCTTATTTTTAATGAATGGCCTAGCGAATATAGAAGAAGTGGAGGATGAAACTTTAGTCCAAAAACCTCCATCACCATCATCAGCAGCTTTATTCTTCTCTTCGTGAATTTTACAAACAATAGATTGGTTCTAAAGACCGATATGAGCCATAACCAAATTGGGATTAAAAGAAAGAATGAAAGAAAGAAAGAAAGAAACTAAACACCTGGGGATTGTTGGCTACTTTATTCTATTCTTTTCCTTTCTTTCTGACTGTGTATAAAACAGCAAGAAACAAATGCAATTGCATTATTATTGTTAGTTTTTATCTATCTTTTACTGTACTTATATTCCATGCAACAATATACAATGAGTAATAGAGCGCGCACACAGTTCAAGGTTGTTTTTTGGCATCCAAGGTATATAAATGAAATACAAATTGAGACGAAAAGGAATGAAACCTAACGTTTTGCTTGAAGCACGAAAGCAAAAAGAGAGAAAGAGAAAAATAAAATGAAATTAGGGCGAATATGCTACGAGACGAATTTTTCGTTGATATTGTTGTAATTTCTTCCGCATATATACAAAAAAAACTTTTTTCTTCATCATGAAATTAAATTCTATAAAAATCCCTTGTCATGTTTTAAAGTTTTTTTTTATTCAATTCGTTATTGTCGAAGAAGAAGGAAAAAACATTTCATTCAAGCCCTACCAAAAATATTATTCTTTTTTTGTTCTCTCCACAATGTGACTTGAACTCCTCAGACATGCACACGAAAGAAGATTTTCGGCTACAATCTTCAGCTTGAATAATTTTTTCATCATCTTTTTTGTGGAAAAGGAGAAGCTTTGAGAATTCCGACGTTTTTGCAAAATCTTTCCATGAAATTTGAGTACTTTTTTTTATTTCATATCAGTTGTATAAATAAAAAAATTTCTTATCGCAATCTTCTTTTACATGCATATGTGTAGTGGTTATTTTTACCTGTTTGTTAATTGCAAGTAACGAATCATTATATCCAGCTTTAATCCTCTTTGATGAATCATCGACGTCATCAGCTGTGATGATTTATCACTAGGATTAATGATTTTAGTCATTTCATTTTTCTGATAAAATTATTTCAATATTAATAAGACTGAAATTTTCTAAATTAAACAGTTATTAAAAATTTAAAAACTTTATAGTCTTTAAATGGAAAACTACAAATTTTTCCTGAATTTCTCAAGAAACAAAACGTAAATGGTATTTTCCCTTGTTTAATAATTTATCTCTTTCATTTACTGCAAACACGAAAAATGAACAGAAGGCAAATTACTTCAAGTCGAAGACGGCAGCAGAATAAGAAAAAGATTGTGTACATTTTTTATGACGTCTGTTTCTCATAAACTGTTGAGTAGCTTGATAGTTGAACTTGTCACACTGAAGCCACAAAAATAAGAATTAAATTTCATTGGAAGTTTCTTTTTTTTTTGGTTGCTCCGTGAATGTTCTGAATGATTAATAAAAGACCAAATGAAAATTTTACGAATTAAGTGAATGTCAATGACGAGTGACTTTCTGCAATAAATTATATTTAAATAATGGCAAAGGAAATGCTATGACACTTGTTCGTTGAATTTAAATGAATTTCAACTTTTATTCAAAAAACATGAGAAGCAACAATTTTGAGATTCTCAACCTAGACACAAATTATTTCCTCATTTTGTGTCAGCAACACATGACATTTAATAATAATTTGCACTTATGGATGAAATTTTACAATTTTCGAGAATAAATTATTAATATGTCAGTAATAATGATTTTTAATAGTCCTCAATATAGCCTATAGCCTACACATGTGCTCGGTAAATAGAAAAAGCTTATGTTGTCGTTTGCAACATGTTGATAATTAACTCATTATGAATGTTATTTATGTACTTGGTTGATGTTAATAAAATTTTCATATTTTACAACAAAAAAAAAGCATGAAAGAAATTTCTATTTTCGATAAATTTTTAAGGCTTCTATCCCTTGTCATGCTATTTTTATATCAATCACATTTCAATCTAAAAATAAATGTGTTTCTTTCATTCAAATAAATTGTCAAATACAATAAGCAAATTTTCAATCAAAAAACTCTTTTTCTCCCTCATATCAATATCGATGTATATGTCTAACGACGCCCATCATTCAAACCCCTTACTTGAATAAGAAAAACAAAAAAAATTCGAAATCTCATTAAATTACATTTGAAATCCCTAATCACATTTGTAATATTGCAGCATTGAAAAGAGTGCGAAATACAATCTAATTTTATTCACATTGAGTGATGGATTAAATAGCTTATCCTTCAACTCGATTAATTGATGAATCAATTTATCACTTCATGTTATAAACTTCCTTGCAAAAATAATAATAGAAAAAAACTTCCAGATTTGTGTTATGATGAACTTCAATGCTCAATCAAAGTTGTCTATTCGAATAGCCAAAAAAGAAAACTTTACATATTAATAAGGTGAAAACGAACATATTTATAAAGTAGGAAAGAAATCAAGCGAGCTTTAATAGCGATTATTATCAATGAATAGAGTCAGAGTTTGTGTGTATTTGACTTTCAATGAAAAGAAATCTTTCTCTCTCTACAACTTGAAAATTTATTGACATTCCAATAAATTTCATTACTTCTTCTGCTCAATTGAAAAGAAAAAAGAAGTGTGAATTGTAAGTGAATTTGACAAGACGAGGTTTAGTCATCAAGACAAGTTGGAGTGGAGAATGACTAATATGTTTATATGCATGTTATTCATAAATTCGTATTTCAAGGTTCACTAACCATGCATTGTGTGTTTATATATACACATTCTTTACCTCTTAGACATTTTTATCGGCATGATATGGGTTATTAAATTCAACCACATGTCATATATGCACATTTCGAAATTTTTCAAATGTAAATAGTCACAAACTTGCTAACTTACATTCTTTACTCGCTTGTTATCTAATCATTTTTGTGTACTCTTATTTTGTGAAATGTATAGAGCTCATATATGAACATTATGCGCCGTGCTTCAAAATAATACATAAGTAGATAGTAGCAGTAAATTACAACAACAAAAAAATTCATGATAGAAAAAAGATTACAAGCTTAGAATTATTCATTGCTATGTATGTGTAAGCGTATGGATAATAATATAAAATGTTTATTGTGATAAAAAAAAACTTAGACGTAGAAAAATAAACATATTGAATGAGTTCAAGGTAATTTTGAATGTTTTAGCGCATTTTTATAGAAGTAATAAAAATTATTTAAAAACAACGACTTTCGAAAACTTAAATTTTTTATTTTGTTTATGTTTACATTTTTAAAATTAAAAATAAAATATTTATTCAAGTTAAATAATGACTTAATACAAAATAATCCAAAGCCTTAAAGCTTTTAAATGAATGAACAAGATTTCTAAATTTTATTTCTCTTATAAAAATAAGCTAAATATTTATGTCTGTTATTTGCGATAAGAAAGTTAAGCTTAATTTTGACGTATTCGACATGATTTGTTTCTATGTGTATACATTCATGTTACATCGCTAAAGAATTTTCATCTTCCTTAAAAAAAGTCGTAACTGAGTAACATCAGTTGAAAAGAAACTTTTTCTTTTATGAATAAATATTTATATTGAAATTGAAAAGAGTTTGTTTGCCATGGAATCCATTGAGTAGAAGTTTCAATGACATGCAGGCTCTCTTTTTTAACCTTCCATGAAGTATCATCATTTTATTCATGCCAAAATGAGTTTTTTAAAAAAAGTCCCTTTAACATGACTTTCTGATTTGTTCGTATTCATTGCAATGACTATCATTTATCGCTCGCCAGAGAAGAAAGAAAGAGGTCAAGGATTTTCCAGGGATCTTTCATCTTCTCTCACTCTCACTCGAGCTTTCCATCAGCAATATTGTTTTTCCATATTATTTCAGTATTTTCAAAAAAATTAAAATGTGAAAACTTCCGCATATGCATGAATACGGTATGAAAGCAGGTCAACGCAACTTTATATATATTTTGTATATCCAACTGTAACATAATTTGCTACTCTTTTTCGAATTCACTTTTTATGCGTCCGATAAAGTTTTACTTAACAAAAAAAAACAAAAAAATTTCACTTTTTTTCCTTTCCTCATATTCAACTGGTGTGTACGCTTGTTAAATGCCCATTTTACGAAATGTTTATATACACTGTTTTTATAGTGAACATGTTTACGATGAAATTGATGAAAACGTTCATCGTTCAGCACTTTTAACCCCATAATCACCTTTCGTGTACATTTCGCACATCTTCTTCATGCTAGATGGATAATAATACCGATTAGAAATAAATGTAAACAATGAAATGAAGCAAAAAATAACAAAAACTGTTTTAAATAGGTCAATAATGAATGATGATTGAGTGGTGATGATATCATATTCGCTGGAATGCTCATGAGTATTTAAATTTCAGATCTCTGTGGTTTTTTGCGCAGCTTGGCGAGTGAAAGGCACATTAAGCAGAAATAACTATTCAAGCACGTGTGTGTGCATAACACAATTGAATAGATAGCAGTTATAAATTTATGCATAAAAATTGCGGTATTGTGGCCTTGCTTTACATCAAATATCATAATTATTTTTTATTTCAAGTGCTCTTTCTGCAGAATCATGTGCCTCCCAAAAATAAAAATTACTTTGACTTCCTCACGAATATCTACGCACGCATATTTCAATTCTTTATAGTACGTTTGTGGCAATTGTGTTTCATTAGCATTCCCATAAATATATGTATGTAGATAGGAATTGTAATGAATATAATATAAAACGAAATCTACATGAATCGTAAGTTCGAGCTGACTTTTCATTTATATGATTTGAAGAATGATATTTATTTTTGGTTAAAGGCATAGACACTTGAATGGTTGAATATCTATTTAAAATTTTGTTTATTTTATTTTCTTACTTCCATTTATTGAAAAGTCAAGATAATTTTGGTTAAAATATATAGAATATTCATTTTTTTGATTTTATCTTTACATTTTAAATCTTTATTTATAATTGAATTTTTGGCAAAAAATTTTTAAATTAATTATAAAATTGTCAATTTCAAACCATTTAAAGAAGCAAATAAAACCGAAAAGTCGATAAAAGAAAGGTATAAACACTAGAAATAAAAAAAATATTTTAATAGATGTTTACATTATTTCTGCCAAGAGTTAATGACGTCTTAAATATTTCGTCTTAATTTAGCGAAAAGAAATTTATTTAATTTAGACTGCATGTGGTTATGACATCATTCTTCATTTGAAGGCAAAAAGAGAGCTAATTAATTTCTTTTTTTTGCGATATTTGATACGTGTACATACAGGGTGAATGACGTTCAACATGTTGTAACAGATCTGAAGATTCACAAGTTGAGAAGCCTTATAAATTATTCTCTTTGATATGGCTTGGATTACATACATTATTTTCTCTTAATATGGCAAGACATTGACTTAAAATTCGCAAATCAATTTAAACATAACTTTCAATGTCGGCAATTTATCTTGTCAGCAACTTCAAGCTCAAGATTTTAAGACTAAACAAATCCACACGTGTACAGTATTTGCGATACGAAATGAGCGAAGATAATGTACACAGAATATTTTCCCGTTTCCATAAGAGACTAATTATTTACACTTAGAATTCATTTGCCATGCCATGCCATGCCCATTAAATTCCATTCCAATTTCAAAATCATGCTGGCTCTCTATGTCCATAGACACTTTCTCGACATAGTATAAGAAGAATAAAAATCTAAAAATTATTTTAAAGCAAAAAAAGAGGGAAAAAGTGACTTAAAATGTAAATATATACACACTAGCTAGCGGGCAAGCACATCAAACTCGCTCATTGTTCATATGGCGATGGATTAAAACAAAACAAGAGCGAATAAGAGAGAAAATAATAAAAATTACCGGAAATTCATCGTGTGTAATATGTCGAGTAAATTATATTTAATAGTACAAAAAAATATCTTTTGCAATTGGAATTTTACCATCATCATTTATTGCTTTGAATGTGTATATATATGCATGTATATTTATCGGATGTGTGATGAGACTTTATAATGTTCTTAACTTATAGTCATCTTCTCAGAAAGTTAAAAAAAGAAAAAAGACAGGTCAAAGGAATTGAAGGAAATTCCAACAAGTTTCAGTTTTTTCTTTCTTTATTGGTTTTATGTTAATGAGGCATCTGCTGTTATGCTATACTCGATTATACTGTGCTTAAGAGCAAAAGCCTTGTGACGGTAAAAGAACAAAAAAGAGAGAAGATTATCATGTGATGAATGTAAATGTGAAAAGAATGCAGTTTCATTCAAAATAGATCATTCGAGTGAATTAAAAACGACACCTGTTAATTGCTCCCAATGCTAACAACTTTTTCATCATCCTCATCACAAAATATTGCTTCTATTTCTTTTACAGTAAATTGTGAACTATAAAATGACAATAATTAAATAATGAATTTCAATTAGAGAGTCGAATACTCTCAAAGGTCATCAAGATTATTGAATAGAAAATTTATTGAAAAGAACGAAGAGTTTTTTTAAATTATCATGCAATAAAAAAAGGCGGATGAGAAAATTGAATGTGATGGCAATTATCACTTTAAACAATCATAAAATTGTAAAAGATTAATTTGAATTTTTAAAAGAATTTTTGACTTCCTAAATAAATTTTATTAAAATTTTAAAAATTAAACAAACAAACAATTTTTAAAATAAGGCAGTTGGTTTTATTGCACATTCCACTTTTAATATTCCCAAAGCGAAGACAAAGAGGCATCGACTGTGCATTTTAGATGATGGGAAGTGCTTTTTATGGTATCGAAGCTCTTTATTGCGCATGTAGATAAGAATATGTGTATATACAAATATTCCTTTTAAAGTATCATATATGCATAAAACTAAATTAAGTATAATGCACATAATATGCCTTCTTTCCTCATATATACATATAGACAAAAACAATAATCATATGCAAATGAATTTATTCAATCGAGTACAATCTAATCATATGACTAAAATGACAATAATAATGGAGTGTAAAAAACAGATTGATATCAAAAATATTGATTTCGTTCTCAGCAAAAAATGTCAAGATATTTGTTTAAAAAATTTCTCAGAAGGGCTAGGTTGAACAATTTTTCCCATGGACTTGCATAAAAATCCCTCAAATTGCAAAGAATAAATAAATAAATCATTGAAGCATGCACACGTCACGAAATAATTTTCAATGTATATATATGCAACAAGCGCCAATTCTTATTACGACTTTTTTCTGTTTGCATTATAATAATAACATTGTTTCATTCAAAAATTTGCAATACTAATTGTTATGCTCTAAATGTGCAAGTAAAGAGATATAGTAAAAGTATGCAATTCGGCTATGAAAGTTGTTCATAAAGCTGTCACTTTTGTTGCGGTTCAATAGAGAAAAAAAGAGTGTACAGTAAACATGAAATCTACAATACATCGTAAATCTCAAAAATTCCATTGAATATGTCAATTGTATATTCAATGAAATGTAAAGAGAAGAACTGTGTCATAAAATTTATGTCTTAAGCAATTTTAAATGATTTTATCTGTCATAAATCTGTCTCTCTCTCTCTCTCAAGTTGGCACGCACACATCATGGAAGAGAATTATAAAAGTCGACTTATGAAGTAGATGAACGTGAAATCATTACTCGCTCATTAACAATAATTTATGGTCAACTGTTGGTCTTTTAAACATCATATGTGAAAATGCAATTCAATAGTGACATCACATTCTGATTAGGTTAATAGAATTAACCCATTAATAAATAACAACGACTCTTGCGCACATTGATTGAAAACCATAGCATGCATTGTGTGGCTTTGATGGTTTCAATACATATTCACGTTTCAATAGTCTCGTGTGTGTTGCTCATATATTATCATTGTTTATTTAGAATTGTTTTTTGAAACAACAAAAATTACAATATATTGTGTATATAATGAGCATCGTACAGAAAAAAGAGCACGAGGCGTCAAATGATTGTCTAGATAGAAAGAGAGAAGTTTAATTGAGGCAAATGAATGTTGATGAGCTCACTTCGGAAATACAGCTATAAAACACAGACACATAAAGAATAAATAACTTTTGTGTGTCTTCCATAAATTTTTTTGCGAACTGACAATTGACAATCTGCCTCAATGGATGATGATGTGATACTAAGTAGCTATGACATAAAAAAGAGAAATAAATACTTTTTTTGTTTAGCTAGCTGAAAGGAATGTGTGCATTTTGTGTTGTTTGCTACAATTGTTGTTTTCTCATGTCATACTCTTTTTCCATTTTTTCGTTCTTCTTCTTTTTCTTGGGTAACAAGCTGTTGAAAACTTAACTTACTTATACTAAGAAAAGTGTTGAAGCAAAAATTGAATTCATAAAGATCTTTATCTTATAAGTTTTGAATATTTATAAAAGTTTAATGTGATTTCTTCAGGCACTTTAAGTAGATAAAGATAATTTCTGCTTCTGAAGATTTACTTAATGTTTTATGGAAAGTTATTGATAATCACGCAAAATTGGATCAATTTAAATGACAAATTAAGAAGAAAATAAAATTGAATCGAATTGTACTAATCAATTAAATCTCAATATCTTTAGATTTTGTCGATATTTTTTTTTTTTTTGTCAAAAAAGAAATTAATGAACCGACAAAACTTCATCCCAAAAATATTACTTTTTTGACGGAAGCGCTTGTAGATTATTCAATAGTGATTTACTTTCTCAAAAAAAAAAGAGTTTCTCATAGGTAATTAAGTCGATTCTGTGAAGATCATCAAAAGCAATATCTTTTAATCTCTCAAAGCTGAATAATCGTAAAAAAACAAAACAATAAAAAAATTTTTGTAACTTCTTACGAATCAATTGTGATTTTCTTTATTCATTTTCAAAAAGCAATCATTAATTTGAAGAAAACGGCAAAATTGCCAATTGCCTGACCTTCTCAAGGAATTCATTGTAAGTGTTTATTGCATCATTTTTATTTCAAGAGCTATTTAAGTACAGAAATCGAGAAATTCTCCATTTGTATGATTGTAAATATTGTATCGAGAAAGGTTCACGAAAGATCAATATCTTTCAATCAAGAAAGAGAGTGACATGACACAAAAGTTTTAATCAATTAATGAATAGATTCGATTAAAGACGACTTTTTCGCCCATAAACGACAAACTTTCTAAATTTGACTCTCAACAATGTATCTCTCTCTAGTGGATTTTTGTTTGCACACAATTTTCAAATTGCGGCAATGAATGAATATTTAAAGAAAGAGAGAGGTTAGTCAATTATTAAAGATGCTTTTTGAATAACTTAGCTTAAGAAAACGTTGAATTAAAGCAAAATTTGTCAATTAAATTTGCGAAATACAAACTTACAGAGATGTAAGTCTATTAATTGTCGAAAGCCATAGTTGAATGAATGTCAATTAACTCTTTCAAATTTTGTTGTCAGCTCACTAACTCGAGTCATGTTAAAAAATTCAACAAGCTAACTTGACTGCCGTATTTGAAAGTCAAAACAAACTTCAAAATAGCGTGATTAATGATTTCAACTGCTGATCGACACTTGGAGATTTCGCACCATTCGATTCTGCATTTAAGCAGTAAACAGCAATTAAATGATCTTAATACAAATTGAATTCAGATATATGTATACGATGCCAATTAGTGCTAATAATTTTCGTGCGGATTACTTTTTGCAACAGACTACTTAGTGATGTTATGTAGATGGCAATTTTACCATTAATATGCTATAATTCAAAAACCACATACACTTAATTCCACTCACTCATAATCATCTATTCATTGATATACTCTTCAGCATTGCATAAAAGTCTCATTTTATTACCTAATCAAATTATTATTATTATTCGGGCTAGAAAATTTAATTACCAGAAAATCATTCGACAAATTTGCCAGAACTCACATTTATCACAAAGTTTCACCTTCAAACAATTCATCAAACCACAAAAAAGTTTTTTTCAATTCATGACATACAAATGAGTTGCTCTTAATGTTTACTCATTCAATTTAGTCCACACATTCGGACCAAATACTCTTTCAACTGATTTGTGTGTTTGAATGGCACTAAAAGTCATTAACACATACAACAAACAAGTGTGGTAGTGGCTTAATTCATAAATTCATAATGAACCACATTTAATTGCTGTTAAATAAAATGAAAAATTATGTGAAATTCAAGAGGAGCTCTTAAATTTCATTTTCACACATGGCGACTTCTCGAATAAACCGAAAAAAATTCACTTTCCATTGAAAGCCACTTTCGATATCATTTTTCATGTACATTAGTTAGCTACTGTGATTATTTTTTGTGTTGGGCACAAACACTTGCATGCATTGACTCAACAATAGAGCGAGAAAATTTTTTAACCATACGAGTAAATATGTGAAAAATTACCGTTCAATAATCCATCAATCAGCTGGGAGTCTCTAAAATTGCATTACACACATGATTGCTAGTTAACGGTTGCGTCATGCCAAACAATTTTTATATATTTTTCTCTTACGTAAGTGCATTCTTTAAGAGTCAATTACTCTAGTTAGTTACTTGTAAATTTCTCTTGTGTCCACACCATAGCGAATAAGCATGCAGACATTGTTTATTTACCAGTATTTACTTATCTATCCATCTTCATCGTTCTCATTCTGTTTCAGATACACTGAGAATGAGCAATTCTCATCTTAATTTTGTAGCAGACTTCGATATTGTTTATACAATAAATGTTTCTCATCAATTTCACATTTTCACAGTATTATATTGATGTTTAATGATTGATAATAGGATTTGTTGCTATCATTGTATCTAAAAAGAGATTGAAAAGAAATATTGATTTTCATTTTTATTAAATTTTAAAGAAGAAATTTTTGTCTATTTGACATTTAAGTGTTGCAAAAATAAAACAACCTTGCGGAATACTAAAAAATTCCACCAACAAGAGCTCTGTAATTAAAGCATAATGAATTTATTTTGTCGCTCGCAAAAGTTTTTCTTTCCTTTTTAAATTAAATGGGCCAAAGAATTTTTATAAGGGACAAATTACAAACAAAGCATGACATTTGCTATTTCGGAAGAACTGTAATTGGCTATTTTTGGCAATTTTTTTTTTTGATAAAAATTATTTTATTTTTTAAGCTGTACAAAGTGGTTACTTTTTTGTTGATAGTATAAAATTATATTTTGATACGGGTCCAGGCTTTTATATCCTTTGATGTGTAAACAATTTAATTGATATGTGTATTTTACAAACAACACCATGAAAATGGCTTAATTAAATTTCAATTAATTTCTCAAGTTGCAGACATAACACAATAATCAATCTAAACAGTCGTGTGAAATTTAATTCTCATAAAATTGCACAAAAAAATCAATAAAAACAATTTTTATAAACAAGCTGCAACAGATGTCAATTTTTCCCTCAACTATACCAAAAAGCTCCTTAATTTGAATACCAAAAAATTCTTAAGAGAAAAAAGAATTGTTCATGCCTCAATCCAAAAACCAAACAAAGAAAAGAAAGAAAACAAATTTATTCAAGAGATTGAGCGAGCAACGATCAAACATTCACAATATAAACTAAACATACACTCGATAGATTGTCAATATAATAATAAAAAAATCGATTCTAAAAATAAATTTTAATAACTCTGACTTTTTCAATTCAATTTTGTCACATTTTTTTTCGCTCATAACAAATGGCGAAACTAGCTATTCACAGAATTTTGTGTTATAAATGTGTCGCAATTCAGAATTCATTTATTAACAATTTTTCTTTCATTATTCAATTCCCCAAATTGAGCAAGCACTCTGGCGATGATAGATAATATATTTTGTGAATATTTTAACATAAATTTTAATGTTTTAGAAACTTTTTAATTACTTTTTCGAATATATCCCATACACATTGATTTAAGCACTTGTACTTTACTGAATATAATTGATGATGAGAGCAATCGAATGAAGGCTCATTTTCTCTATTTCTTGAGGACATCAACGTTATGTTCTTGAGGCATTTGAAAGGATAAAATCAATTTGCTGCTTAAAGTTCCCTTTTATTCATGCCATTTGATGACAATGACGAACAATAGATGTGAAGAAAAATGAGCGAAGATTTGAGGAGCATAAAAAAGCGAGTGATATCGATTAATCTCTAGCAAAAGCAGTCAAGATATTCATTTATAAATTCAAAACCTCTTCCTTTTCATACCAACTTTTAGCATGAAGCAAAAAGATAAAATTTTGAAAGAAGAATCAAGGAAGCGTACAATTATTGAGAAATTCATTTTGCCTGTTCTATATCAAAAGAAGATTGCATGGATGAGTCATTCATGAAATATAAATTATAAATAAACTTTTCTGAGGGGTTGTTACTGGCAAAGTGTAAATTCAACCTACAAAAGAAAAATTCTTCCAAAATTGAATGATATAAAAATATCTCTAGAATATTTTATTCAAATTTTTGCCTTTCATCTTTTCAAAAGTTTTTTTTTATTTACTTTTCTTTTCTCAATAAAAAGAAAAGTTGTCATAATAATCAATAAGATCAAAAAACAGAATAGTCGATACCAAATTCCTTAATATCACTTTTGAAATAATAGAAAGGGGTGAGTCTTGCAAAAAATGGAAGGAATTTCTCATAACCCTTTAAAAAAGGTGTTTATACTGATGGCTTTTTGATGACGATAAGAAATTTTTGTCTTATGAGGAGAATTTTTTACCCAATGAACATCCTTTTCAATTTATGTTTTTTCTAAAGATAACTCACTTCAAAAATGAATTTGTTATTGAGAGGTGTGTGTTGTTGAGTGTCATTTGTTGGTAGATGAAATAAAATACACTTGAGATTTACTGTTGAAACTGATTTTCTGGGCTTGATTTATCAAAGTTTGTCACCGAGCAAATAATTTAAAAAAATTTTTAGAAGCAATTAATTATAACTGCTTAAAAAATCCCTGCAGCAATATTGTTACTTTAATCTTAATAATTCAATTAATGAAAAGTCAATTAATATTTGCGACTTCCTTCAAAAATTATGAAAATTCATAAATAGCACCCTAGAATACTTCCTTTCATAGTACACAAAATTACATGCTTTTTACTTATTGACTCACAAATAATAGAAGAAAATAGTTTGGCAACATGGCAATAAAATGGCATAAAACAGCATAGAACAATAAGTAGATGTATATATTTTTAGTATTGCAATTGTGAAAGAGAAAAAAGAATTTCATTCTCGAAACAGCTACACACGACAGATGGTTACAGTTGCTTTTGTTACTCAACAACAGCATTGAGGAACTCGCCGCGGATGAGTTTTCATAAATTTTATATTATTCAAGAATAAAAAGAAGATGAATTTTTTTTTTGGAAAGGATCAATAAGTAGTTGTTGTAGAAAGACCAGGTGTGTCCATCTTTCTATGATGCTCGCATGCTTGAGTAATTTTTAAGAATTTTTTTCTTTCATTCTGTTGCTGTTCATAGCGTCATCACCTGTCTGAACATAAATTGAAAATAAAATCCTATTGAGCCCAAAAGGTGGCTCGAGGTCGAACATGAAAATATATTTATTTCAAACGTATGCAGAGGAATTTTTTCTTTTTCTCATTTTTGTACCATTTCCTTCTTCGCTCTTTGCTCATTGACATTGAAAATTATGCAAAATAAAACGAATTGATCGATAATAGCAGAACAAAAAGGAAAAAAATTATCGTAGCAATATAAGAGAGAAAAACATTCATGCAAAAATGAATGACATCAAATGAATGATGATAATAGGCTTCTCCCTCTCTATATAAAATTTATAATCTCGTGCTTCCATGTAAACAATTTTTACTCATATATGTGTGATTTATGACACTTTACAGACACTTGAATTTGATCGCGATGGATTGACAAAGCTGAAAAAAGCGGCAAAAGCAATACACAATAGCGGTAACATTCATGTGGAGAATGAGATGTGTTTAGTTCGTGCATTAGAAAGATTAGGAACTGTAGCGTTATCAAAAGAAGAACCAGATATTGGAGCAGCATTCCTGAAATTCTCTGTTGTCACAAAAGAGCTGTCAGCTCTGATGAAGACCTTGGTAAGAAATTCCAATGACGTATTTGACATTTTATGACTCAATTTGTTCTCTCTCTTTTCCTTTTCCTTAACAGATGCAAAATATTAGTAATGTCATAATGTTCCCAGTAGACTCACTTCTCAAATCAGAGTTACGCGGTGTTAAAGGTGAAATGAAAAGACCATTCGATAAAGCTGCCAAAGACTTTGACACAAAATATATAAAAATCGAAAAGGAAAGAAAAGCACAAGCCAAAGAAGTAGGCATGATACGCACAGAAATATCAGCAGCAGAAATTGCTGAAGAGATGGAAAAGGAACGGCGCGTATTTCAATTGCAAATGTGCGAATATCTCATCAAGTTTAATGAAATCAAAACCAAAAAAGGCATTGAATTGCTGCAACATTTAGTTGAATATTATCATGCTCAGAATAAGTATGATTAAGAATAAATTTCATAAGATATAAAAAATAATTTCCTATTTTCTATTTTATAGTTATTTTAAGGATGGTCTCAAAACAATTGCTCATTTTGGAACATACATTGAAGACTTAAGTATGAAATTACAAGCAATTAGGCAGAAGCAGGATGAAGAAAAGAAAAAACTTATTGAATTAAGAACCCTTCTAAGAAGTACTCCCGATTTTGATAGAGTTGAAGTAAGTCAATCACAATTTCCTGCCTTGCCTTTTTAACTCACATATAAATTTATATTTATTTCTCTTTTTTTATGAAGAATGTCGTAACAGACAAGGGCACAGCTTATAGTCTCCATCAGCTACAGGGCGATAAAAACCATGGTGTAACACGTTCAGGACATTTGTATAAGAAAAGTGAGGGCAAGGTGAGACGCGTGTGGCAAAAAAGGCGATGTCGCGTCACTGAAGATGGATTTCTTGACATTTGCCATGCGGACGAAACGAAACCACCAACACGCGTAAATTTGCTCACCTGCCAAATCAAACCCGTACCCGATGACAAACGGAGTTTTGATCTCATTAGTTACAATCGGCCATATCATTTCCAAGCAGAAGATGAAGCAGATCAGAAAGCATGGATGTCAGTGTTGATTAATTGCAAAGAAAAAGCATTAACAAAATCCTTCCAACATGAAAATCAACAACAACAAATGAGTCCAGGCTTAATGGAGCTTCAAAAAACTCTTATTCGGCATATTCAAAATTTGCCAGGCAATGATCAATGCTGTGATTGTGGTTCACGAAATGACGTCACATGGATAAGCATCAATTTTGGGATTATTGTTTGTATTCAGTGCTCAGGTGTGCATCGTGATCTTGGCGTGCATCATTCTCGAATACAATCCTTAACATTGGATAATTTGAAAACGGCACACTTGTTGATTGCTCGTGCAATGGGTAACAATCAGTTGAATGAAATTCTTGAAGCAACATTAGGAAAATCAATGAAAATTCATCCTGAGTCTAGCATGGAAGAGCGATATGATTTTATTCGAGCCAAATATGTAGCAAAACGTTATATCATGCGAACGTGTGCAGACGAGAGTGATTTACGAGTAGATTTAGAACAAGCAGTGATAAATGCAGATCTCAGTCAGCTGTTACAAGTATGGGCAGAAGGTGCAGATTTCACAGCGCCTCTTCCTTCATCTGATTACGGTGAAAATGCACTTCATATTGCTGTACTTCGTGAAATGGGTTCTTCACTTCATATAGTAGATTTTCTTATTCAAAATATGCCACCACAAGGTCTCAACAAACCGACGAATCCGCAAATGAATGCTGTAAGTGGTGATGATGGAAAAATGACACCATTGCATTTCTGTGCAGCATATGATAGACGAGAATGCATGAAATTATTGTTGAGATCTGGCGCTGATATTGACATCAAAAACTCGAGCGGAAAAACGGCATTTGATCTTGCTATTGAAAATGGTCGTGATGTGTGTAAGGAAATGCTCGAACAAGCAATGAGAAGAGAAAAAAGCGCTTTTGATCATATCAATACTGACTGGAATCTTCCACCACCACATGATGATGGATCAACTGACTTTTCTGATGATGATACAGGACTCGATGAACGTGTAAGTTTTAATTTTGCCTGCTACTTTTATGATGGAATCTCAAAATTAACAAATTGGCATGAAAATGAAAAGTTTAAACTTCATTTTTCGGTCCTAAAACTATAATCAACCCATTTTGACCACAATTGTGTTTGTTTTTTGCTTGTTACTGCTTAGTGGTTTCAACTTAGCACTTTTTTGTAACCAACAAAAATATTTCCTCTTTCTCTCTCTCTCTTTTCCATGCATTTTTACTTGCTTGCATACCTCACCATGGATCATATTCACAATAATAATTTTTGTGTGTAAATTTTTTGAAACAAATTTTTTTTCTCTCCTTGATTTTATGCCAATTAAAACCAAAAAAATCCCTGCAAAACATAAAATAAACTAAAAAATCCCCTAGCGACGTACGTCACGTCCACCTAGTTACATTGGTGATTGTTCCCCAATTACATTAAGATCACGCTCGTCCACATGTGACTCCATCAAAAGTGGCACGAGTCCAACTTTCTCAGTTAATTCAACGAATTCCAATCGACAGATTTCTAGCTTTGCACATGGTTTAGGAACGAGTCCAAAGCAACAAATGAGCTTCCCACAATATGGTGCACAAAGTGGCACAGGAGCTTCAAGTCCAAGCTCAATTACTAGTCGATCATCACATTCTATTGCAAGTAATCAAAGTAGAAAAACTACTGGAGGTAAGAAAATTAATAAACTTAATATTTCTTTAAATTAATAAGTGAATTATTTTAGTAATAAATCCAACAACAGCGTCAGCAAAGAAAAGAAATGCTCCAAATGCACCAAATTCACAGCAACAACAGCAACAGCCAGTTTATGGAACACTTCCACATAGTGTAGGTCGCTATCAACAGAATTATGATCTCTCTGATATTTATAACAACACCAATTCAACGCTACCACATCCAGCACGAAATTCAATGATTGAACACCAACGGCAGAACAACAATAATGTAACTGCAAATAATAACATCAATAGCAACAACAATAATAATAAGAATCAAGCACCACAGCAACATTTTGATAATAAAGTATATGAAAGATTTGAGCCATATATGATGCAAAATAAAACTAGTCATAAACGATCACCAAGTAGTGACTCGATATCAAGAAGTATCAATTTGGGTAAAATTTTACAAAATACAATATTTTTTAAATTAAAATAATAATCATTTATAAATTACAGCTGGTGCAAAACTTGTATTACCACCAACGGGTGAAATTCCTCAATTAAAACCAGTGAATATGAATAGACCAAGAATTGCACCACCATCATCTAATTCTCAAAATGGTAAAATTTATTTAGATTTAAAATTTCAAAATTTTTCTAATTCTTAATTTTCAACAGAAAAATCCATATCAAATGGTCAATCAAGTGAAAGTCTGAATTCATTAAATGATGCATCACGTGTCCAAACTGGAACTCCTTTAAGAAAAGTATGTCACCAACTCAGTTTTAGTTTATTAAAAATTAAAAAACTTTATATTTATTCAACAGTCTTTCAATGATTCAATTTCAAATTCATTCAATGATTATGGAAAATTTGGCGAATTAGATTCATCATGTGGAACAATCGACACTTCAAATAATTTGCATTCAAACAGTAGCTATTTAACAGATGAAGGCTCACCACGAAGTAGTCCAGGCGGTGTTACAATACAACCAATTAATTATGTAAGCTCTCCCTTTCTCTGATTTCTTTCATCTATCTAAAAATGCTAATTTGTCAAATTTCTTCCTTTAGGCTGGCTTGAAGAGATGTCGCGCACTTTACGATTGCAATGCAGATAATGATGATGAATTGGAGTTCAAGGAGGGGGAAATTCTTGTTGTGCTCAATGAACGTACAGATGATGAAAATTGGATGGAAGGAGTTATTGAATCTGATCCATCGCGTCGAGGCATGTTTCCAGTTAGTTTTGTTCACATTTTACCCGATTAAGAAAATCATTAATATTTTTAATCAACAAATTCTGACTGTAGGAAAAATTCCCTCTATTAGATTAGATGAATGAAACATTTTTGTGAAAGATTTTAAAAAATTCAAAGTGAAGAAAGAAAAAAATATTTATTGGAGAGAGTTGTCAGAAACACACCATTTAGATCAATCACACGTGTTATGGAGATTTCTATAAAACACACAATCATACACACACACACTCTATTTATGAATGTAAAAGTAGTAAACTATTCTAATTTATTGAAGACATAAATATATATATATGAATATTGTATGTAGAGGAAGAGAGAAATTCAGAAAGGAAATTTTAATCAATTGTTGTCTATGCGCGATTTGAAGTAAAAATGTCTCCTTTTGTCATTCATTCATCTTTTAGAATGAATTATTGCATTTAAATGAACTGATCAAGATTATTAGTTCTTTTCATATTTTTTTCAAGAATACTCTCACACATAAAGAGTAAAAATTATTGTGTATCGTACCATTCTTTTCCAACGTTTTTTTCTAATCTAATTTCTTAGAAGGTCTTTTTTTATTTTTTTAAGAATTGATGTGAGTCGTAATTTATTTAATTTCAATTGTTATATATCTTATTTTCATTATCGTATCACAACTTTTTACCAAAAACAACCAACTACTTAGTAAACTACAATACATAAACGTATTTTATGCAAAACTATTATGAATATATTTTTAATAAATGATGACAGCATAAAAAAGTGAAAAAATGTAAATTTAGTTTCTTAAGGAAATATTTTTGTTATTTATATTATATTATATAAAATTATGATAAGTTCATTTTTTGTGCCAGTATGTATGTAAACTCACAAAATTATAATCATGAATCAATTTTATTCAAATGAAGATGAATGAAAACAAAGATTTTTTTTAGTGATTATTTTATAATATGAAAAATAATAAAGAATCAAGAAAATCATGTTTAAAAATGCAAGAAATAAAAAAAAAATATTTAAAAAAATAATTTAAAAATTTATTAATTTACTTCAGCGCCGCCCGACGGCGCACAAAGTATTGTTTTTTCGTTTTTTCACTTTTTTCCACTTTTCTCTAAACCAAAGCATTACCGCCTATGTATTTTTAGATGTCTGTCGTAATTTCCAATCGAACAAGCCAACTTTCATGAAAATTGGTCACTCCATGCCTGAGATATTTTCAAAATTCTTGCGTTTGTATCTACTTTACAGTTCACAGATTTCATTTTTTCATCAAAATTTTTGCATATTCGTGATCAGCGGCACTTTATTAGGTGCCACATCGTTTTATGTGAAAAATAGTGCATAAGTGTAGCGACTATCTTAGTGTAAAAATCGCAATTAGTTCCAATTTTCGTCGCTAGTGGCGCTGCAATCGCATGCAACATTTTGTCGCGTGTGACAATAAAAATGTTGCACGACAGTGGTACGTCGACAAAACATGTTTGAAATGATTTTAAGGCATTTTGACCCAAATGATGCATGTTCATAAAGAAAATATAATAACCGAGGCGCCGAAGTAATTTTGAAAAACTTGAAAAGATTTTCTTGAGCAGCAACGCACAGCGAACTGTTACGCTCACTGATCTGCACCGTGGACTTTTGTATAATAAAATTTTTACATTCCAAAACTTTTTTAAATTTTGAAAAACATATTTTTTTACTGACTCATACTCTTCAAAATGTATCTGAAAATATAAATAACTCTATTTTCTACTATCACTATCTAATATCAATATGTTTTAAAAGTAGGTAGTTATGATATAAATAATTCTTTATTGCATTAGTTCTACCGTCTTCCCTCGATAAAAGAGTGTGCTCTTGTATTCAAGGATGACGTTTTTTGCTGAGTCATTGTTTATTTTTAGTATGTAAAGACATTTTTTAAATTTTTTAACAGAAAATTTTAAAATTTTCCGAAAAAAGTTGCAATTTTCAAAAAATAAAGAGAAATTTGATCCTCTCGGTTTTTCTCAAACAAACAATTTTTGTCAGTGACTAATATTTCATTTTACAGAAAATAATTAAATTTGTGAGTTTTTAAAATGATGGACTTATTTAAAAATGTAGAAGGTATTGTGAAGAAAAATAATAAAGAATCAAAGTTATTTCGTGAAGATGGAAATATAAATTATTGGGAAATGAAAATTTTTGATGCAATTTATGATTATAATCGAGCTATTGTATTTGCCAAAACTAAAGAAGATCTTGCTTTGGCCTATGGCAACAGAAGTGCTGCATGTCTTGAAGCTGGTAAATATGAAGAGTGTTTGAAAAATATTGAATTAGCAAAACAAACTGGTTTCCCAAAAAATAAAATGCAACAATTGAATAATCGAGAAGAAAAGTGCAAAAAGTTGATTGAAGAACAAAAGAAAGATCCAAAAAATGATATTTGGAGTTACATCAAACTGTCTTATCCTGCAAATAAGAAAATTCCATGGATAATTGAAGGATTAGAAATTCGAACTACTAAAACATTTGGACGAGGAATATATACAACTCATGATCTCAAAGCAGGTGATATTATTTGCATTGAAGAATCAAAGATACAAGCAGTGGATTTTGATGGCTTTTTCAAATGTTGTAACAATTGTTCAAAGACTAACATGATGACTCTTATTCCTTGTTTGAAAACTGGTAAGTTAGAGTTTAAATTATAAATTTGTAAAAGTTTAACTTTCTTATTACAATGATTAGCTTCTTTTATGTTCTGTTCAACTGATTGTCGTGATGAATTCTACAAATATACAAATCTTGCTTCGGACACATTTTACAAAAGTGATGTTTTTTTGAATAAAATGATAGATGTATTTGGTGGAGGCGAAAATTTTCTTCAATATCTTGACAGTAAACCATCAAACAGCATTTTTGATTTCGACTTCCACGATTCAAGCCATCCAAACTATTTGCTCAACATATATAAATGCTTCTTGTCTTCATCATCTGCTGCACTTATTTTCGACTATTCTGGAAATGAAAATCCTTTTAAAGATAGATTAAGCCGCTTATTTAACGAAAAACTCTTAGGCAACGCAGTTTTTGTAAATCATCGAATACATAAAGATGAAGTAATGCCAAAAAATAGAGAAACTATTAAAAATTTTCTAAGAACTGCATATCAAGCCGAAAAATCATGCTTCAGTACACTTCGGGCACTTTTGAATCATTCATGCGTGCCTAACATTGATTTAGTTAGCATTAATAACTTTATAGTATTCTATGTCATAAAGCCTATCAAAGCGAATGAACAACTATTTATTGCTTATAAGTGAGTCAATTTAAAAATTAATTACTAATATTTGATAATTAATCTTGACTTTTTCTTCTTTTTTCTCACAAGTGAATTGAATATGAAAGAAAATCGAGAAGATCTATCTCTTTTTGGAGTTCGAAGCTGCAGTTGCATCGCATGCGTTCAGAATTTATCTTTAAGTCACATAAATGATAAAAATATGATGCAAATGGCTAGAGTGTACAATTTTCATTTTGATACTATTGAAATGAGAAATATTTCGCATGCAATGGAAATAATTTCAACACTATTTGACATTCTCAACAAGTGCGAAGAACCAATAGTTTTGGAAATGCTTTTTTGCTGTAAAATTATCAAGGAAATATTCAACAGTCTCGTCGATCGCTTAATGTTTCCGATATAAAATTTAAAATTTTTTACTGTGTAACATCTTATCTATTCCATATTTTTTTGATTCATTTTCTCAACCACATATTTAATTTGCATAATTGTTATTAAACTTTTGTTTAACTACTAAAAAAACTTCAATTATGATACATGAATAAACAAAATATTAAAGAATAAAATTGTTTTTCTTCATTCATATTGAATTTTTATTTATTATTTTGTTAACTTTTGTCTTTTAAAAATTTCAAAGATATTTCATAAATTCATCTGAAATTCTCAGATTTATAATGTAATGTTGAAAAAATCGTATTTATTTTTTTGCGTAAATGAAAGGGAAATTGATTTCGCAATCCAAAAGAAGAATTTCTTTTACATTTTGTATTTAAAGATACGCAAAAAAGAACACAAATTCATAATAATTTTCAAAGTCAACAGAAGTACATTGCTTCTATAAAAATTATTTAAAATTTAAAATTTGTGAAAAGAATTTTAAAATGTGTGGTAGAAATAAAAATCTTAATAAAAGTCAGTGCGAGTGTCAGCATCATCATCATCATCATTTTTATATCAATGAACAGTTAATAGAACCTGAGGAAAAATCATCAAAATTCAAATGATTCAGCAAACCATCAATACATCACTATTTTTACTTCAACGATAAGCAAATAAATAAAGAAGATTGTCAGCCGAATGTTGCTACACTCGCGAAAAATACAGTAAAAGAACATTTCATTCAACATCAAAAAGCTGCATCTCAAGAAAAAAATTCAGGCTGCTATCACTTTGAACATAATCCAATTGATAAGAAATGGGCACAGTATTTTGAAGAGAGATTTGGAAAATCACATGGACATCACCATTATCATTCGTTCAATAATGATGATTTTCCAAAAATGTTTTTCAACAAAAAATATTTTGAAGGAAGTTTCCTTGATTAAGCAATTCATATATTTGAAAGAGAATTTTTGCATTTGATTTTTTTTTCATAAAAATTAATTTGTCGTTTATAAAACATATTTGTCAGTATGTTTATTTTAAAAAATTTAAATGAGTAAAAAAACTAATGAAAACTATAAATAAGTGAATTTTTATTTCATTTGTACAAACAATGATTATCATCATTATCTCATCAATTTCATCACTTTTAGAGAATTTTCACAAAAAAAAATTATTTTTCTACAGAAAAATCACAAAATAATGAAATTCTTATCAATATAAAAAATGCATGTCATTACCGGCAATTACTCATATACAAAACAAACAAGCACAAACACGTTCAAAATCATATTTTCCTCACTATACAATATAATTATTGTACACATGCTCATTTATTTCACAAGAATTGTAAAGAATATTGTGAGTGTATGTGAAGCATATAAAAAGCAGATTAAATCGTACAACATTCAGTTGACTTTTGATTTCTAAACGAATAACATCGTTGGACAAAAGAAAATATTTTCTGAAAAAATAATCAACAGTAATTAAAATAACAATGAGAATGTGTGGAAGAAAAAATTTTTTTGGTCATTGTCATCGTAGACATACAAGACATCATTTTGAGCGTCAAGAAAGACCAAGATGCCAAAGCGAGCCAATTCAACCACCTCGCTATTCCTTCGCTGAGCGACAAGAATCATCTAGTCGAGATCATGGAGAAGGTCCATCACACGATTGTGGAACAATGACAATGAAACAGCATTGTGGTCATCAACAACTACGGCAACAAAATTCGGGCTGCATACATCGTCAACTAAATGAAAATCGTTTTAGTTGCATGCGAAGATTTAGAGAAAACAGTCCACGCTGTCACAGACATCATGCATCTAAAGGACCTCATGAATATCACCATCATAGTTCAAGAGGAACTCATCATCATCATAGAGTAGGCAGAAAACATCATTGCCATCATAATTAAAATCTTATAACAACATCCTAAAGTATTATAACACCAAAGAATTGCAACAACATCGTCAACTCAAAACAACATCTATAAAAAATAAGACATAAGTCCAACAATTGTCGAAATAACATCAGAAAATAAAATCTTGAACATCAAAGATTGAAAAAAAGACATATGTGTATTATTCCAATTCCTTTCAGATTATTTTTTTTTTCAAGTTTCTGATAATTTTATTTCACATGTTTTCAAACGTTTTTACTGATACGCATTAAAGTAGCAATAACACCCAATAAAAATATTGATTTGACTAGATTTAGAGGGTTTCATGTTTCCAAATTATTTATATGCTAATTTAGTTAACAAGAAGCAATACTTCTTCACTAACATGAAATTATTATTAAAAATATTCATTTTTATTTCTTTTTATTCATCCATTGAATCAGAGGAAAATTTGAGGATAAATGAAAGAGGTTTGAAATGTCTATTTTTATTAACATATTGCATAAGAAGGAATAATCTTATCTCATTATTGTAGATTTTTCTAAAATGGGTATTGAAAAAATCCTTCTGAGAAATAAAGAGAACAATGAGACACCAAAAATGTTGCCACCACCTAAATACTTACTATTTTTGGCATCAATTTTACAAATTTTTGGTGGTGTTCTTGCGTGCATAGGACTTGCTTGGTTAATTTTAAATATGATAAAATGTTGGTTGAGAAGAAATCATCGTGATTTATCAGAATAAAAAAAAGTTGTTTAATAAAATTATCGAGATTTTAAAATTTGAATATTTGAAAAGTTTAAAAATTTGTTCGTTTTATTTGTTTCTGTTGATTTTTTGATTTGTGGAGAACTCTAATTTATACAAGTAAACAAATATCTTTTGGGAAAATAAAGAAAAACTTAATTTATTTTTAACAAAATATAGCTTATCAAATTGTGTTTAATCATTATGGACAGTTATACAAAAAAATCAGGATCTACTGATTCATTAAATAATGACACAGTTGTAAGTTAAAATGTGAAATAAAAATCAATAACAAATAATCAAATATTCTACAATAAATTTTAAATAGCTCCCAAAAGAACTTCCATTTCAATTGCTATCGGGTGAAACATTTCAAGAGAAAAATGAAGTGTCCTATATTTGTCCATATTTTGGTCCAATTCGAGGAATTCTTTACATAACAAATTATCGTCTGTATTTTAAATCATCAATTGACAAAGATCCAGTACAACAAAATTTAGATGTAAATTTGGGCGTTGTATCGAGAATTGAGAAAGTTGGTGGTGCTAGCTCTCGTGGTGAAAACTCATATGGTATTGATATTTTATGCAAGGATATGAGAAATTTGAGATTTGCACACAAACAAGAAAATCATTCTCGTCGCACAGTTTTTGGAAAACTGCAGAATTTTGCATTCCCTTTAGCAAATAATGAAAAGCTCTTTGCGTTCAACTATTCAGAAAAATTTCCTGAGGATGGATGGAATGTTTATGAGCCTATTGCTGAATTTCGTCGCATGGGATTAGTAAGTTTAAATTTAAATAATCCAATGCAATATATTATTTTATTATTCCTTTTTTTAGGGAGCAAATTCAAATATTGAATGGCGTGTAACAAAAGTTAATCAAGCATATGAATTATGTGACAGTTATCCAGCTGTATTAGCAGTTCCTCGCAGTATTTCTGATGAAGATTTAAAAGCTGTTGCAAACTTCCGTTCAAGAAATCGTTTGCCAGTATTATCATGGATTCATCCACAATCATTAGCAACTATAACAAGATGCTCACAACCTCTGTGTGGAGTAAGTGGAAAAAAGTCATCAGAAGATGAAGGTTATATAAATGCAATAATGGAAGCAAATCCCTTATCACATAAACTCATTATCATGGATGCTCGTCCTTCAGCGAATGCGGTTGTGAATAAAGCAAAAGGAGGCGGTTATGAATCAGAGAATGACTATCAAAATGTTGAATTGATTTTCTTAGATATTCACAATATTCATGTAATGCGTGAAAGTTTAAGAAAACTCAAAGAAATTTGCTTTCCTGCAACTGATGATCAAAAATGGCTTTCATCTGTTGATAATACAATGTGGCTTAAGCATATCAAATGTGTACTTGCTGGTGCCATTCGAATTGTTGATCGTATTGAAAATACTAAAAATTCTGTAGTGGTTCATTGTTCTGGTAAGTAAATATCTTTTTTCAATGTTCAACTTAATTTCATTTGAAATAATTTTCAGATGGATGGGATAGAACTGCACAATTGACTGCTTTAGCAATGATTATGTTGGATCCATATTATAGGACAATAAAAGGTTTTGAAGTGCTAATAGAAAAAGAATGGCTTAGTTTTGGACATAAATTCCAACAACGTATTGGACATGGTGACATCAATCATTCAGATGCAGATCGTTCACCAGTTTTTGTTCAATTTATTGACTGTGTGTGGCAAATTACAAGACAACTGCCAAACTCTTTTGAGTTTAATGAAAATTTCCTCATTACAATTCTTGATCATCTATATTCATGTCGATTCGGTACATTTTTATGTAACACAGAACGTGAGCGGGTAAATGAGGTGAAGAAATATACAGTTTCATTATGGTCATACATAAATGCATCACTTGAACTCTACAGAAATCCACTTTATGGTGGATTCGGTAATTCTCCGACTCTACAAACAGTTTTAAAACCTGTTGCAAGTATGAGACATATAAGATTATGGAAAGGTTATTATTGTCGTTGGAATCCAACAATGAAAACGCAAGAACCAATTTATCAGCGAACAAGAGAACTCCTTGCATTGCAAGATCAATTAAGAAAACAAATTGACGAAATTCTCGAATGTCGCACTGATGGCAATCGTACGACTTTATCAAGGCTAGCCTCTCCGTTACATTAAAGTTTTATTATTATTCGTTATAATGCATTTATCACAGTATCGACAAACTTTATTTAAAAAATTAGATAGAATTCATTTATTGTCAAATTTACACATATTTAAGCACCATTCATTCATTAATATTTTATCAAATCAATCAACTTTTTTGACTTTACATTATTTTACATGTAGAGATTTATTGAATGAATTTGTTCCTTGCAAGTCTTAAACTTAATCCTGTTGTATCTGGAAGTATAGAAGTGAACGCAATTGCTCCGCCAATAATCATAATTACACCAAATATACTAATAAAATGCATAATAGAAATATTTTTAAAATAGAAATAAGAGACAATTAAGAGAATTTGTATGGAACATTCAATAATATTGGTCATTGCAATAAAGAAAGGTTTAACTCGCGTATTAACGCTATCGACTAAGAAAATATCAGAAATTAATCCAATTGCTAAACCTGAGAAAAATTGAAATCCAATTGTTACAACCACAGCTCCAAATGAAGTGTCAGTTATAGGTTCAAATAAGAGTAAAATTAGAATCAATCCACTTCCAAACGATGATATGAAAAATAATTTCATCCTCTTCACATCAATTAAAAACATTCCAATTAACATAGCTCCCCATCTTATACCGGATAAAATCGTAGCAGTTAAGTCATTTTCTGCGTCGTAAAAATGCAATTTAGCGAGTTCCAACATGTAATTGTTAATTAGCATATTAAATGAACTGACGAAAACAAGTTTGACAATCATGACAATAGCAAATTGATAACTATATTTGAACAAATTCAAACTGCTTTGCGAATCCTCTTGAACCATCATACAAAACTCATTGAAATCATTGCGAATTGTTGCAGTTTCATGTGATTCTGATCGTAATCTTATCATAGTATTCAAGGCTTCCTCTTCATGGTACTTTTTTATCAAATAGACTGGCGATTCTTTATGAAGAAAAAGTGATAATAACATTCCAGAAACGAGGCATATTAGTGCATTTAAACCCATAGATTTTGTTGGGTCTACTTCATAGCTGCGAGTTTTATAAACAGGAATAAGGCTTGAAGACATTGTAAAAACGCCGATCATAAGACAAAAATGTACTGTTGCGACAATCATTCCTCTAAGTTTTGGAACAGCTATTTCACACGCATGAATGAGTATTGTTAAATAAGTAATTCCGTAAGAAATTCCTGCTATAATTCTCGCAGGAACTACAACATAAATGCTACTTGGATGGATGATAAAACACGTTGCACTGGTTGCCGATAAAAGAGTGGTAAATATCTGTAGCAAAATAATTTATTGAATTTAATGACGCAATAAAATAATTAAGTGCTTACATATATGTTAATTTTCGAAAATTTCCCAACTAGTAAACTTCCTATTAAAAATCCACTTGCTGCCGCAAGATAAAAAGAAGTTATTGCCCAAAAAACTGTTCCATCATCTTCATATCCACCTAGAAAATTAAAATTTTGTAAGAATCATCAAATTAAAATCTCCAATCACACACCTGACCAAGTTTGAATGTCTAAATGATCATTGAAAATTGACCAGCCAATATTTTGACCACCAAAAAGTATTACCATAAGTCCAGCAACAAGTGCATTTGTTTGTGGTTTATTTTTTTGCATATAATCAAACCATTGAATAAATCCTCTTGGATTTTTATCTTTAATTTCGCAAAATTGTCCATTTTTTCGCAATTTCTCAAATTCTCTCTCCATTGCGTATTGTTTGCTGTTTCTCACTCAACTAACAATGCAAAATGTAATATTTAGTCTTTTATCAAAGTGTTGATGAATTTCTTTCTCTTATCTTAACTGCGTTTGTATTTGGATTAGATAAAATTAAAAGCGAACAATTATCATGAAATAAAAATAGCGGCGAACGAAAGAGAAAAACAAAATATAAAATGATTCATACACGACTGACGATCAGTTGTGTTGTGATTTTTCATTTAACATCTTTTGTTCCAAATTCTAACGTGTTTCATCACTAGGAAAAATAAGAAGAAGCTTTATTGTTGTTGGTAAAAAATTGTTAAAAATAGACACAAAAACGTAATAATTGAAATAGTCAATAATTGAAAGCTTAAACTGTATTAAAATAAGAAATGTGGATTAAGTCTAAATTTTAAATCGATAAATAAACATTTTTCCCAGACATTAAAATAATCAATTCTAAGATAAAAATCTCATGCTGACACAAAACCGAATAACAAAAAGCACCAACTGAATTATCTGTTGAATAATCAGCAAACAAAAAAATCTTTTTTCCTTAAATTGTGTATTGAAGTGAATTAAATCGTAAATTGATTTGCACACATGCATGCGATGATAGAGAGCGAGATTCAACCGCAAAAAAGAGAAGCGACGCATTCTGAATTTTTGATGCGCTTGCTGTGAGAGAAAGCTTTTAACTATCAGTCGTGCACAAAAGCAAAAAAAATGTGAAAAATCCTCGCATTTCATTCAATTACCGAAAAAATGCCAATGATGATGAACAGATTCCGAATTGTTGTATAAAAGAATTGAGGGATGATTGTGGAAAGGGAGAGAAAGAGCGAAAGCAATTTATTTCTCATCAATATTGCAAGCACAGAGAGTGAATTGCTTGAAGCATTTATGTTATTTTCTTCTTTTTTTACTTCGCTCATGATACACTCATACATGTTGACACAAATGTTTTAAATCAAATGTTAAAAGGTTGCAATTTGAAATTGATTTCTGTTGATAACATTAGGAAATAATGAATATTTCAGGATAAACTTTTTTTTGCAATGCATTTTCATTATACTGTGATATTTATCATTAAATTGGATTTATGATTATGATTTTATAGGAAATGACAGTAATTGATACTATGATAATTTTAAATCAGGCTAAATTGATTTTGGCTTCTATCGATAGTGTCAATTTTCATATTTTAAATTTATTATGAAAAACTTTCAAAACTTGCAACAAACGAGACTGAAAAGTGTCCGCCTTAAATCGGATTACTTTAGCGCATTTTTGGTGCCTAGATCAGTGTATGTTAACAAATTACAGAATTATTAGATTCGTTTAAGAAATATAAGAAATAGATTTACAGTTTAAAATAATTTGATCGAAATAAATTAAGAATATAGGAAAAATCATGTTTATAAAATTTTGATGTATGAAAGTACGGCGAGCTTTTTTAATTGAGGTTCAATTTACCAGAGTTCGAAACGGTTTTACAAATAACTAAAAAATCAACTAAACCTTATTCGATTAAAAATAAAAGCCTAATCGATTAAATTTGGTTGGTTTTCCGTTGAAAATTTCAATTGAATAAGTTTTAGTTGATTTCTAATTATTTTCAAATAAAATATCAAACGATTTCGGACTCTGCAATTTCCAGAATCTTACAATAAATTTTTGTTAACTTGAAAATAACGGTTGAGTAAGATTCAAAATATTTGAAGTTCCAAGATTTGCCGTTAGTGGCGCTGCAATCGTTTTTGCGCGACAAAAAATTTTTGTTTACAAATTTCAATTTGGAAATTTAAATTCGTAATTTCCCAAATTATGTTACTAGTAACAGGAATATAACTAAGCGTCGCCGGAATAAAACGATAGCACAAATCAAACACAGCAACCCGAAAGTCTCTAGCTATTGTAGTTTTCGAGATCTCGCGCCTCAGCCAGCCAGCCAGCCAGCCAGCCAAAGTGAAGATATAAGCGGCATTGTTGTTCCAAAAATGCGCTAAAAATCATAAATTGCAAAATATTCAATAAATCCACAAAATTCATCAAAAATCACCAGACAGTTAAAATTGGAAATAAAAGCATCAACGCAATTTAATTGACATTTAATGAATTATATTGAATCAATTGCAGTGCGAATTTTCGCCCACAGAACTGGAAAAAGCTGATTAAATGCCACTTGATTCGATTTATTTCTGTTTCTCGAAAATCAATCACTATTTTTAGCGCATTTTTGGAACAACAATGCCGCTTATATCTTCACTTTGGCTGGCTGGCTGGCTGTTCGGCTGGCTTGTCGGCTGGCTGTTCGGCTGAGCCGTGAGATCTCGAAAACTACAATAGCTAGAGACTTCCGGTTTGTTTTAAATGAATTGTGCTATCGAGTTATTGGCGGCATTCTTCATTAGAATGCTGTTACTTATTGCATTAATTAGGAAATTACGAATTAAAATTTCCAAATTAAAAATGTAAACAAAGCGAAGTTGACTGCGAAAACGATTGCAGCGCCACCAACGGCAAATGTTGGAACTTAAAATATTTTGAATATTACTCAACCGTTATTTTTAAATCAACAAAATTATAATAAGATTCTGTAAATTGCAGAGTCCGAAACAGTTTGGTATTTTATTTGCAATAAATAAACACCAAATAAAATTTAATTGATTAGGCTTTTATATATAATCGAATAAAATTTTGTTGATTTTTAGTTATTTGTAAAACGGTTTCGTACTCTGGTAAATTGAATTTCAATTAAAAACGCTCGCCGTACTTTCATACATCAAAATTTTATAAATATGTTTTTCCTATATTTTAAACTATTTTGATCAAATTATTTTAAACTGTAAATCTATTTTTCAAACGAATCTAATAAATCTGTAATTTGACAACATACACTGATCTAGGCACCAAAAAAAGTAATCCGACTTATGGCGGACACTTTTCAGTCTCGTTTGTTGCATTTGGACAGAAGCATTGAATTGAAAAATGCATAAGAGTGACGTTGACAAAAATTAAATGAGTTTTGGTTATTTCTATTTAAGTTTTGTCATTTCAGCACTTTTTCTTCTCTCTTTTTTAGCATAAGAGAAAGAAGAATTTTTAAAGTAATAAAAAACCATAAACGGCTCTTTCATTTCTCCTCTGTTGGCTGCAATAAAGCGAAAGCAATTTGAAAAGTTTTTATCGCAACAAAAAACGACAAATAAGACAGTTGAGACGAGAATGAGACGATTCCTTTTGTTGTATAAAAAGTGGATGTATGAGAACATATTGAAACTTTTCTCATACTTTCTTTACTTCTCCTCCTAACATAAGTTGCCTCTTAACGAGATAACAAGAAAATTTCATTCACAAAACTTTTTTTCCGCAAAAAGAAGAATTCTCATCAATGCTTACAAATCACACGAGTGGGAAAATGTGGTAACGTGTTTGGTTCTTGTATAATCTCTACAAAAACTTACACGTGCACTTTCGGTTAATTTCGTGCTTTTTGATCCTGCGCATTTGTCATGTTTACGGTTGAAATCAACATAAATTCCGATGAACTTCAAAAGAAGTCTTCAGTCGCCGCGATTCTGTTATTGAAGCAAGTATGACAAAATTTTCACTAATAAAATAGTTTTTAAAATAAATTTGAATTCCTGAAAATTTAATAAAAAAATTGACAATTTGTGTTGTGATGCATTGAATATAGAAAAAAAATTGTAGGTGATATTTTCACAATGTGCTTTTATTATTAAATTATCATCAAAAGTTAATTAGTGCAAAATTAGAACAGGCTAATTTCTAAAAAACTGATTATAGTGATGTGATTATGAAACATGGCTTAAAATTTAATTGAACTAAAAAGATTCTTTAATTTTCAAAAAAAATTTTTATTAAAAAACGATTTTTCTGAAAATAAAAGAATTGAAAAATTTAAAAGAGTTCATTGAAAGCACCAAAAAAAGAATTTTCTTTCTTTTGAAATGGAATATAATAAAGCAATTTATTAAACTATTTTGTAGGCAATGTGTATGTGAAGAAAAGCATTTTATTATTAATACATCATGCATGAATAGTATATTATAGTAAAAAGTATGTAAATGCAAACATTCTTGTTTTCTCGTTCACTGAATTGATTTTGCGAATAGAACAAAAATAATTCGTGTTGACATGAGGGGAAGAGAAAGAAGACGTAAAGAAAAAAAAATAAAAAAAGTTATAGAAAACACCATAAAATGTGTATTATATCACAAATTCATGATGTATTAAAATAAAAATTCCATCATAGAAACGAGAATGCTTATTATTACTGTTTATTTTATTTATTTGGGGTGCTCAAATCAAATCAATTGCCTGAATTGGCAAAAAAAAGATTTTATATGATTCTTTAATACTTTTTACTGCTGCATTTTAGTTTGAAAATTTAAAAAAAAATTATGAGAAAAATCACTCATATATAGCAGACAGACACAAAACTAATCAGAACTCAATTGATAAAGTATATAAACATCTCTCAGCTGTGAGAGAGACACACTAAATTGATAAGTTAAAAATTCATAAAGTTTTAAAAATAATTTGTCTATCAAAATTTCAGAACAATATGTTGTAGTGCTATAATAAATTACATCTAAAAAATGTTTAATTAAATAAACAACTGCCATTTACTGTTCACATCAGTGTACAATTAATGCAAGAGTGAAAAAAATGATTTGTCTATAGAGAATATTGCAGTCAAAAATTCAAACAGTATCATAATTAGATTAAAATAATGATAATGGTGAATCAATATATTACCTATGCATGAGGCGTAACGCTAATGTCTATTGCGGAAATGTGAAATTATCAAATTATATATATATTTATACAATAAATTTAATTTAGAGACTGCTAGTGGTAAGAGTAAAAAAATTAGAATAATAAATGTTTATATGTGCAGAACAAATGCGGAAATTTGTGATTATTTTGTTGTCATTCATCTTGCTGACGCCAACATGTGGAATGTGTAAGATAGATAAAAATCATTGAGTTGATAGATTGATGTTTTGAAGTAAAATGGACAGACATAGAATGGGATAAGAGAGGAAGATGAAGAATTTGAATGAATATTTTTGCATAATTTATTTACTGGACAAAATTTGTTTTCACAATACAATTTTTCATTAGCGACAAAGCAAAACTTTAGAGACAAAGAGAGAAAGTGTTCAAATATTTACTTTTTAGTTCTCAATCGCAATAAGCTTGTGCCAATATCACAAAAGCTCTTTATCAACATTTCTACTGATTATCCTAGCCACAGGAGAATACAAAATGTCACAATGTATTTACATAAAAGAGAGGAAAACATACACATATTTTTTCTTCTTTGCATCCAGCAATAAAAGCACTAGCATTGGTTTTTGATTCCTCAGAAGAAATCATGAATTTTTCTCTCCTCATTCTTCTAAGCTTCAATTCTTTAACTTACCTCACTTTTTTTCATTTCACTCCAATAACATCGAACAGAACAAATTTGTAGATGGTGACTCAGAAGAATTTAAAATTCAAATTCAGTTTCAGATGAAATATCATTTTTGGTATTAAGCCAGAAGAATAAATATCATTTGGGAGTAGCAAAGCAACTGAAGCATACCATTATTGAACAATCATTAAATTTAGACGATGGTGTAAGTAGATAAAGAATGGAAGAGAAATTTCTATTCTCTTTTTCGTTCGCTTGCACGCTTTCAATTCTTTTTTATGTGTGTGCCGTCCTGAGAAAAAAAGGAGAAAGGAAGAAGATAATCTTTTTTGATGGTGTAGAAAAAAAATAGAGATGACTTGCATAATACTTGAGATACTTACTTTGCATGCATTAGTAGTACTTTCACGGATGGATTATAAAGTGAAAATTGACTCCCTTACAAATAATTTTTTTTTTTTTTCAAAGTAAAGTTTTTTAATAAAATTTCTTCAAAAATGTCAATTTGCTTTTTTTACCAAACTTTAATTAAAAAAGCAAACTTTTTCCTTTCTCAACCTACGTGCATAAAATAATTTTTTTTATTTTTTAAAAACTTCTCTCATTTCGAATTTTCAACTTTTCAATTTTCCGCAGACCAAACCAAACATTTACCTTTCACATGAAGTATTCGAAAAGAGCAATTCATGGGCAATCGTTCCGATACTCATTGACATCCTAAATCAATTGATTACGCCACAAACGAAATGGCTTTTACTGTGTGAAGCCAACAGTGTCATCAATTTGAGGAAACTTTTACAAAGACTAAGCGAGGAAGATGAAAAACAGGCAGGTTTTCTACTTGAACACAATACGTTTTAAATTGGATTTCAATTGAAACCTTTAGAATGTAGCAGTCAAAAAGATTAAATTTCAACAACCTTTAATTTTTTTCTACCGCTTGCCGACTTACAGGAAGTCTATTTGGGCTATCCACTATATGACAGAGAAGCGACAATTATTCACCATTTTGCATTCTTTCGAAATCCATCAGAGTTCAAATATCCATTTTTAAAAGCAGGTGTTGCATTCTCTATTCCGCTTCTAAATAGGTCAGTAATTTATCAACATGCTTTAAACAATAATGTGTTCACTCATTAATGTGCAAATTCAATCAATCTTCGATTTTGGACATTTTAACTAATTGTTTTTCCGAATAGAAGGCAAAAAGTTTTCCTTCCTTTCACCTGCACATTACTCCTCTCTCTAATCACCGCCATCATTAATTATTCAAAATGAAAATTTTCTCTCCCACTCGCTTAATTTAGATTGGTCGATCGTTTGCTGTTGTCATCAACAAAACATATAGTACTACCAAAAGCTCCCACAGATTTTACAATAGATCCAGCACATGAGTTAGCGCTATTTATTTGGAATGTTGATAAGAATTTGATTTTAAAGCCCGTGCCTTACTTATGCAGCCATCATGGTCCCGAATGTGCTATTTATGCGAGAGAAGAGAATATTTTTTGTGTAAGTATCAGTATAAACCACACTATTGGCATAAAACAGCTGCCATAAATTAGACTCAACTTGACACATTCCTCTTTCGCATTCTTTTCACTGTTTGCGGAAAAATGGCTGAAAAAAGCAGCAGCAGAGAAAAGAAAGGAAGATGTAAACCGCAGCATAGCAATAATTGTGACAAATTATTGTCTTTTCTTTCTCTCACTCTTAAATCTCTCTCTAGGGCAACCCTATTAGTCTTGACAAAGTTTTATTTGCTGTAAAAACTTGCGAAAAGTATCATAAAGAGCGTTTGCCATTGCTACTTCAAACATGGGCACGCTTTACGATTCACTTGAGAATTTTCAGTGATGCTCTCGATGAAACCATTCCAACGATAGCAACGGGAGTCTTAAATACTGAACATGGCCATTGTGAGAAAAGTATGAAAATCTTACGAATGGTACTGGAAGAAATTCAAAGAAATTCTACCCTTAAAAATATTGAATTTATTGTATTGGCTGATGATGATACACTTCTGAGGTAAATAAATTAATTTTCGATCGATTTAATTTATTGTGTGCATATTTTTCCATCTCATTTCACTTCCGTTCTTTATCATGACGAATCATTCAATAATGATAATACAATTATAGCATTTCATCGCTCTCGGAATATCTCGGATGTTTCGACAAGAGAGAATATATTTACTTGGGTGAGCGCTATGGTTACGACCTCTTTTCTGATGATAGTGGATACAGCTATATCACGGGAGGTGGAGGTATTGTATTTGATGTGAAGACGATAAGAAAACTCGTCAACTCATGCTCATGTGCTAGTCCTTCTTCGCCCGATGATATGATTATCGCCTCGTGTCTAAAATCATTGGAAATTGAACCAATTCATTCATCACTTTTTCATCAAGCACGTAGCAAGGATTACGCACCAGAAATTTTAAGCCGAAATGCCATTTCATTTCACAAATTTTGGCAAATTGATCCACTTGAAATTTATGAGTGGTGGTTTCGAAAGCGCGATGAAGAATACTATGAACTCAATAAACAGGTTCTATCAGATTATAAATACTTAAAAAATTCCTGTGTGACGCCTTCAACAACGAATAACAAAATTGAGAACAAAATTAGTCATAATGTAAAACATGTGGAATTATGATGTCGAAAACTACATTAATGAGCTACTCTGAAATTTCTACTGAAATAAAGCACATGAATTTTTTTTTTTTGATTTAATGAGATGTTGGAGTTGTTTTGTTTATAGAGACTAATTATCACTGAATTTGAATAAATTCTTATGGCATTAAATCAATTAGATTTGCTGTGAGTAGTTGTGGGTGAGTATGACAAGGGTAATCATATGCGAGACAGATATGGTTGGGTGTTGATGTAGTTTCTTTGTGTTTCAGATTTTAAAGTGTTTCAAATGTTAATGGAAATTTAATTTATCTTTAAAATTTTATTTACTTACTAGTAAATTGATTAATACCAATTAATACTCTCATTTGCTCTTATTATAATTTATTGATTTTCAAATTTAATTCATTACTTTTTATAAAAGAAACTCTATCTTCTATTTTAATGTAAGGTAATTAATAAATTTTCATTAACATATCAAAAAAGCGTGCTGCAAATTTGAATATTTTATTGATATTTTCTCCTTTGATATGTTCATCAAAATAAAAGAATTTCTTTATGGTTTCTATAATAGAGAAAAGAAGAAATCAGTGAGATTTTTGAAACAAACAGAACAATGACGCCACATTCATATCTTTGTCGATTTATTGAAAATAAAAGAAAAATAATCGTCGTCTCAATCTCTTTTCCTGTATAATCTACAGCAATCATTGCAATTGCCAACAAGCGACAAGCAATGAGAGCAATCCTAGAATGAATTTGAAAAATTGTTTTTCTCATTTATGTATTTTTATATTTTTTTGTTCTCGCTCACTGCTGTTTCATAATTTCCTCTCAAAATCCTCTAGCAAAAAGAAAAGTTTTCATGCAGCATACACATGGAGACAAGCAAAAGCGAGTTATCCCTCACAATTCATTACGAATGTTGCAAAATAAAGGAGAGAAAATAAAAATGCTTTCATGTCTGAAACTTTTCTGTTGTCATAAATATCATAAAAAAAGAAGAAGAATGAGCAGAGATTTTCCGTTCAGACAATTTTCCATTATACTCGCTCATGCGATTTTATATATGTCGCCTTTTTCCGTCCTCCTTTTTCTCATCGTTGTCTTTTTTTATTAAAAAAGATGAGAATAAAATTATTATTATTTTTTTGGATACATAAATGTTTTTGAGTCGCTAGGTAACAGCAACAACTTCACTTCCTACTTGCTTACATTTTGAGAGAGTCATTGATTAAAATTTATTGCAAAAGTAAAAATGTAAAAAAGTTATTAAAACTTTAAGTCTTCAGGCAAAGTGTGAGTAAAAAAACAAATTTTCAGTTGTCTGTTAAAGTCCTCAAAAAAATATGCAATAAAAACACACAAACAATCATAATAATAATGTATTGTGGTTGAATCCTCAGAAATAAATGTCTATAGATGTGGCAATTTATTTAAATTTTATTCATATTTATGATGCAAGAAAATTATGTGCTCATGATGTGTTTTTTTTTACTCTCTCATTCTGAAAATATATGTCTTCAATATTGAAATTTATGAAGGTGAAACATGAATTGAGTTCTGAAAGAGTGAAAAATGCTTTGTTGTTGCTTCATTATGATGAAGTGAATTAAAAGCATGAGAGAATGCATGTATGGAAAATTTATTATGAATTGAAAGTGAGTTTCAAAATTTTTATTTTATGAAAAGAAAATGAAAAGTTTATAAAATTTCTTTTTTGGAAATTCATTTTAACCTTCAAAAGAGAGAATTTTTCAAATAGAAGTTCAACATGTCATTCTTAATTACTCTAATTAAAAAGTAATGTAAATGAAAATCGTTTTTCGTATACGGTAATTAAAAGTTATCGAAAAATTTTCACATCACTGACAGCCATTTAAAAGAATTCATTTGAGAAAGAAAAGGGAAATAATAATTAATTTAAAAGCTGCTAAGTTGACCAATTAACAAAACGTTAATGTGAACGTTGATTAATTATTAAAAATAGGGGAGAAAAATTTTCTTTTCCAACTCTGTCTTCATTAATTTAACTCACACCTCCTCAGTCAAGTCCATTAACTTTTTACTCATTTAAAATAACATTACCCTCGTTGATTGAAAAAGTGTCACAATTTAAGAAAATGAAGCGTATTTTGTGAAAATTTACTTGCTAATTACATCAATTTGCATTTTAAATTTCTTCCTTATTTTATGTGCTTTCAAATTTAATGCAACAAAATTATGAACAGAGAAAGTTTTATTTTTTATTGTTTAGACTTTTAACTTAAAAGTTTTGAATAAATAAACGAATGAGGTGTTTTATGCAATGACGATAAGAATATTTTATGGTAAATATTCTTCTATAAGCAGCTTTTCTGACTTCTACCCTAAATTTTATTTTAATCTCATGAAATGAACACAAACGAAACACAAATCAATGTGAAATTAAATTTAAATACGAAAGCAAGAAATCAATTTTGAAATAAAAATAAAAAATATTGTGCTCTCGATGAATCCATTAAAAGAGAAGGAAAATGTTCACTCATGAGCAACAACAAAAATATCTCGAAACTGCAAACAAAAAGATGAAAATTCAATTTTCCGTTTGCTCTCTTATTCGTCAAATGAAAGATTAATGAGAAAGAACGAAAATCGAATTCGCAAAATTTCCATCGATTCTTTCATCTTTTTATTCGCTGTGTGTACCTTTAATTTATTGTTTATTTTGTCACTCAACCATGACTTCTCCATCTCTA
This sequence comes from Polypedilum vanderplanki, assembly GCA_018290095.1. NCBI lineage: Eukaryota > Metazoa > Arthropoda > Insecta > Diptera > Chironomidae > Polypedilum > Polypedilum vanderplanki. Next base: position 25,883,800 of record CM031380.1, on the reverse strand, counting down.
ATGTTCATTCATTCATTCGAAAAAGAGAGAAAGAAATCTTATAAATAAGCATATTTTTAAGCACAACTGTGTTTGTTGATTTCTCACAGGAAATTTAAATGTTAAGGAGGTCTTTTGAAGAAGAAAAGTCTCTCTTTTATTAGTAAATATTTGTTTCCTTCATCATCAACTCAGAAGAGAGATTACTTTTCCACATCATTATAAATCATCCTCTCTCTCTCTTGCTCTGATTTCATTTATCGCATGAAAAAGTTCAGAACAAATATTTCCATTATCACAGATCCTTGTTGACGCAAATGATGAAGATTGAAGGAAAATAGAAATGGTGAGATTTTCATCAACATCATCATCATGAGCAACTAGCTAGTGTGTTATCATTCAATTTTATGTAAATTTTCCTCACACTCGAGTAAATGAAAATTTACTCGTCTGTCTCTATACACACATTATCATCAACAAGTCCATGCTTCTTCAACTTCAACCGCTTGATGTTGTTTGACATCGACATTATATTTGCATTTATTAATTGAGTGGAAAGCGTTTGCCTTTTTTTATTTATAAATTTCCACTAACTGAATGGTCTGCGGTAAACAACAATTTTATACTTAGTCGTAATCAATAAAATTCATAAAGTTTCAACTCTTTCCTATATTTGTCTGCATAAAGTATGCTTTTAGACAATTTGCTTTGCCAGACAGACGACGACATAGAGGAAAAGATAGACTTTATGGCAGTAGTTTCAAACAGCAGCCTGAAATTAAATTATGAGAATTTTTGTTGGCAACCTTCTCGGTTGATGAATAATTTCCAACTTGAAAGCAATGTACACACATTCACAAAGAGAAAAAAAGACATCATTTCCGAGTGATTCGTTAAGATTCAAAAAGGAAGTTTACCGTAATGAATTTTCTTCTTTGAGTTTTGTTTGTGGACTTTTCTTTTCAATAAAAATTAAAGTTTTCTTTTGAAATTGAAAATAAAAAAAACTCATAAGATGCTACTTTAAGCTATTTCCTGCACAAAGACTGACATTAAAAGCCAAAAATCAAAACAACAACAACATGTTATCCTTGTTCAAAAGCAATCATCATTACCCTGCAGCTAACGCAATATACATAAAATGCTCAATTTGGCTTAGCTCTACACATGAATAATACAATCATAATGGCAAACTCACCTATAAGCTATAAGCATTAATCTGGCTCTGATTTCTAATGAAAATGTCATGCAACAGATTAATGACCCAAGGAGATGAAAACTATTTATGTTTCTACTTTTGCCTTTAAATAGCGAGTACAATTGTTTATGAAAGCTTATTAAAACAGTCAATTATTGAGAGGTAGAAGCTTATTCGAAATTTTCAATATTTATATGCGTCTCATAACGCGTGTGCATGTCTATCACAGTAAATGAAATGAAGGAAATACGTGATAAAAGTTAACAAATGCTGTTTCTTGCAGTGAATGAAAATAACAAAGGTACATTAACATAATATAGTAATAAAGTAGCTATTTATTTGATTTTCATACTTCACCTATCGTTATCTTTCACATAGTGTACCTTTTCTATTTCATTTTCGAGTTTAAGGAAAAATTATTTGAATTTTGGTCACGATCGAAACGCTTGGTAGATAACAGATAACGATGATAATATGGTCGATTATTGTACCAAAAATATGCTATTTGCTATCGAATTCACAAGCTAATAAAAGTTGTGAATTAAAGTCATATATGAAAGCTTTAAATTTGACATCAATCGAGGGATTAACATTTTAAGCCATCGTCACAACATAATTGTAGAGAGCTGATGTGTAGGTAAAATCAATATTTCATCGGGATTTAATGAAAGCGAGGTGAGAATTATTTTAAGTGAGATTTATCGGCACATGCAAAGTTTTGCGTAATTTAATTAAATTCTGTCTGTTTGTGCCAACGTCATTCGCTCTGTGTATGCTCTGTCGAAAATGTCATAAATAGATTAATAATGAAATATTTTTCAATCAACCGCAGCAGATTTATTAATAAAAAAAAATATTTTTCAATTTATTTGAGCTGAATCGCCTGCGGAAAGTGTTGCAATATTGAAAATACATTTCCGATGGAAGATATCAATAAATAAAATTTTATTTTGTTCTCTCAAACTCATAGGGAAAAAATAATTTGTTTTGATTAGCTTCGTCGACAATTTTTTGTTTTTCTTTTTTTGTAGAAGAGAGGAAATCGTAATTCAGTTAAGCTAATTTATTCACAGTGGTTAACTAAATGTCCCACTCATGCAAAATGATTTTATGCAAATTTATGTGTGTGCATGAAATGCCGCATTGCAAAATATCATCTGGAACAACAAATTTCATCCTGATTTACGCTTATTGCATTTTGTGTGATTTGCACGATTAAAAAATTTTATTTTATTTGTGAAAACATTCATTCATCGCTTAGCATTCACAAAATATCATTTTAATTTTTGGGCATATTTTAAGTAAATTAAGGCAACAGATGCGATTAATGTGATCATAATGTGACATATTTTTGTAATTTCTTGTCTTTCGAAAGAAAATTTTTAAAGTAATTTTGTAAATTCTGTCGAGACATGAAAATGTTTAGGTCAACCAAATTTTATATCATACACATGTGTTGAAGAAATGAATTTTCATCATAAATCAAAATAATTTCTTAAAGAAGAATATAAATCAATGAAGCAGACTTGTTGCAAGACAAGAGAACGTTCTATGCATGTAAAATAATAGGCTCCATGTTGTTATCCTCTGAGAGCGATTAAGTCTCTTGTTAATTAAAATTTAATTGCGACAAAGTGTGAAGATGCAAAGAACGTGAGATGAAATAATCTTAAAACCAAATTACGTTGAATTTATTACAGAGATATAAATGACTATTATTTTATCATTAATTTTCTTTCGTGGCTGAAGGCGTTTTAGTGTCTCTGAAATAATAATTATAGAAACTGAGAAAGAAAATTGATTTTTTTCTGTAAAACATCTAGATATTGCTATAACAAATATTGATTTTTAAAATCTTCACATTCCTTCTCTTCTATTTCACTGTGTGCGATGATCAAAATAACAAATAAAGATAATAAAAACAATCCTCATACATTTTAATTAACTCCTAATTGAATTGAATCTAATGAAATAAGAAAAACTTTTTAATTGAGGCAGCAGCAGGAATTTTCATTTAGAGGAAAACATTTCAAGAGAAAAAAGAGAAAAACAATTGGGGTAAAACAATAAGAAAATTGATTTAATAATTTATTTCAATTAGGATTTACAGCGAATGTTTTTATTCAAATGAGCTTCTCGATTTTCATTATTGCGTTACTGACTCCTCATGCGAAATTAATTGGTGCCATTTTATGTAAAGCAAAATATTCATCGACTTATCGAGGAAAATAATCTGACTTATAAATGAAAGAATTGAGTTTATTACTAATGTTAATCTGCAGTCCATTAGGAAGCAGAAATTTTTGGAAGTATTTTTGTTTGACAAATAATAATTTAGACCAGCAACATTCAGACAGTTTCAATGCACATCGCCAAACAAATAGAAATTTTTATGTATATTGAAAATTTGCATTTTTATGTATGTGCATGTTAAAAAATCTTTTCTTTTAAAAATTATTCAGCATTTTACATTTCATTCTATGGATTTTCTGATTGTAAAGCTTTACAAAAATAGAATGGCAATCATTCTTCAAAAAAGATTTGTGACTAATTTTCAACACATTAATTTGACAAATGACACTCCATCAAGAGTCACCACAGTCCACACCTTGAAACTCATATAAAAATATTTTTATTCTTTGTCATTTTTCCATTTGTTTCCTCTCGAAAACAATTTTTATCACAATTTTTCGTTATTTTTTCACAGAGAGAAGAATTTTTATTTGTTTTATGGACAATCGAATATAACATGTGAGCAGGAAAAATTAATGCGCGCGAGCTGAAATGATATGCAAACACAAGGCACATTGTAACAGTGCAGTGAAACGAAAATAATAAAATTTATTAATTAATAAATTTCGCGATTTTCCGCACATTAATGTGAAAAGCAAACATTAAATTCCCACACAGAGTAGTGAAACGAAAAAAATATGTACCATCCATAAAGTCATTATTGAATGATGCTAACAAGCAAAAACTTGTGAAAAATAAAATTTAAAGCATTTTCAAACTAAAACAGTACAACTAGCAAACAAGTGAGTGCTATTAGTGACAAAAGAAGTGTGAGAGATAGTGATGCAAAGCGACAATCAAAAAAATCTCTGCTGAGTATGCTGTGTCGTGAATCCATTAAACTCAAGAGCATTCTTCTTTTTCATTCTCTTTGTGTACTATGTCGTATATATAACAAACATATTTTTTCATATTTTAATGTCATTTTTCGTTCTTCGCGCGCGCTCACGCTCTACTCTGATGATATAGAAGTATCGCATCATGTATGGCATGCATAATGATGACACATGTGTGTGCGAGTGACACAATTCATCAGACAAACGCTTTGAAGCTCTCTTTCTCTCTGCTGCCATCGCTACAAAAAACAATTTAGTGAAAATGAATTTAATTTTTCTTCTCTCGTGTGTTTTCTAGCAACACTTGTCAAAGACGAAACGAGTTTGTGGAAAATTTATTTTCATATTCAATTATGATCAAGTTTGAAACATTTTCACATGGAATTTGACATCACTTGTTTAATTACCGTCGCTTGTTCTTTAACACTTGAGGTGAATAGAGAGTTCACCATTTTCTCCATTCATTTCAGTTTTTGCCATAAATTTGCGTTCACATTAAACGTCATTTATGTCTTTTGTTTCATTTCTCTGCTCATTTGCTGCGGTTTGTTAAAATTTTTCTTTTACAAAAATAGGAAGAAGCTTTTTATTTAAAACAATTTTAAACAGTTTTATATTTTCATCATTTCCCTCTTTCTATTGTTAGAAATTTATAGCAAACAATATCTTAATATGAATATCATTATTTGTTCTAAAATAATATTGCAAATTCACGCCCCATTAAACATCATTAAATGAGAATCAAAATGATAAAAGCAAGAGAAACTAATAAATTTCTTGAGATAAAGATTCAAATTTATATTTTATCAACATAGAAACTCTGTCTTTTAAAGAGAAGTAGGTAGATTTATCAAAAGAATTTGCAATTAAATGAAATTTCTCTTTGTCAAAGAATGTCATACTTCATTAAAACATGAATTTTTATTAACAAATTGAGATATCATTTCCGATCAAGATAAATAAAAATGTCAAAAGAAAATTCATTTGACAACGAAAATAATAAAAAATTGCTGACGATAATGTCAGTCATATGGAAAAATAAAAAAATCAAAGTCATAAATGTGTGTACATAAAAACTATTGTCGTTCTGCGAGAGAGAGAGAAAAAAGCACAATTTGGTTGTCCAATGCTTAAAAGGCAAAAATCAAGCTTTTCCGCTTCGAAAATCAATTGTTTATTTAGTGAAAAACGTTCGTTAGTTAGTTTTTCAGCAGAGCTAGGAAACAAACGTTAGAGGGGTTGAAAAATGGTTCACACAGCACGCGTAATAGTAATAATTATGAATTCATACTTGAAATGAGAAAAATCAACAAAGCGAAAAAAGAGCTAGAGTCAGCGGCAAAAGAACTTTTCATCACCTTACAAAAAACAACTCAGTCACTTGAGTGAGTAAAAAGGCAAGCGTGAATAAATTAATTTATTGTGGGACCTTTTGCCTTTAATGAGCGACAACTTTATCACATTCATACACACACCCACTCTGTAAACCGCAAAAAACAAAGCTCTTAATGGTACATTTTTGAAAAATTAAGTGGCGAATGTTGAATAAATCAGTAGTATGTAGTTTGTGCTACACACGCGCGCACATGAAACAAATAAATAATTTTTCCTCTCTTTTTCACTCTATGTCGTTCACTCTCAATGCTTTCAGCAGTTTGGAAAAAAACTTTTCTTCATATCGTCAATGCGGTGGCCTATAAAATAAAAGAGAGAAAAAAACCAAAAAAAAACATTCTCACTTTTCGATAAGAAATTTTATTGGCATTTTTTGTGCTTAAAACAATGGTGCCATTAAAAATTCCTTTTCTTTATACAATGTATTTTCATTCACATCTCTTCCGGGAGGTCGTTTTTATAGAGATAACGAGGCAGGCACATACCGAATAAATGTAGAAAGAGAAAATGCCTTTCACATTACCATAAAAATTCTTTGAATATTCAAAAAAGAACAAGATAGTGTGAAACGAATAAAGTAAAGAAGAAGGCAGTATAGTATCGAATGAAAAGAGATTTTGTCTCGTCCATAAAGTAAATTCAATGCTGAATATTGGATTTTTTGCTGTTAGAAAAAAAATGGTATGGCATATACTTAGTGCATCTTAGAGAATTTAATTTAATGTCTCTTGAAAAATTCAATAAAAATTGGTTTTTGTGTGAAGTGTGTGATAAACTATTTAAAATATGATTATGTTGTGGAAGTTCATTTAGCCACTTAATATTTTTTTCAAAGTTACTGCCAAAATTAGATAAAAATTTAAAAATAAAAGCACTTACTTTTCTCATCAATACCTCATTGTCTTTCCGAGAAAATTTCTTTACTTGAAATCTTCTTTAAATTGAAAATTTTTTCTTGTTGTGTTTTAAAGAGAAACCCCCAAATCACTATATAATCAATCATTGTTTCATTTCCGCTCGATTCATTAGTCTCACCATTCATTTTGATTAGGTGGGTCGCCTTGATAAGTGAATGAAAATTCAATTGAGAATTATTTTTTTGATAAATTATTTTTTTCTTTTATTGAAAACCCAAGATTTTTGTAATTGACTTATTTATTTAATGTTTGCTTACATAATAACGAATACCACCATCGGTCAATGATCGAGTGTGTTTCGCAAGTAGTGCAGAAATCCCTAATTTTGGTGTAGTAAATACTTTCAGATAAGGACTAATTTCAGGCATTGTCCATCTATCTTTAGTTTGAAAGAGTCTTTTAAGACGATCTAATAAATTCATCGGTAAATTTTCTTCAAATAATCCGCTAATACTCGGCATAGCAGAATCTTTATCAATCACTCCAATTCCATACAAATACGTTTCATTCATTCGCATACCTTCAGGCAATCCACCTTGGCAGGTTTCCATGAATTCATCTAAATGAAATTTAAGTCCCTCTTGTAAAACATTTTGAGCAATGATTTTGCACACCATTTCCTCACTATAGCTGTATTTTCCTGTTGCAGATACTTCAACAGCATAATAATCAAAAATTGCAGATGCAATTTCTAAAGGTATAATTCCTTCAACAGCATTTAATGTAATTTCCTTATCTACTTCATTAAGTTGCCAACTGTTTTCGTTGATCAAGTTTGTCATAAATGTAACTACACGAAATTCATAGCCAAGGTCTAGTAAACGCAAGAATCCATCAATTTTGATTGCTCGAATATTAATAAGTTGCTCATCAAATTCTGCCGCAGAACATTGGCTTGTTTCAAACAATTGTCTACGTGTAAATAAATGTTTTTTCTCTATAAGATGTTCATTTTCTGGACCATTGTATAATGTTAATTGGAGAATTTCTTGTATTTTCTTAACATTTGGTTTGATTTCACGAGCTTCGAGATAATTATAAAATACTCTTAATATAGGCTTATGTAAAATTTCCTGGATTGTAAAGTTGCTTTCTTGTGAACCTTCTTCATCCTCATTTTCTAAGCTTTTATCTAAACTCTTGTTAATTTCACCAGATACTGGACTTTTTAATGGACTTGTTGATGTTTTTTCAGCCAAAAGTAAGTCTGGCACTATAACAAGTGAATTTGATTGCTCAGCGTTCTTAATTTCATAAGTTTTATTGCGTGTGCAGAGACATACTTTATCATTTAATCCTCCTTTAAATGTGAGAATATTGCCAGCTTCAATCTCTTTCATGAGGTCATCATTGAGTTCTAATAGTTTGTAATCTGAAGCAGCCACACTTGTTGATAATAAATCTTCATATTCTTTAAAATAAAGTGCCTGTTGAATCATTGAGAGCCAATTATGAAATATGATAAAAGAAATGCATAAATAACTTACCTGAGCGATTTCTGTACAACTTTTTTGATCTATTTTTGCATGTCTAATGATTGATTTTAAATCTTCAAAATTTCTCAAGTATTCCTTTGAATCAAATTCCATTTGTTGTGACATTATTAATTGATTTTAATTATCTTAAATTTCACAAAGAACTTGATATATTTTGCGCCAAAAAAATACAAACTAAAGGTAGTACTAGATTAAACGAACATTTCTCTTAAATTTCCTCTTTTGTGTCAAATAATAAATAACTAAAATTATGTCGAAAGCAGTCAATAATGAAGACTTGTGTTATGAAAAACAAATAGAAGAAACAAATAAATATGGTAATGCATTGTTAGCAGAGTTAATTGCAGAGAAAATAGCTGATCATAAGCGAAAATTATCTGGACGAATTCAAATTAAAGAAGAAGTTAAAATTTATAAAAAGGAAATTGATAAATTAAGGTGATATTCAATGCTAATTAACTTTGAACTAATAAATAAAATAATGTTTTTTTTTTTATTATAATAGATCACTGAAAATAGGAAATGTGCATAATATATTGAATGTCAAAGAAGAAAATGATCCATCGATTCAAATTGAAGCTGCTAACAAGTTGATTTTAAAAATTGAAAAGATTTTGAATGAAAACATTAGTTATGATGCAAGTGCTGTGATATCAAATGAAGAATTTCTTGAGTTAAAAAACAACATTCATGCTTTGCAATCTCTCAATTCAATAATAACAGAAGATCCTTCAAATACATCAGAATCAAAATTGATAAAAGTCAACGAATATTTACAAAACATTAATAACTTGCTTGATAAAACCCAAACATTATGCACAACTGTCAAAGAATGTCAACACAATCTGATAAAGCAAGCTTCAGAAGTAATAAACTACATGTGATGAGATCCATTTCATTGCATTTTAAATAAAAATATCTTTTTATAAAAATTGTATTTATACTAAAACATTTTATTCATTCTCAAAGAAAAAATGAAGTTCTAATATTTATCATACTTTGTCACGTTTCATAATTGTGCTGTAAGATTAATTTCCCAATCAAATGTCTTAAAACCTACTTTCTATATTCTTATACAGAGAATAGCACGTGAAGTGATTCCTCTTAAATATGAGAATTCCGACATAGAATGCAAATTTTCATTAATCCATGATTATCAAAAGTGATTATCATAAAGTTAACGTAAATGGATATATTTCAGTGTTTTAAGACCTCAAAACCGATTTCGATGCGACAGTTGATTCTAATAAACTGTCCTATTTGATTATCACCTATTTAAAATTCAAATTATGTGTGAATTTCTCAACAAAAAAGACCTCTTATAGTGGTGTACTGAAACCAATTGAACCACGACTAAATCTCCTATAAAAGCAGCAAATTACGCTTTTGTTGAAAAAATTTTTGATATGGTTATGTTCTTGATGATACTCATTGATAATTGTATTGGTATCAATGTTTTTTTTTTTTAAAAAAAACAAGTTGATAGGAACCATAAATTAAAAATTGCAGGTATGGGTAGCAAATTTCAAATTCATTGATGGTAATCGAGAAATCAAGAAAACACTCATGTGTTGGAAGACTCAGACAAAGATTATCAAGGCTCGAAAAGGGCAAAAATCTGTTTGAGTAATATCCTATATATAATAAAATGTTTATTACTGAGTGTATTAAATTATAATTTACATTTTACGCTTATGAATATCGCGAGAAGCTTGAAAATTATTGGGAAGTGGAACATCATTTGCATTGGTTTTTAAAGTGCCGATACCAACTCGACCAAATTCAGGTGATTGAAATATAGATTGCTGTTTGTTAATCGATTTCTTATTAGTTTTGTTATTGAAATTTAACCATTTGTTCTTCTCTTTCTCACGTTCCTCTTCCAACTCTGTTAATCGAGCTTGCTTCTTTAGTTTCTTCTTTTTCAAATATTCTTTATGATTAGGTCGAGCTGCTTTCGATCGCTTCAGGCTATTTGCAGATGAAAATACTTCAACTCGCACTTTGTACTCTTTTAAATCTTTGACATGAGATTGACCGCGATTTTGATATGCATCGAAAATAACTTGAGCATCACCATCGTCACTAATTGATTCAATTGTTGCTTCATAATATTGTCCGTTTGTCGCATCACGAGCCATACATTTATCTCCAACTTTCCATATTTTTAAAGGATTTTTTGATTTCTGTTCTTTGTAATAATTTGAAGATGTTGTTGCTGCTGGACCAATTGTTGGCTCGATATACTTTTTAGATTCAGCTTCTTGCGTTCGAATTAAATCCTTTTGTAGTTCAATTAATTGTTCTATAGAAGAAAACAGAAATCGTTTAAAATCGAAAACATTAATAATTCAATAAATTTACCTATATCCTCCTTTAATTTCAACAATTCTGCATTATCGGGATCTGTGAGAAGAGCTACTTCAACTTGTTGTAATTGCAATTTATAATTACTCAGCTCGTCTGCCATTTTTCACTAAATAAAATAAATTTTGTGTTTTATTTTCTCAAATTTTCTGTAAAACTTAATGTTTATATCAGTGGCGCGCGGTCGAACGTAAAACTTTTTCGAATAATAAAAATACGTTAAATTCAGATTTTGAAATTTGCTTTATTTAAAATATAAAATATGTATGTAAGTTTTATAATGTGTAATAAGACACATTTTTGTCAGCATGTTGTTGTTCCATATTGAAAGAATAATATAAACTATACATCTAAATTCTTTTTCATTAAACTATTTAGGTATTATGTATTATCAGAGTCTTTATATCACCACTTTAAACAAAATGCAGATATGATCAACATTTCACAATGTTTTTTTACTGGCTGATCATTGTGTTTTATGTGTATCTTCTTAATCTGTTTAAAGTTCTTCTTATGACCGATCGGAGGCAATTCCAGACATGATATCTTACGATTTTTATTATGTTTATGTTCACATATGATATTCTTAAATTGAGACTCTGGACTCGTTTGAAGATTTTACATAACGAGTCGAATAGATTCAGAGCGATTCAATGACAATGCTCTGTAACATCGACTACTATTGATTTCTTCCATCCGAACAAAAAGTATCCTACCATAGCTCCAAAAACAACGGCAAGACATAACCATGTGTTGTATGTCATAAATATGAGCATCAGCATTAGTGATAATGTTACTTGAATTAAATGTAGAAACGATTGATAAAGATGCATCAGTGAAAATATTGTTGGTCTATAATGGAAAGAGATAAATAATTAGAAAATTGATAAAACAATAACACGCAATTGAATTTTATCAGCATGCAACGACGAAAATAAAAATCGTGACAATATAAACGAAAATCGATAATAAATTAAAGTGTTATTAGTTTTTAGCTTAACATTAAATAAGGTTTTAGTGAATAAATAGGTGAAGAAATGACATTTCGACTTACGGATTTCGATGAACAACTTCACCAACCATACTAAACAATTCACAAATGTGAGAGATGAAAATTGATTTAAAGAAGGACTTTAGAATAAATTCAATGATTTTCTACTTACTGTACAACACGTGAATCGGCATTTTCAGATGTTCCATTTTTCTCTGGAGCACCTACTGCTCTGTATTGCAATGCATTATAAGTCTTCCAGAATAAATGTTCACGATAATATTTTAAACCTTCATATAGAATACCAAAAATGAAAATAACAATCATTGACCACACAAGACCAAAGCAACTGTCAATCGTCCATTGAGTGAATAAAATTGTTTCGTTGCAACCGCCATGAAACTAAAAAAAAAATTTCTTCTTAATTAAGAAGCTTTTGCATGGAATTTTAATTGATCTTACAGCCATGGACATCATGTGATGAAAAGCATGAGATGCAGCTGAGTCATTCATTGAATGTCCCATATCGGAATGCATGTGATGATGATCCATTCCAGTTGAAAGCACTGGCATAGCACTTGTTGCATCAAGGTCTGGCATATGATGATGATGATGATGTGCGTGATCTCCCATATTTTATAATATTCTGTAAAAACAAATTCAATGTGAAATATTTTATTGAATTCAATTATCAATTAAATTGCAAATGATCAACAAGTGAGTTTTGAAATGACTTTTTTATCATTTGTATAAAAATTTTGTAAACGGTTTTATTTATTGATAAGAAAAGCTTTTGTAACTATCAAAACGCAATTTCTCCTTTAATTCTATAAACAGCTAATTTTCTAAGTGTCAAACAAATAAAATTCCCGGTTGTACAATCTACGTCTTAAATCATTGCACTCATAAGTTGTTTGTCACGTTTTTATACTTCATTCAAGAAATAAAATAGATATTATACAATAATAAAATGCATGCATGTGTGTGCAGTCTGTAAATAATAATTAAATAAGTGTGATCATCAACACATAAAATTATATCTCTCTCGATTGAAACAAAGACCTTGAGTTGTGATTTTTTGTAATTGAATTTAACAGAATTGATTGTCATAATAAATGTCGAGTAAGTACTTGACTAAATTGTGATAAGCATTTTCACGCAAATATTGACCACATTCCTTTTTGGTTTGTTTTTGTTTTTTAATTAATAAAGACTATATAGCCACTGCTTTTATTTTTTAGACTTTAAAAAAATTTTTGATAAGAAAAAAAAAATGATTTAATTTATTAGCATTGCACCTCAAAATCAAAGTAAAAACATGATATTAAAATTTTATGTAGCAAAATGTTAAATCTAGTTTCAATCTATACATAAGTTCACCTGTATATTGAAATCACGTTTGTTGTATGTACCGTAAATATTTTGCTCTCAAAACTACACTTTCAACTTTCTTTCGTAGATGTACAAAATAATTGTCTTATTCAAAATTGGAAGTCAGTCGCACTATAAATGTGAGAAAGTTTTGATTATCTTTCCAACATTACATGCTCTCAATTAAAGCTTTCTAAAGCAACAAATTATTGCAACGAATTGCAAATTGAGCTCAAGTGCTGGCGTTCTTTATAGTAGTGGTTGTGAATTTTTGTTTTTTTTGCCACTAGTTGTTGCATAATTTAGGTTTTTTCTTACTTATTGCATGCTCACAAATGGTTTTTATTAAGAAATAATAAGCAAAGGCTGGATTTAAAAGTAAATTGTGGAGGGAGAAACTTGTTTCTTTGTCTATTGCCAAAATATATACGTTCAAGGAATTTCAAGATGATTGAATCCGAACACTGAGCTTAGATTTGAATATTTACCTTATGTTTTATTTACAGTTTCACTTTCTTATCGCGTAATATGAAGTGCAGTCAATGATAAGAACTTTTCTATGTGGGCGATTTTTAAAGGATAAGCAGATGGATGCGTACTTTGTATTACGTCATATAATAATAATTTATGGTAATTTAACTTGTACTATTATCTTTTTATTGTACTTTGCTTAGCTTGAATTCTGTCTTTTTCTTATCAGTTAAGTTTCGTAGAACTGCTAATTAAAATTTGTGCGAATGTTCAAAATATTTTTTAAAAATTATTATGATGTAGCGAATGGAAAATTTCTCCTATTTAACTAAACTGTCAATCACTAATTTGAGTACTAATGAAAGTACAATTTTTTATAATTCTTCACACATGAATAACCGAAATAATAATAAGGCTGTATTAATTTGTCTAGCGATTTTTTTCATTCACTCTTACCACACGATTCTCTCTTTACTCTCTATATGCAAGTAGCTTGTTTTAGTTCTTGTATTACTCACTATGGCGTATTTTTTTAAATGTACCATACCGTTAATGAAAAATCAGGTACATAAATATTTTTTGAAAATAAATAAAAGTTTAATAATTTTATTACATTAATCTAAGCAGTGTAAAATATTGCAACTAAAAAAAAATTCTTACTTATGACTAAGTAGATGTAAACAATTTATTTTCTTGAATTTATTGAGGATGAAACTGATGGGAGTGAGAGATCAAAATATGGAGCAAATTTAGCTCTCTTAAACGGTTCCTGTGTGTTTTTTGTGCCTTCAAAATTTCTTACATTTTGAATTGATTCATTGCACATTGTTGGTGTTTGTGTTGAGTTTGAGTACGATGATGATGTTTTAAATTCACCTGGAATCGATTTTTCTGCGATTTCTATGAGCGATGTATTAAGAATTATTGTTTCTATTTGCATCATTGTTATCTTCTCAGAAGTTGTTAATGAGTCTACAAAAAAATTTTTTGTAATAGATGAATTTTACAAATATCATACACTCTTACCATTACTTCGAGGCATTATTAAATTCATTTTAATTATTTGACTAAAGTTTTTCTCGATCGCAGGTAATAATAGATGGTCTGCTCTAAATGAAAATAAATAAAATGTATCTTCTTTTCGATTAATTTCTTCAAAAAATTCATGAATCTTAAAGAAGTTTGAATCATAAAGTTGAACTGGAACGTTCTCTGTTTTTTCTGATGACGATGCCTTCTTTTTTGGAATTTTTTTCTTTAACTTTGTATGCTTTTTCATTTGATCGCGTGATTTTTCAAGCATTTTTGCTAGTTTTTCATCGCTATCAGCAAAATTAAAATTATCGTATAAGTTAGACACATTGAATAAATCTGGTTGTGGTATCCATCGACGAATATTTTCAATATTAGCTTTTCTAATACGGTCTGTTTGATTAAAGTATAGAGGAACTTTAATATTTTGTTCCTCAATGTCATCACTAGTAGTGTTATTCACATTAACAAATAATAAATGTCGTGAATGAAATTCAACATTTGGTTTTGCAATTTGTGATTTTTTAATACTATTAGTTGCAGTGAAAAAACTTCCAATTGGAATAAGATTAAAACCAATCATTAGAACAAGTGCGAACAAAAGACCTGTATTTTTTATAGTTGGAATTTTGTTTGAAATTGAGCTTGCACAACGGCATGTGAAGTTGGTATAGCTTTTCAATTTTGCTTTTAACTGGCAGTTTTCTTCTTTCAACATATTATTTTCTTTTCGCAAGCTGTTGTTTTCAACTTCAAGGTTTGTCAAATATTCTTTCTTCTTCCTTCGAGATTGTAAAGCACTTTCTCGATTTCTTATCAAACGTGCTTGTTTAATCATTGCTTTGTCAACCGGCGAATTTGTTTTCGAAGAAATTATATAATTTTGTGATGTTGTTTCAGAATCTGATGAAGAAAGTGAAGGTTTTGGGATTATAGGTTGAATTTTTCGTTCAATTTGCTGTTGCGGAACAATATGATGTGAAGTTGTGGCAGTTATGATAGGAATCACTCTTATGTTTGAATATAAATTATTATCAATAATTATTGGTTGTGGATTAGGACTAATAGGAGGTGTCAATTGTATCATTTGTGATCCATAAATATTATCAAAGCTATTCATGCTACTGTTACTGCTGCATTCGAAATTTTTTCTCTCTATTTCAGTCTTAAATTCACTCAAAAAACTTTCATTTAGAAAATCATCTGGATTGATTGTGTTTAACTCATTGTCATTATCATCTATAATTATATTTTCTGCTTTAAAAATATCATTTAAATCAGACGATGGTGATCCAATCGAATTTACTAGAATTGCAATAGCAATAGATGAAAAATCACTTTTTTTTGGAAATATCAATGATTAAAACTTACTTTGAAAGTCCAGAAAATCCATTATTTCACGTTATATATTTTAAGCTTAGTTTTTTGAATAAAATTAATACATTATTATTGATTGAATGGCTGATTTTATAAATAAATTAAAATTTTTTTTATTTTGTGAAAATTTTATTGAAATATAAAAATTTTTTGAAATTTCAGTGACCGTTGAAAAGGCGTTAATAAAAGTTTATTTCTGAAAATTTTCTCTAAAGTTGTGTGCACATAATGAAAAGTCCAAAAATGCTTGAAGCATCAGAATCACACTCAAAATTTATAAGTTCTCAGCAAAAACGTAAAGGATTTCATGCAAAATATTTGCATTTATGCAAAAGTGATAATATTCAACCAGCAAGTGAAGTGAAATCAAAGAGTATTTATGCATTAGATTTTCATGGTGACAGATTAAGACCCTATGACTGGATAACTATATGTAATGCTCTTTCAACGGACACTATTCTAAAATTTTTGGCCATTCGCCTTCGCAAGATTAATGGATTTAGTAAGAAATTATGAATCGAATATTTTATACGTTTTCTAATAAAAATTTTAACATTTAGTTCTTGAGGAAATAGACACATTGAAGAAATCTAAAACTTTAGTTAATCATCCTGTTATATTATCAAAGTTTTTGTTTGGTGAATTAATGGATGCTCTACAAAAATTCTTCTCAAATAATCAAGTTATAGAAGAACTAATTTTAGAAGGATTACCACTAAATGCAACTCATCATATGCCAATGATCGTTAACTCAATTCGTTCAAATCAGTCAATTAAAAGTCTCAGTTTTTCACGATGCAATATAGGAGATGAAGCTTGTGAATTATTATGTTCAAATATCAAGCATATGCTTCTTGTAGAGACGATAAATCTTAGCAATTGTGCTTTATCTTCAAAGGGTGCTGAATCAATTATGAAATTCATTAAATTACAGAAAATTCATCGTTTCTCTGATGCATGGATATCATCATTACGTTATCAAAATGCTGAAAGTGTCAATACAGGTGGCATTAAAAAAATAATCATCAATAATAATTTACAAGTCGGTGATGAAGGATTAAAATTAATCACTGATGAGTTAAAAGAAGATACATGGATTACTGAAATTGAAATGCAAAATTGTGGACTTAGTGACATAGCAGCTGAACACATCCTAAATTGTCTTGCAAGCAACAGATCGATTATTAATTTTGATGTTTCAAACAATGCTCTCATCTCCAACCATTATTCACGACAAATCTTACTGCACTTTCATCGAGGAGGAGACAGTGGAAGCAATTCAAGCACAGAATCGTTAGCTTTTGAGTCAAGTATTTATGATAAAGCAATATCTAAAGGTCAATTGATAGATAAAATAAAATCATTGGAACTTCGTCTTGAGCTTGAAACAAAACGTAATCAAGAATATGAGGAATTGAGTGTCTATATGCACAATAAAGTCAATTATTATAAAAACTTAACAGAGGAATATCAAAAGCAAAGCAAACGATTAAAAATTCCAGAAGGTTTTACACTCATTCGAAACGAACTTATTGAAGAAATCTTGGCAGAAAAAATCGAAAAAATTATTTCTTTCAATGTGCGTCGTCATAAGAACAAACATTTGCAAATTATCAAAAAGCAACGTGCATTGAAGAAATTTAGTAGAGAAATTAATAACAAGGGACTCAAAACTTATTCAGCTCAAACTCTTATCCAAACAACACCACAAACAAACGTCGAGGTGTCAGAGAAGAAGCCTTTGTATATTGAAACTAATATTGGCGATTACTTCCATAACGATGAAAAACCATTACAAATCGATGAACATTCAAAAGTCAATAATGATGAAATTATAGATATTCTTTTTCCGAAAAAGTGAACTGTATAGTATATAAATCTTACAAGAATACTTTCATTAATCAATCATGTATGAATGCAGTATATTTTTTTTGTAAAGTAATTTTCTGTTTATTTTTCTCATAATTGAAATGAAATAAAATATGATAATGGACTTCTTAATATCCCTTAATGCTCAGAGCCAAATCCCAATTTTGTTTAACTTCATGATCACTTACAGTTACACCATTTGCATTGATGTTTGCTTGAGAATATTTTGGATAACCACGACAATCACGGTAGAACAATACTTCCATCGATTTTTGAATAAGCTGCTGAGCAGTCTCTTCATTTAATGGTCCTTTTTCCGAATATTCGCGAAGTAAAGGAAGAGCAAGATGAGTACCATAGCCGGTTGAAATGACGTCGTTTGTATATGATCTTCCACGAATGTTAATATGGCCCAAAAAGGGTTCTTCACCTTGCATTCCTCCGACAACCATATCAAGCCACAAAGGATTAAAACGTGAACGACGATTGTACAAAACTCTTGTTAACCATGTATATAAATCTTTTGGTTTTAATACAATTCTATCATCAGCCGAAAAATCAGAGAGAATTATTTCATCAATGTACTGTTTAATAAATTGAAAATCCGCGTAATCGCCACTCATCCCCAAAATTATGTTTTCATTTATCTTAAATACACGATCAACATTATGGTAGCGAGCTAAATTTCCGTAGCTTACAAGCTTATCTCCAGCAATTATAACACCTTTATCGTATTTAACACCGACTATTGAAGTTCCAGTTGTTATTGGGCCTCTAAAAGAACAAACGAATGTTTGTTTGAAAATTTATTATTCGAATGACTCGACATTTTTTAGGTTAATAGAAATTCTAAGATATTGAGCTTATTTATGCAAATAAAAGTTATATAATGCGAAAAGCTAACCAATTAAAGTTGAATCTATTTGAAAAATAAGAAAAATCTTTTTAAAAATTATTTACTCACCCATTTCTTTGAAATCCATATTCATCAATTGCCGAATTTGATTTGATATTATTTTGAGGGAAGTTATAAAAACTACCTGGTGCTGGTCCATTATGCCAAAACGGTGCGAAATTAACTCCATTATTCGACATCATTTTGCTCTTCTTTATATTTTAGATTCAATGAAATTAAATAAATTTTTGAGAATTTTTGCGAAATGACTTTTGTTTATTTTTTAGACACGCTGTGCTGCAGCTGAAAATCTTTAAATTCAGTCGTTATTAAAGTTGTAAAAAAGAAGTTCTAATATACTTTGGGCTTTTTAAAAATATTTGTTTTTTGTGATTAGCATAAATTAATAATTCTAAAAAAGGAAGAAAAATTAAATATCATAAATAAGTTAGTCAGTCAAAGACATGCATTGTTAATAATTAAAGGATTTATTCAAAAATTGAAAATAAAAGAAAGTGAGTAAAAACATTTCCCTGAAAAAATCATGACTCAAAATATTTTTAATAATATGATTAAAAATACAAATTAATTTTATATTAAAGCTATTTCTATAAGTGCTTAAAGAGAGCTAAAGAGATTTTGATAAATTTAAGCTTTCCACCTTCTAATTAACATCATCACTCTCTCAACTATGCGGAAATCTATTTTTTTTTCACTTCTCTTCTTATAATTCCTTTATTCAACCTCGCTGAGCACATGGATAAAGAATAGCAACAATAGTGAACTATTTAATGAAAAATATCAAATAAACGGTCAAGCAAATGATTAAAAGAGGAAAACTTGTTTACATCTTTTTTGCTCCTTTTATTTCAATGTGCATAGTTTTTATTTGTTTTGCGTTTTATACATCATAATAGATTCTTTTATCTACTTAATTTAAAAGAATTTTACTTCTAATCAGATTTATATTTCATTAAATCTGTTTAGTAGGTAAAATGTTTAATTTTTGTTCTCTCTCTCTCACGCACATGACCAGCTTCTGTGCAATGATGTTCCTTTGATTTTTCTTTCTGTTTAATCGTATAATGAAAATATCACAAAAAATCGAAGATAACATGAATAAAATGTCCTTATATAGAGCGACAATGTTGGTAGATTCATTGAACAAGAAAGAGGGGATATTTTTTTTCCTCGCTATACATCAGTCAAAAAGCTCCACACAATAAAATTTCCAGCCAAATGTGGAACTTTAAATGAGTGAATAAGCAGAATTTTCGTAGATGTTAGGATAGACGTTGCATAAAAGATGAAGATTTTGATTTTACTCTTTGCTTTAATTTGAATTTTTTTTCGACAAGATTATGTCTGATTATTTTTGTTCATCGATAGTTCTGTGAATAAGATATAAAATAAATTTCAAGTTTTAATAACTTAAATTTAATAATTACTGTTCTACGCATCGAAATAGATTTGTTACGCCTGTGTAGAAACATGACAATGGTTGGTTATTGTTATCCTCATCTGTCGCTGATATGGGTACCGTCGAACGTTTTCCATATCGTGAGCCAAAGAAAAATCTGTCGTTTCGAGGAACTATTCGTCCCATCGATGTTTTTGTGTCCATATTTGAGATGTCAGGCTGTGATCTTCCGTACCTGCTACCGACGAAAAAAGGCCGCTTGTCTGCTAGAGACCAAAAAAATTTGACTTTAGGTACTTCTATTTTTCACAATTAATTTACCTCCATTTCCACTTTTGATGCCGCGACTTTCATAGATTTCATTTTCCGCTGACACAGTGTAAATGCCAGCAACTAAAATTGTAATAGCAGCAAGTAACAATAGATGTGATGATATCGTTGTCATGATGTATTCAATATTATTTATGTTTGAAATTGAAAATAATAAATCTTCTTTTTTCTCCTCCTGTTTCCGCCTTTGAGCAATATCAAAATGAATATTGAATAATCTGTAAAGGGTAAAAGAATAGTATGAAAAGTGCATGGTGTGATATTTTCCTTTGAATGTTGCCAACGAGGAATGAATAAAGTTTTTTTTACGATAGGTATATTATTTTGATCAATTAGGTGTAATGCTCTTAATCCTTTTAATGTTGGCGTCATGATAAATTGCTTTATAGAAAATAATATATTATGAATGTAAAGGCTATTTAGACCTTTTTCAGATCTCTTGAAGCTTTTTTAATACCTCTTAATCTCGTTTGCTTAATCCTTATCAACACGAAATTTCTTTATGCTTAATCGGTCTAATAATAATATTTTGATATTTCTCATTTTCTAATTCTATGAAAGGATATAGAAATTTTGTACATCCGGTTGCTCTCTTTACATAGAGTAATAAAAAATCTTTAGGGAATTAATCTATTGTCAATAATTAATCAGAGCACTTTTAAATCTCTAATGATGCATATCAAACCGCAAAAAATATTAAAATCGTTTAATAATTAATCAACACTAATAGCTCTCTTCTTTATCGATTCATTTAATGCGAAATAAACTTCTCATAAGGTCAAAATTATTGATATTCATTACTAACAAATAAAGGTGTGCTCTAAAGATATGAGATATATTAAATTTCAATAATACTTCAATTGGTATTTGTTTAATCATATTAATAAATTGTGACATCCTGTTGCAGAAGCAGCTTGTAGATTGGTTTTCCACAGAATTGAAAATTCATTATAAATTAATAAAGACAATTAGTAGCTAATTAAAGGTCGAAGAAATATCAATTAGTTTTGACCATAATATTCACAAATGTGGCTTCACAATATGACTTTATTAATTTGCTTTATTTGCATAACTTCGTCATGAGACTTATTTGTGAATAAATAAGTTCTGAATTTCCGTCACTCATTGTTTTTTTTTCATACAATTGTATTACACAATTATGTCATCAAAGATTTAATTACATTTTTTTATAACAAAAAATAGTCCTCTGATAGCTATTAAATAAACTGCAATGTGCAAATTATTAGAGCTAGAACGGAAAGAATGTGAACTGACGAGGGAAAACAAACACTAATTAAGACACATCATCTGTTGATTTGAGACAATCTTATGTAAACTTTCTATCTCAATCAACTACCTTAATATAAAAAAGAAAGTAAAAGGCTACAAGCGCCAGACGTTCAGAGTAAAACTATTAACATTTTTGTATAATAAGCGTCATCCTTTTTATTGCTTTGACGGTAAAACTTTTTATTTATTCTA
This sequence comes from Polypedilum vanderplanki, assembly GCA_018290095.1. NCBI lineage: Eukaryota > Metazoa > Arthropoda > Insecta > Diptera > Chironomidae > Polypedilum > Polypedilum vanderplanki. The sequence goes on along the minus strand of CM031380.1, from coordinate 25,862,082 downwards.
ATTTAATTTAAATTTTCATAAGGCGTGGAATCATCGTAAAGAAATTTGAATTCAATTAATCTACTAAACAATGGATCCCTTTATTATTTGTTGTTTCGTGTATAATGAACTAGTAATTATCACCCTTACAATATTTTTTAGTCTTTTGGGAGTAGTAAAAAATTGATTAATAAATTTTAAAATGGAATATTCATCACTCGACACTAGATATCAATATCTTGATATTCACTAAGGATATTTGAAAAAATCTGTTTCCTTTTATGCAGGAAATTCAATTTAAACTAGTCTAAAATAAAAAATAGAGTTGCACTATCACTATTCACTCACTTGTTGAATTTGTTGAATTTTTTCAAGGGAAATATGAAACTAATTGAAATTAAAAAATAATTTTGACTTGTATGTTATTGAATAGTGAAAATTGACTCTTCACCTATAATGTTCAACAGAAACTGATCACAATTTATACAAATCGTTATGCTTTTATATATTTTCTACTCATTTTCTCTATCAAGAATGGTTATTCGTTCGAGCTTGTTCATATCTACCTCCGCGCAACACATTTTTCTTGTTCTCATTCATGTACTCGCTTCAAAATTTTCCTTTGCTTTTTCTCTCTTTCCGAGTGAATGTTGAACATATAACGAAGGATGACGACAATTTATGTTGTTTGCAAATCAAAATTATAGTAAAACATATCTTGACTTTTAGTTTTCAATAGATGTTGATCAATTGAAGAATATTTATTTTATTACAATCATTATTGTTATCAATATTACGTTTCATTTCACAATTAAAATGAATAATAATAATGTATTTTAAAAAAATAATCCTAAAAAAATCCAATTAGCTAAACAAATAGAAAACTACAGTGTTGGAAAATGTATATTATTATAATTTTCAAGGATATTTTTTAAAGGCGTCTGCTCTTACCATTTCTGGAATACTCATTAAATGTTTGATATGAAATACGTGCAAAAATGCAGCAAAGATTTTTTTCTATATTTATAATTTAAGCGTAGTATGTACGTAATTAAGAATTATTTAATAATCTTTCTGTGGCCTCTGAATATCAAATCTATTAACAACATGTCAAATGAGAAAAACATGGTTTAATTAAACGTCGCAACCATGCACACATTTTGATTTTCATTAACAAGCTAATAATTTTATTTTCTCTCTATATGTGTTTGATAAGAATTCACACTAACCACACATTTGCGTCAAATTATTCACACTAATTCGTGGGTACGACTTTTTTTTCTCAAGGATTAAAATTTCCAAAAAAAATTTATGCACGATTTAGGGATTTCTTACTTGAGATTAAACATATGCATAAATTTACATTTGTTGATCTTTTGAATGAAAATAAAGTAAATAATGAAAGCAACAAGCAGTAATATTTTAATAGAAATTAATGTTTAACAAAAGTTGTAAAACACGCGTGATATTTTCTGAGTGCTTTAATATATAAATTTATCAATTTCCATAATTACTGTTAACATTGTTTTTCTTTGATTTTTTCTTCTCTCGCTTCGATGCCTTATTCTCAAAAGAATCGTATACATCACTCATATCATAATTTCAATATTCATAGACAAAAGAGAAATTTTCTTATTTTTACATTAAAATTTGATTAGAAAAATTATGTGAAATAAGACTAAGATAAATAATTAAAAATTTTATTGTTACCCAAAAAAAAAGTCTGAAATGTAAGCGTTGACATAATTTTTAATGTTGAAAAATAAATTTTTAATTCAACAATTAAGAATTTTTTTTTGTCATTTAAAAAATAGAATCATTTTATATTTTATAGAAATGTATGATATGATTAGATTATTTTAAAAAATTTTAATTTCATATCATGTAAATGTATATGAAGAATATTGATAACATCAAAAACGTATTTTTTAAAATTTTTGAAAATTAAAAAACAGTAACAAGCACACTGAACAAATTTTTTAAACCTTACAATTTTCATTTTTAGCCAAGCGACGCATCTAAATAGGGTTCTCATAGAATAAGTCAGTCGTAAGAAAGGTTTAACATCAGCAAGACGTAACATCTTAGACAAAAAAGGTTAAAGATCTAGAGTGCTTTAACATCTAATTCGTCACTCATTTAAGACCATCTAACAACAAACAACAGTCCGAAAGACCTTATAAAAGATCAAGAGACAAATTTACCATCAAAAGTTTGTATTTCGTGTTTGAAAAACGGGGGAAAAAATGACCGACACCGAAGGTACGCTTTTATTTTGCCTCTATTTATTTTCGTCTTGCCATTCTTCTTGCTATCAGTAGAAACCAAAAATTTTTCTTATCATTATGTATTCAATCACACTTTTCTATCCGAATGAGTCTATATAGAGCATTTTTTATATTTTTCAGCACCAGCCGCCGAAGTGCAAGCCACAAAAACAGCTGCTCCACCAGTTCAAAAAGAAATCATTGGTAAGTAGCCTCATTAGACTATAATTGTATCCTCGTGATTGATATCGTAAAATATTTTAATAAAAATTCGCGGAAAATCTTGATGACGCTTCCCAAAAAGCAAACAAAGAACGGGAAAAAAATTATCGCCCAACCTGAAAAACAGAAAAAATGCTGCCAAGAAAAATGTGCTCGAAAAGAAAATTTAAAATTTTCACTAGATATCAAATTTTATTTATCCAAATTATGCGAATTTTTAAGATTTTCGAAAATCAAACAATTTTTTTTCAATCAACTGTGAAATTGATAAGGTTTTATGTGACTTTTTTGAAAACAAAATTTTTTTTTCCGGCATTCATTTTTGGTCCGCCATATTTACAAATTTATTTTTTTTCATCCATGCAAAGACTCAATGAGAGAATGACTGAGTGTAGAATTTTTCTTCTTTTTTTCTCTGCTCAAATTTATTTTTAAAAATGAATTTTTATTAAAAAAGGAAGCAAAGTTACAATTTTCTAATGCGATTGAGTCATTTTTTGTATGATTTATAATATGAAAACAAATCATTCTATTTGAGTGAGTGATGAAATCAAAAAAATATTTTTATTATTATAGTGAAAATGAGAGTTTGCTGTTTTTCTTTGTATATACGCGCGCGGGGTATAACGCTTGACTTTTCAATGAACGTAGAAAAAAAAGTGTAAAGTTGAAAAAAAGAAAATTAGAGCGAGCAAGCAAACACAAAAACACACACATTTGCTACTCGTACGTTGCTGAGCATTTTATTATTAGATTTATGCTTTGTACACTATAGGTTTTTTCAGCCTGCTGGTTTTTTTCTTCTTTTAAAAATAAAAATGTGCATATAGGCAGTTTTTTTCTCTTCCCTTCTAGAGTACAATAATCTCATTATACTCATTTTACCTATCAGTCTATATAACTTTTATATATACGTAAGAATAATATTTATTTTAAATAGCTCTCTGTCATATGATTAAAAGTTAATTTTGTTAACACATATGCAAATATAAAATGTACATATGAAAATATTTTTTTGAACATTGACGGTCATTCGCGCTCTCTTTCATTCGTTTACCTACTCATTCTTGATTTGTTTGCATTCTGTCTCGCTCACATTTTGTTATTTTCTCTCTTCTTATTCTCCCTCTTTTTATTTCTTATTCTTCTTCTAATATAAAAAAATTATTTTAGCAACTAAGGTTACTGGCACAGTCAAATGGTTCAACGTTAAGAGCGGCTACGGTTTTATCAATCGTAATGACAACAAGCAAGATATCTTTGTCCATCAAAGTGCTATTATTAAGAATAATCCAAAGAAAGCAGTCCGTTCCGTTGGCGATGGAGAAGTCGTTGAATTCGATGTTGTTGCTGGCGAGAAAGGCAGTGAAGCAGCAAATGTAACTGGACCAGAAGGTGAGCCAGTTAAGGGAAGTCCATATGCTGCTGATAAGAGACGTGGTCGTTACTGGGCTAGAAACTCACGTCGTCGAACTACATCAAAGAAATCAGGTGAAAATGGAGAAAATGGCGAACAGAGTGACAGTGGTGCACCAGCTGAAGGTGGAGAACAGAAGCCACGTCAACGCAGATTCCGCAGAGGTGGTGGTTTCCGTAGAGGAGGCTATAGTAGTGGAGGAAATTACGGAAGTGGCGGTTTTAAACCAAGACGCGATCGTCCACGACGTGATGGTGGTGCCACATCAGAGGGTGATGGTACAGCTGGCGAGTCTGAAGGCGAACGCAAAGGAAATGGCGAAGGAAGACCACGTGCGCCACGTCGCGGTGGATTCAGACGCTTCAGAGGTGGCCGAGGAGGAAGTCGCGGTGGTCGCGGACAGGGCCCACCACGTGGCGGTAATTATTCCAACAATGAGTCTTAAAAAAATAGTTTGGAAATTCTTATCATTGAAAACACACATACATATATACAAAAATACATGCATCATTGAATATATAAATTAAACAGAGAGAACATATGGAAATTCAAAATTAATTAATTTTTTTTTCACGACATTTTTATTACTATTTCATCATCATCACTACCTATCACATAATATATTATTGAATCAATCAATACAAACAAAAAAAAAAGTTCAAAAATTAAACATGCTATTTAATTCGGCTCATTCATCACTTATCATAATTTTTTATTATTATATTATGCTTGCATTCCTTATCTCCTATGAAATTGTGTTTTTTCTTCTTTTTTTGGTATTTTGTTTCCCATCCTTTAATTATCCTCTCTTGCTTGATTTGTTGAAAAAAAAGAAAAAAAAATAGGAAATACTTTTTTCGTAATCTTTTCTCGTGTATGTTACAAAAATATAAAGCAAAGATTTTGTAGCATATACATATATACATTCCTATTTACATTCTTATTTGAGATAAGTACGATGATTTGATTGTTAAATTGTTATTGAACAGGTAATGTTCAAAACGGTGAGGCACATGAAGGAGGTGGTGAATCAGGACAGCAAGCAATGCGAGGTCGTAGACGCTTCAATCGCAGACCACGTCAAGGCAATAGCCAAAGCGATAAAGGAGAAAAGGTAAATAATTTTAATAACTAAACATCCGCTCGTTATATGTGTGCGTCTACATGCTTCTAATTACCCATTTTCTCATTAGTAATTTGGTTGCGACACGGTCATACCATTTGAACAAAGAACTTTTTCTTGAACAAAAAAAAAAACAGAATTATCCTCAAGTCCTCACAAAATTTTCTCACTCTTTATCTTGCTGTCTTTAATTTAACAAACACAAAGTCGAAATTTGAAAAAGTAATCTAACAACATCATCAGTAACAAATCAACTGCTTAATCTACAACTTATATATAGCCGAATATGAATGAATTTTTGAAAGATAAAAAAAAAGAATTGAATTAATATTGTAATAACCAAAAGTCCAAATTGATTAAATCTGTGTGTTTTAATTTTAATTTCCAAAAGATATAAAGAAAATGATAAAGATGGAATATGAAAAAATGAAGAGTAATTTTTGTCACTATCTCTCTCTCACTTATTTGAGATCATGACATTTTCAATTTTTGTAATTCACATAAAAGATATGGAAGATTTTTTGAAGTATTAATGAAAACAAACATTGCTTGTAATGTGAAAAAAGGAAGATGAAGAATTAGAAGAGTGGAAGAGAAATAAAAATTGCTTAAGTTAAGACTTGTAGAATCGTAATAATTGCATAAATTTTAAGAGCAAACAATGTAACAAACTTGTTTTCTGGCATTTGAGAAATAGAAATTTGTGTATTAACTAACTTACACTTCCTTTTTTAAAACAATGGCAGAAAATGATGGTACAGAAATTGATAACAATAATGAACTAATAATCAGTAAATAAGTAAAAAACAAACCAGAACAAAAAATTACAGTTGATATGATGTATGATAAAATGATAATAATGTAAAAAAATCCACACAATATGCACTATTGCCTGTAACTAACTGCTGCTGCTAAAGGGAAATTTTATGTTCTTTTATGTTCATTTAATAATTAGAGTTGGAAATTTACCAAATTCTAATTATCATCATTTTTTATATTGACTAACTCAAAATTGCACTAGACTTTTTTGCATCTTTTCTTCTACTTACTTTTATGTTTTCATTTATTTTTTTTGTTGGGTTGTATTTTGTGTATATTTCTCTAATGCGGAAAAAATGTCGAAAAAATTTAGAATTCATACTTGCTTAATTATTTGTGTGCACCATCCATTTAACCATATTGTAATATTTTCTTTCATCAATTGATAAGAAAAAACTTTTAAAACCCAAAATTTCTTCGATTTTCTCCTCGACAGAATGATGCTGGTCAGCCAGTTCAAAATACAACAACCGAAAGCACTGCATAAATTGCGACAGTTTTTTGGGTGAATTCAGAAAAAATTAAACAACAGAAATTATTAAAAAATCAAAACCGACTCCCTTTAGAAAAAGAATAAATATTTTAAACAGATCTTTGAAAAAACATGCATAAAAGAAAAAGAAATCCTCCTAATCCCCCACACATGATAAAAAATGCCGTCAATCAAATTTTATTGAAACATCTAAAAGAAATGAAAAAATCAGATGAAAATATTTTAAAGAAAAAAATATCACAAACACGAAATGAGATAAAAAAGAAAGAAAATATTTAAGAGAAAATCAATTTGTAACAACAAAAATTAATAACATCATTCTAATTAATCAATCATCAATTTTTATACAATTAATTTTTTTCTTCAATTGAGTTTTCAACTTCTTATTATTTGAACATCAAATTTAACTTAATATCCAGAGAGTAATTTTTTCTTTTTCGTCGCCATGCGAGCATTTAAATCTATTTTAACCCGAAAAAAAATATTTACAATGAAGAAAAAAATTTATGTCTCTTAAACGACTAATACTAGAAAGAAATTCGTTGATGGTAAAGAAAATGTGAACTAATGATAAAGGATAAAGTAGATTTTGTGCTCAAATATAAACACATACATACACGTTTTTATTAAAAGAAGAAATTGTAGAATTTTGTGCTGGCGATAATTAGATTTTTTTACAAATAAATGTTTTTTCTACACACAACCAATTTGTTTCTTATTTTATTTTTATTTTACAAAATGCAAATTAAACAACGTGAATTGCACAAAAAAATTTAAAAGCATTTGTGAAAAATTCACAGCTGCATTTTGTAAGTTCATAAAAATTTAAATTTCTTACTTTTATTGTTTTCTGTTAAAACCCATGAAGAAGAAGTTTAAGTTAATTTTAATTTCATCTAATCACATACATACACACACATATGAAGCAAGAAAGAAAAGATACAGTTGCATTGATAAGAAAACATTTAAGAGAAAACTAAGTGTAAGGAAAAAAGTAAAGAAATCAACGATAAGAAAAAAACATTTTTCGCAAAGAAAAAATCAAGAGAGCCAAAAAGGAAATGACACGAGTTTTTCTACGATAAACTCGCGAAATTGATTATTTTTTGAAGAAACACAAATATGACGAATCGCGCGCGCGTAAATGAGTGATGAATTCAATTTTAAATAAAAATTAAAATGATGGTGATGAAGAAAAAGAAGCGATGTAACTCAATACAACAATCAATGCCGAAATGATAAAAAAAATTACGACGATAATGAAAAATGGAGAGTTTGAAAAAAGAAGTAAAATATATTTTAGGCATGATTGTGTGGATTAAATGTTCATCCTTCTAATCTCTCCCACATATGCTACATTACAGAAATTCAATAACTTTCTCGTCGTCATTTCTTTTCAATGGTTTCTATTATAACAATAATCTATATCTTTAAAGGAAAAACAATTGAATTTTAATAATTGTATTTGAGTGAACAGCAAAAAAATATTCAAGAAAATAACATTTAATAACATGCAGTAAAAATGATGTAGCAAATGAAAAAATATTCAGCCTGATTAAAATCAATCAAAAAAAGTTTTAAGTGTCTGGCAAAACACCGTGAAAAAATTCTTTTTTATTTTCAAACCAAAATCAATTCGCTTTTTTGAGTTGATGAAGAAAGTGAGAGAATAAAAAAAATCATGAAAATTCAACTTCAATTTAAAAGGGCAAATAAATGGAAAGAAAATCTTCTGAAAAAAAAAAAACTAATTACAGGACACACAAAAAGAAAAAATGTAAATAAAAAATATTTCGTCTTCATAAGAACTCTCTAGCATATCCACTCATCTTTGTGCATTTAGACTTCATTTCTATTTTAAATCATTCAAAATTATGAATATTTCCATGAATTTCACACTCACATAATCATTTTTAAATATCCTTCTCAAAAAAAGTGTTTTACTCATTCGAATGCAAGAGAGTTTTACTGAAAACGACAAAACTTTTTTATATACAACAAAAAAATTACAATACGGTCACTTTTGTATGAATGATTTTTTCTTTTAAAATCAATAAAAAAATCTAAAAAAAGTTTAAAATTTAAAATTTTTTTTTCATTTATTGAATATTTTTTTTACAGTTGTGTACTTTGTCGGCATTTTCTCTCAACTGCATTGGATGAGTTCAAACAGGTGGAAACTTTTTATTGAGCTTTCAGGGTGTAAAAATATGTTGTTTTCAGGCAATCCAGTTAGGAATAGCATCACATTTATAATGTTTATTTTATTAAATTTTTAGTTAATTTTAATTACCGTTCATCAAAATCATCAATAGAAATTTACTTAATTTTAAAATTTGAATCATAAACCATTGACAGCATGAAATGTTCATTCAGAATTTCAGAGAAATTCATTCATATAACTAACGTAAACAAAACATGAAATATCGAGTTCAAAAATTGAACTGATACCACTTGTAAATTCCCATATTTCCATAATAGAGAGCAGGTTCAAAAAAATTTACTTCTGACTTCATAAGAAAAAAGTTTTCTGCAAAAAAGTCGTAAAGAATATTTTTTTAGAAGATGTGAATTAATATTGCTCTATTCGGTTATTGTGCAATCAATTATTGCAATATAATTAAGCAAATACAATTTTCAAGTGTCAATGTGTGATGCAGATAGAATATAGCAAGTGAAATTTAACAAAACATCCACAGGTTTTTTTCACAAAAAAATCAATCTTTGAAAAAAAAATATAAAAATCCTTGTGTGTGTCTCGCGTTTTCTATACCTCAATTTCGATAGCTTTTATCAGCATCTGAAGTGTGAAATGGGACATAATTAGGTGCAATTAAGTCAGTGGCATTGAATGGAATGTTGAAAATTTTCTAAAAAATGTAGTTCCTCCAAAAAAAGAAAATATTGTAATTAACAGTTACATTTTCAGTTTTATTTTATATATTCCACAAATTCTACAATTAAAATGAAAATTTTTTCTTCTTACCAAAAAACCCGGATTCAAAAAATTTCATTTTTCTTTTATTGAAGCATGCTAAAGCATAATTAATTTTTTTGTAGCCCACTATCATCCATTCTCCATAGTTTATTTTTTTTCATCTTTCTTGCTCGTGTTTTATTTTATTTTTTTGGATGATGAGAGAAATGTAAATGAAGGTTGTTGCTGCAGAAATTGAGGTATAGAAAAAGAGAAAAAAAAGTTGAACAAATGAGTGTAAACTCTTTATTTTCATGCATAATTTACTTATTTAAGCTCATTTCTTGATGTTTGTAAATGTTCATTCCCTTTCCAACTAATTTTTTATATGTTTTTTATGTGTTCTTGTTGCATGATTGCTTATGTGTGCTTTATTCTATCTTTAAAAAAATTTAGAAAGAGAAGAAAAATGTAAAAACTGTGTTTGTATGATTTATTTGATGATCCAGAAGAAATTTTCCTAATCAAATAACAAAAAATAATTCCAAGACTATGAACAAGAATGTGAATTGAAGCTCAATGTCTGCTTAATTAATAATTATTTAAAATCACTCGAAACAAATTTGTTTTTTTGATTTATTCAACATATATTAAATAAATTAACTCGCAAATCAAGTAAATAAAATATTAATAAAACACACAACGAAGAAGAAAAAAATCCAAATATAAAAATGGATAACGACATTTCATCTGAGGGGCTCATTCAGTCGTCAGGTAATGAAACACAACACTAACAAGTTACTAACCAACTACCAAAAACAACAAAGCACTAATCACACATCACTTATGTGTTGAGTATAATTATAGAAATGTAAATTGAAAGAGAAAAGAGAGATAAAATGAAAGAGTTTCACCATAATAATCTGTAAATGATAGATAATAGGAAATTTCGATTATGATGAAGAAGTATAAAAAATTAAGGGCACATAACATTTATTTTTATCGTACTTAAAATTCGAAGAGATGCTTATGACCTTCATGCTTAAAATACAAAATCAGATGAGAGCGAGCAAGCAAAAGAGAAGTGAAAATTGGAGGCAAGCAACAAATATCAATTGTTTGATGCTGCATTCGAGATATGTTTTTTCCTATATCATTTCATTTTCACCCATTTCTATTTCATATTACTGATACGTAATTTATTAGAAAAGTTAAAAAATTTCTGTTGACATCGAAAATCTATTTCGCATCAATGCACCTGTATTTTCAATTCATGTGAAATTCTAAAGACTGCTCCAATTTATTTGACATTGCACTGTTTGTTGTATACTTGTCTCATCATCCCCTTCAAGTAGCTCTTAGTATTCACTCTTTTTGTATTCATTATTGCATAATTTTGCCTTGCATTCATGCCTTTCTGATTATCACAAGCGCCTAATGAATTTCAAGAGCAATCTCAAGCATCGTTGTCCATGAATGGAGACGAGAGCGAAAAGATAGAAAATAAAAAGCAAAGTCAATCTTGCATGAAAAGAAAAATCTTTAAATAATAAATTTATGTATGTATGGTAAGGATAAACTTTCATCATCGTTTGCCTTCCGCAAGTAAAATTTATTTATTGTTTATAAGTGAAAAAATAAAATAGAATCATTTAGTCTAGCTCATTATCACATACCGCGCAGTGGGCAAAAAAAGTAAATGTGTTATAGATAAAAGGTAATGACTTAATTTAGCTCATTGATAGAGAGTGTGAGGAGTTGTAATGACTAAATTGAATGGCATTTGTGTGTGCTGAAAATAGAGAGGAAAAAAAATAATGTGAAGAAAAACACGTTCTTTCGCAATCAATCATTATTTATTATTTAAAAAAAATCATAACATAGCATCTAACCACCACCGTGCTCTCCAGAATGTAGAAAAAAATTATAAAGTGAACTTTTGAATAATTCATGGGTATAAAGAAGGAGGATGGTGAAATAGTGACTTGAAGAGAGATGAGCACAGAAATTAAGATACAAATCAAGTTAAAACAATGAGATTTACTTATTATTGTTGTGTTGTTTCAAGATTCATTCTCGACTATAAAACTCACTCACTCTTAAGAGTCATGTCGGTGAGAATTTGTTGGGTTATTATACATAATGAAAATAACAGAGTCTATGAGTATAACAAGGCAAGAAAAAAAAAGTAATAACAATAATGGTAGAAGTAGCACTTTTACTTTGAAACATTATTTGACATTTTAAGTGCTATTGTTTTGACTTTCCTTTATCTATGCAAAACTTTTTATATATTTTTTTCCAAAGGTCAGAAAAATTCTTCTATATTTCATAAAAATTGAAAGAAGCTCAAATTAAATCATTATTTAAAAAAGTCAGCATTAACAGATGAAGACAAAGCGAATAAACGAATGAGTGAACATGTAAAAAAGATAAATAGAGAATTGGAAAAACTAAAAAAATATTATTGCGTCATGTCATCAAAAAGAATGAAGTCACTCTTTTAGTAAAATGTATACCTGAAACCATACATTCATACACATATGTGGCGCACGCTAGAGAGAAAAATATTGTTTTCATTCTTTTTTAGTGTGTTGTGTATAATAATAATAAAAAAACTATTGATGATGTTCTTACTTGCTATCGGTTGCCTCGGAAAACAAATTTATTTATTATTGTGCATTTATTGTTGTTCTTGCATTGTATAAAATTCACTTTCATGTTGTACTTTTAGCCTTTTTTATATGATAATGATTGACAAAGAAAGTCGAGGGCAAATGCGCTTTAGTTTATTGTATGTTTATTTGCATAGATTCTTTTGTTTATATTGCATGATTCCATTATGAATGTTTTATCAATTTATGATGTCTAATAAGTATTTTTTCTATCAAATAACCTTTACCCTTATATAAAATGAAATCAATTGCTTTTTGTGTCAATCATCTAAAATTTTCCTTCTTTTTAAATGCAATAAAATTTAGATGATGACAGTGATGTTGATCTGGTAACTGACTATTTAGATGCACCAACTTTGAATAATAACATCATTAATAATAACAACAATAATAACATAACATCAACAACAGCAGCGGCAGCAGCAAAATTTTTACCCACGCATACACCAACTCATAATATCAAAAACTATTTTGTATCGACCATTGACATCAAAGACAAGGGTAGCTTAATGTCGAGCGGCGGCGGCAGTAGTGGCAGTGATTTGGGATATACAAACGGAAGTAATTCCAATAGTTTCAATGCTGGCAACAACACCATAACAATAACTACACCATCTGGTCACACGAGTAACAACAATAATAACAACAATATTATCGTAAATAATAATCATCACAACAATTGCAACATGGTGCCAATTATTTCTGTGACACCTCACAGTCCGGGAACTAAATATAACAGCATTCTCGAGGATTCACTCAATCATTTGCAAAGCATTCGCGAGAGTGTCGTGCAAATGAAAAACTCATCAGCACAAAATACAAATTTTGGCAACATTGGTATCATTAATCCAACGGTAAAGTTGATTTACATGAGTTCTTTCAAATGACTAAAGAAAATTTCTTTGCAGCTCGCATCATCAAAAATTTTCTATTCATGTCCATCACTACCAAATCTCAGTGTGACAAATGCAACTTATAATGCAATTTGGCTGGCGGCTCAAAACGCCATGACATATACATTAAATGACAATCGTCGCAAGTCATGGACTGCGATCGAAGATCTCACCGATTGCACGAAAAACTCGCATAAAACTAGTGTCAGTCTGACGAGCTTAGATAGCGAGGAGCAAGAATCGCTTCGAACTAATGAGCGTTTGCATAATCGTACAAATCGCAACAGCACTGGAGGCATTTCAACTCATTCACTAAACGAGGCAGAATTGGCTGTAAATATTTATATCTTTTCCTCTTTTGAAGAATGTTTATAACTTTAAACAATTTTAGAGAGACTTTGAGAAGCTCAATGCCAAAAGAAATTTGGCACCGGCTGTCTGTCGTATACCGCTACAAAAATCTGTCTCAACACCATCAATCGCACCAGTTCAGAATGTAAAAGAGGAAAATAGCGTACCGTAAGTTTAATTTAAACATTCTCTTGCGCTCTCTTCCATCTTTTCTACTTTTTCTTCACCAAATTCTTTTTTTCTTGTTTGATTTCTTTTACACTCTTTTCAATTATTATCATCATTTTATTGTGTATACACAAACACTTGAAAAAAAAGAAAAATTCCTTTCTGTTTGAGGTGAAGATACTCTAATTAATCAGAATTTTATTTGCAATTGACATTTTTTTATCAAACAAGTTTTTTATAAAATTAATTTTTGTACTTGTTTTGCTTTATTTTACTTTATTACAAAATTAAAATAATTATGAAAAGTTTTTGTTGATTTAAAAAAAGTAAATTTTTACAAAAATATTTTTTGTTTTGATATCTTTGTTAACATACAATTTAAATCATAAAAAATTCAATTAATTTTAGTATCCTCACCTTATCACTCTTTTAAAAATTTTTTTTCCACACCACAATCACAATTTTGATAATAAAAGCAAATTGCAGTCAAGAGATTTAGAGGATTAGCGAACGAATAAAAAATTTTTCCTCCAAATTTCTTTTGCATGATGTCATATCGTCAAACACACTTTTATGAGTTTGAGTTTAATTAATATAATTATATTCACACAACAATCACCACCCAGCACGACTAAGAAAATAGCAAACGTTTTAAAATATTTTATAAATGACTAACGGACACGAACAACTATTTTTCTCTCCTTGCTTCTTTTTTATGATTTATTATTTTAATCTTTTACATCCCCTTCACTCTCTTCCTACTCCCGATTCTTTATTTTTGCGTGAGTAACTGTGGTTGATTATCAAAGCACTATCACCACATTCAACACCACTATATTTTATATCCTTTATATCATGATATTTTCTCTATCCTTCTATTCAAAACAAATCTCTTTTAACTCAAAATTGAATGAAAAAAGCTAATTTGTAAATATTTTTTTCTTTGTTTTATTTTTTGCTAATATATATTTATGAGTTTAAAGCATTTCGCAAAATATTTGTTTCATTAAGTTCAAAAATATTCGCTTTTGAGTGTACATTAAACATACTTATCAAAATACTTCTATGTTTCGACGTTTATATTTAAGATTTTATAAAAATTTTTTGCATGATACATATGCATCCTGGTAACATAAAATTTTTATCTTATGTACGTCAATTCAAGATAATATGCTATTGAAAATTGATTTGCATGTGACATGCATACATAGATAAATGTCAAAATCATTTGACATTTTCATTTTTATATATAGATTTTGTGAAAAAGTTTTTTGTCATGTGTGGACCATATGCATGCATAGCTGAGAACGAATCGCGAAGTCGTACCGTCATAGTCAACAAATTGTGCAAAGTTGTAAAACGTTTTTGAAGATATACGAGAAGACGACACGACAGACAAAGTGCAATAGCTTTTTCTAATTGATGGAAATGCTAGAAAATGACATAAATGTAAGATATAGATGATAGATCCTTATTATGTGTTAGAGACAAAATGTAAGTTGAATAAGTTAAGCAAGTTTTAATTTACAAGGTAGAATTAATTTAATATAGTTTGCATGGTTTTTTGGTAATATTTTTAGCTTAACAAAATATTTAATTAAATATTTTTTGACTAATAAGAAGAGAAAATTTGATAAATAATTTAACATTCATAAAAGCTTTCATTTTGAAATTGCTTGAAATTAATTCAACTTTGATTTCAGTGAGGTATTTGCGGGTCCAGAAAAGAGACGCAAGAGAGGCTCGTTATTTTCACGAAAGAAAAAGGATAAAATGAAATCTAAAGGACAATCAACTAACTGTGATGGTGAGATTTCATTTGTAATTAAAGTGTCTATAAAATAAACAAAAATTTTAATCACATTTCAGCATGCGGAGCGACAATTAATCTCGCTTTATACAAAGAACATGCAGTAGAGTGTAAAATGAAATTATCTAAGGTACATTTCCATTTTTTGACTTTTTTATTTATTTTAAAAATTAAAAGAATTTACAGTAATTATCGCATCATCATCATCATGACCTATTTTACAAATCTACAAATTTTTTAATATCATTAATTATTTTCTTTTGTTTCTCTACAGTCTCAAAATTTGAAATCAGCAAGTGGAAAGAAAAATTCAACAAGCAGGTAATTTCCTCTCATTCATCTATCAATTCACTTTTATTTCATTCTATTTTTTTATTCAAAAAATACATAAAAATAAGAGCTTTGTTTTCGATGAGTTTTCACTTTTTCATTATGCTACATTTTACATTATAATACTTCTATATATGAGATGAGTAACTTTGATTTATAATTTAAACATATGCTTCGTAAAATAAATTTAATTTAAATATCTCATCATGATGAATGAAAGAAATATCAATCAAAAAAAATTCCCTATCATAAATCGACCGAAAAAATAAACAAATTTATTTAAATGTGAAAGAAAAACATTTCAAGTAACAATGGTAGATATGTATGTGTGTGGATGCGGTCGAATACCCACTTACATGCTTAAGATTAATGAGAAATCAAGGTAATTCAAAAAAGGAATGCTTATTTGAATATTTTTCTTTTACTCAAACTCAACAACAATATTTGAGCACTACTTGTTTGATTTTGATTATTTTTATTGATATATAAATATTTCTCTACTATTCTGAAATGAATTATTATCATGAAGCTTTTGCTATACGAACAGTAATAGAATGAATTTTTTAGAACTTAGATGAGTATATAAGCAGTAATTGTTAGCAATTGAGATTGCAGATTCAAAAATTTTGTGTAATCGGAAACGTGGTGATAATTCTAAATTTTTTGAAAATTGATAAAATTATTTCAAACAAAAAAAAAAAAGATTTTAAATGCTTTAATGTGATATGTCTGCGAATGTTTTAGTTCTTTACTAGATGGGGAATCAAATTTTTTATATTACTCTATCTTATTTTTATATCAGATTCACTATTTCATTTCTCCTTTGCTTCTGGCGATTGCTATCAATTTCCGCCTCTTTTTCTCTATCATTTCCACATATATCTTTCCATCAGTTGCATCTATTTACTTACTTGAGAACTACTTCCTCATTATTTACATTCACTTAATTTTCTCTTCTTCTTTATCAATAAATATTTTAAAATTCTTCTAATAATATGATAAAAAAACATTAAAAAGGAAGGAAATTATTGATATATAAATATGTCTGTATATTTTTCCTGTGTTAATTATTCAAAAGCGGCAAAAAAATTCAAATCGGATGCTACTCACCTTGGAGAATAGTTGCCAATAAATTAGGCGTGGTAACAAACAATCACGCTAGGTAACCAATTACAAAAATCACAAAACTAAAATCTAAAAAACAATTAATTTATATTTACATATGTACTTAATCGACATCACACAGACTTTTTGTCGTTTTTACATTTATGCCCTTCTTAAGTTTACGTTTTAATTTTTTTTTGTTTGATTGAGTAGAAAGTTTTCTATAGAAAAATTGATTTTATGACCACAACATGACAATTGAGATGAAAAAATCAGAGTCAGCCTTTTGTGTCATATATTTTATTGTTTTTTATATTGGAAATGATGTTCTATATTGAAAAGTACCTAAATATGTTATAATGAAATTTTCACCAGTGTGTTAATTGTTCAAACAAGTTCACTTCTTACTTTCTCTTGAATATTTTTTAATTTTTTCCTCTTCCTTTTTTGTTCTGTTGCATTCATTAAAATTTTAAGTTTTTTGTGTTTTAAAAAATTTATAAAATCAAAATAAAAATAATTTAAAAAAAAAAACTTTTCCAATTCTTGAGTAGCAAATGATTAATTTATCCTCTATCAATAAAATGAACTAAATAAGAAAATTTTTAATTTTAAAGCTATCAAGTCGCTTTGTATCTTCTTTCTCTGAATTCACACAATGTTTGTTATTTGTAGTATATCTATATATTATATAGTAGTTTCTAACCAAATATAATAATATAATAATTAATCACATTGTTCCTTCATAGACTAAATTCTCGCTCTTTCTATTTTCTTTCTCATTTAAAATGAAGTTTTCACTCATGAGTATCAAATGTCTTTTCTTGCTGCTGTTGATTGTTACTATTTTCACACACATTTGAGATCTTTACTACTATTGTTTTCATCATTGAACGGCTTTAGATTTGACAACTTTAAACAAAAGCAAATTTAATAAAAGTTTTCATTTCAAAAGCATGCAAAAAAGTATTTAAAATAAAATTTTAATTAGAATATTTCTATCTTCACTTTAAAGTGCAAAATTAAAATTGCATAATAATCAAGTATTAGTTGTTGACTCTATTGATTTTAACTATGTAGCATCTGCAAAATAATATACAATTTGTTTACTATTACTCTCTATATTTTTATTCACCATTAGACAAAGACTTTTTATTCGTGTTCATTTTTTGATTTTTAAATTTTAATTTTTTTTTCTTCTTATTTTGTTTCAATAAAAATTTTTTTAAATTAACTTCTGCTTGCATAAAAATAACTAAAAAATAATAATTAGCCACAATTCGCATCACGATAGTCGAGATTATTACGATGGACATTCCAATGATCATGGCAAGTGAGTATGAAAAAATCAATTGCAATTGATAATCAAAAATGTCATAAAACTTTTTTGAATATGTTGCTTTTATTAACAATCATTTCTAAGTAATTTTTTAATTGTCTCACGATCACCCTGATTTTTTTAAATAAATCCTTGATGAAAAAAAAAATGATTAAAAAAGTTTTCACTTTATTTTAGCTATTCTGATGACACACCATTAATTCGTGATGAATTTTTAAATGAGGCACCGATTGGACCGCAAGATTTAGGCGCTGAACCTGTATTAGGTGTTGCAATAGATGAACCAGATTCATGGTCACCAAGTGTACCGAAAGAGGTTGTCAAATCTCTTAAGGATAAACAAGTGAAACGACAGGAACATATTTATGAGTTTATTATGACAGAAAAACATCACTGCCAAACGCTCCTAGTCATGCAGAAAGTATTTGTTGACAGTTTACAGCGTCATTTTAGTCATCTCAACTTGGAACGTATGTTTCCGCGCTTGCAAGATCTCACTGAGTTACACATTTGGTAAGTTATCAGAAAAATTGACCAGTTCTTGTTTAATGATTTAATATAAAATTCTTCATTCTTCTCAGGTTTCTCAAAAAGTTGCGCTTGAAACAGCGTGAACATTATGTTGTAGACAGTATTGCTGACATTTTACTCGAATTCTTTTCGGCACTGTCAGCACAAAAACTCAAAAGTGCTTATGGTAAGTGTATATTCAATCGATTCGGACGTCCACCGTATGGAAAAAAGTTTATATAATTTAGTCAGTTAGTTTCCTTTGAGTTGATCACATCATGAATATTTTTTGTAAAAAATATTTTGTCTTTTTTTTTGCTAATTCAGACATGATTTTTTTCTTCTTTCATTCAACAGGTGAATTTTGTTCTAATCATCGTTCAGCATTGGATACATTTAAATATTATACGACTGAGGATCAAACATTTGCTGAATGGTATAAACATTGTTTGCAAAATCCTTTATTAAAAAAGAAAGGCATACCAGAATGTATTCTTTTTGTAACACAACGTCTTACAAAATATCCACTGCTAATTCAGCCTTTGGTTAAAAGCTCCGGTGAAGATAAAATTGAGCAAGAAAAATTGATGAAAGCAATGCGATTGGTTAAAGAAATTTTAATTGATGTTGATGCTCGTGTTGCTGACAAAGACAAGGAAGATCGTCAATTAGAAATTTTCAAAAGAACCGATGCCAAATCACATGCTATTTTGAAACTCATTGATGAGAGATCAGATTATAAAGAAATTAAAATCAAAGAAATGAAATTTAAGAAATCTGACATTATTTCATCAAATCGTAAACTCAAGTAAATTTTTATAAAAATTTTAATTTTTATTATGACTCAAACGAATCATTTTTTTTTTTGCTATATAGGTTTGAAGGAGTTGCGACTTTAATGCAGGGTCGGTCAAAAATGCTGACTGTACTGGTTGTTGTTCTATCCGACTGTTTATTTTTCTTGCAAGAAAATTCTCATAAATATACATTCTTTAATCCAGAAAATAAGGTAAAAGCTTTTTTTTTGAATTTTTCATTATTACAAATCATTATTAAAATTTAATATTCAGGCTGGTGTGGTGACTCTTCAAAAACTGTTAATTAGAGAAAAAGCATCTGATTCACGAGGCATTTACATCATCTCATCGAATCCAGCAAATCCTGAGATGTATGAATTAAAAGTACAAAATCCAAAGGATAAAAATGTTTGGATTCAATCAATTCGCTCAGCAGTGCTTGATTGTCCAGCTGATGAATCATCACGAAATGACGATACGTTAACTGCAGATCAAAAACAACGTCATCTTGACGAAAAGCAAGCATACATTCGTGAACTTATCTGTGAGTTATTTTTTCTAATTTTTAAAGCTATGCCAACGACATTTTGTCATGCCGCTAATATGTGTGTACAGAAAATATTTCATGCTTTTAAAAACTCATTTAATTGTAAATATAACTAACAATAAAAATCCATTTAATTTCATCTATTTTCCTACCTTGCCATAACACACATTGCTATTTACCTATCATAAAAATGCATAGTGGGAAGTGGGCTTGAAGGTAAAAAAATCAACTTTATTCATTTTTTTGGTTGCATTTATTTTTGTAGTTTTATTGTTTAGTATGTAGTATTACACTAAAATTTTTTTTATAAATTTTATACTAATGTGATTTTATTTATTCAGGTAAAATGAGACAAAAAGATTTCGAGCAAGCAATGGCTTTGGAAGAAAAGATTGCATTACATCTAGAATTACTGCTTAATAGACAAGGCTCATTTGCACCTAATGCAGCGGAACAACTTAGTCCTGGTGTAAATACATTCATATCAAGCTTTGGAAGTTATCGTGATTTGGTTCTTGATGATTGTGATCCAATTGATATTTGGAAGCGAACACTTATTGCAGTTCAGGATATTAGTCAATTAGCATCATCTTTATACACCGCAGCAACTGGTTTACCACTGTCAAGATCATTTAGTTCAGTTGGTGAACGTCAAAGTGAACTTTACATTTCACCAACTCTACCCAAACGTGCAGAAACTTTTGGTGGCTTTGATGAACGCAGAAACAATAAACAATCTTATCCAATTATTCGAGATGCAGCTTTGCCAAATTTATCACCTGGTTATTTCTCAAATCGTGATCACAATGAGAAACGCGAATCAACAACATCTGATTTAGATTCAATGTCAAATGCAACAGATGCTGAACATGCTACACCTGAGATGCTAAAAGATAATAATTATGCAGCTTTACAAGTGTCTCACAACCTTCACACTTTACTTTGCATCATTTCACAACAGATGACAACAATTCAAAGTTTACAAAATCAACTTAACAATTACAGAGAAAATCCAAAGACGTCTTATCGTCACAATGATCAACTAGAAGAATTAAGAAATCTTCAAGATCGTCTACAAGAGGAAAAGACAGCATGGTTGAAGCAAAAAGAACAGCAAGAGCGAGAGTTGGAAGAAGAGAAGAAGAAGCAAATGGCATTGCAATTGCAAATTAAGAAAGAACAGCAAGATATTCAGGAACAACGTGAACAGCTCTATAGAAAAATGGAAGTGCTTTCAAGTCAGGGTTTGCTTATATCACCTAATGTAGCTATTCCTAACAATCAAGTGACTACAAACATTAGTGCCGATGACAATCAATCGATCTCTGGATTAGATGAACATCATACAGATGGTGGCAGTAGTATTGTTACTGCTAGCATTCGAAAAGATCGTTGGAACAAACCAATGCCAGGTAAAATGAGAAAAAAATTCGTCTATCTCAAGTAGCTAATCAATTAATTTATTACTCAATTAAGCAATGAAACCACCACCCGCAAATCTTGTTAGCGCAACCAATTCCCCAAAAGTCGTGTCAACGGTAAAACAGCAATTACCATTAAAATTATCAACGCTCACCAAGTAAGTGGCAATAGCAATAACAATAACATTCATTAATATTAATTTCTTTATTATGGCAACATTCCACTTTGACAAAAAATTTCTTTTTTTTCCTCATTCAACGATTTTATTGTGTGTGAAATTCACAATTTAAATTGACACCATAAAAATATTTTTTTATTAAAACATATATCGTGTGATGTGTTTTACAGCACTAAACCGTCAACTAACATAATCACATCGCCACCAGGCGTTTCACAAATGTTTCCACTGAAATTGGCTGACAAGAAGGTAAATTGCACCATTTTCATCAATCAATTAACTAATTAAACTAACTCATTGCACATAAATGATAATAAAATTTTTTATTTCCTTAGCCGTCAACAATAGTCCCAAATCATTCACGAACTGGTTCGAGTCCTGCAGTCATTCAACAACCTATTGCGAGTCCACAACAACAACAACAGCAATCGTATTCGTATCAGCATCAACAAGGCAATCCCGCTACAAGGTAACAATTTAAGCTTGTAATTTCAATATTTTTATTAAATAATTTTTAATTTAGAACAAACACATATCCCAAATCACAAGCACCTGAAAGGTATCGTTTAAAAAGTTCAGATGCAGTTGTATCAACATCGTCAACGGAACCAATTGTTGATAGTAGCAGCAACACACCACCATCGAAAATGCGAAGTGTTTCACTACATGGCTCCGTAACAGCACCATTGCTCACAAAAATTTCACCAAACAATCATTTATCTAATCATAGCAATATCAACAACAAGACTAATTCTAATGGTAAAGAAAAAGAACAGAATAAGGAAGAAGAAGTAATTTATTTCTGACCGAAAGAGGTTGAAATTTAAGTTGACGATGATTTTTTGTCATTTCTGTTGGTTGATAGAAGCTACTTAATTAATAATATGTTTATTCGGTATTAGTTTGTACTTCATAATGTTATAATTAATTTACTCAATAATTTTCTTCACTTTTAGTCTCACTTAAAATGATATAAGTGTTCTTCATGGATGTTATTCGTGATTAATTGTACTTATTAAAAGATTAAAGAGTATTTAAATGAGAAAATATAATTAGGGTATATATTGAGGGCAAAACTCACATATCCTACACGCATATATAAAGTTTTTTTTAACTTTTATCACAAAAGGAATAATCGCTATTTGCTCATAAAAACTTTAATTTTCTTCTTCCGATATTTGACAATACATAAGTAAAACTTTTTAACTAATTGAAATACTCTCCTAATTATTTATCTCTCGAGTTGTACAAAAATTAACGACCATTTTTATTAATTTATTTTTCTCTTACATTTCATGAAAAACAAAAAATATACGCAAAGCGATAATGAAAATATAAAAAAGAGTATTTGTGTAAAATGGTTGTTTATCGCAAAATTTGTTCAATTTTTTCATTACATAAATATTCTTGGACAATACAAAAAAGAAGAAATATAATGTTAAAATCATATCTACGAGAGAGAAAGCGAAGAAAATTGATGAAAGAAGAGTAAAGGGCAAAATATTTTTAACGATGCCAATGATGAAAGTAATTAACGTTCTCTATATGCATTTATAAATAATCGACAACAGCAAAAACATGAAGATTAATTGTTATAAAAAGAAATGAAAAACTCGTTAGCGTATTTCAATGTTTAAAGTGCATTTATTAAGCTGAGCGTAAAAGAATAAAAAAAATTTTCATTCTTAAAATAATCATGAACTTTTGCTCAGTTTTTCGCTATCATTTTTTGAAATGAGCATAAAAAGAATTATTAAAAATAAGCAAAAAATAAAGAATTTTCATGATGAAATATAATGGCAATCAACTTATTTATAATAAAAATAATATTTACAAAAAAAGTAAAAGAAAAATTTAGTTTCATCGAGCAATGTAAAAAAGTTATTTTTTCATCAACAAAAATATCATGCTCGAGAATTTTAATGGGAATATGATGTGATGATTGAAAGGAAAGCAAGTGATGTTGAAGATGAATGGAATTAAATAACTATTTTTGTTATTTTACTCGCGCAGCCACAAACTACACATACTCGCTATTCTAAAGTAACTGTTTGCAAGAGACAGCTCCATAGAACAATAAACAATTTCAGTGAAATCATGAATAAAGTTAATAAAGCATTTAATGGTTGTTGTTTTATGAAATCTATATTAAACTGAAAAATATATTTATTAATAAAAGATATTAAAAATGAATTTTTGACAAATTCTGTTGCTGGACAAAAGAAAATAAAAAATATATATATGATATCTACTATTTTTATAAAAATGAGTAGTAAATGTTCATCAGAGCACTTTATTTTTGTCATGTTTTTTGCTCCCTCAACCATATACCAACAATTTAAAATCTTTGCCACCGCGTTTATTGTTTAACAAAATAAAATTAATAAAATCCACCTACACAAATATTAAAATAAATATACATATTGATTAATGATGTTTAGAGTTCGTTTTAAATTGAAGTTTAGCTTAGAAATTGTGATGGAATAGAGATGAAATCAATGCTAGAAAAAATTTTGTTTCATTTTGTTTTTTGTTCTATTATGAAAAAATTCTGTTACAAGGAAATCTACAAGTATTAAAAAAATAATTAAAAATGGCCTAATCATGAATAAAATAAATGTTTATAAATATTTAAAGGAAAAAAAAGTGAGAAATAATGAGAGCTTTTGATTTTGATTGGAATCTACATAATATGCATATAAAGAAGAAAAAATATCGAAAGTAAATTTGTAAATTAATCTTTTACGCTCTTTTAAAAGTTTTTCAGTTCTGTCTCAATTTTTCAATAGAGTAGATGAAAAGGAAATTTTTAAAATTTTTAAGGCTGTGTATCCATCTTCAAATCCTACCAATATAAATTCCTAAACAGAAATATTTTTGCATTTCATTTTAACCAGGAAAGAAAAATGTTTTACATTTACTTATTATCATTTTGTGATAAAGAAACTGTTTACTGCTAATGAATAAATATCAATTTTATCTTCTTGAAAAAAGTTTCCACTTCATAGAAACAAACACTTTTAAACTTAATTAATTATAAACAACCTCAATAAAAAAGAAAAATTCATTTTGCATTTAACTGTTATTCATAACAACATGAGATGATATACATAAAAATATTACAATTTGTAAAAAACTATAAGTATTTAAAAAGAATTAATTACTTATTAATTATTCCCTGTTCGTCAAGTATTGAATTTAAAATGAAAAAAAAAATACATTCCTAATCCTCCTCTATTATCATTAATTAAATATTATTAACACATTCATTGTAAATAGAAATTAAAGAGATGAAATGAAAAATTTGAAAATGCTCTGAAAAATGTTAAAAATGGCATGAAATTGGAAAAATAATAAAATTGATAAAGAGTAGAAATTTAAAATTATGTTCTTTTTTATTATCAACATATGAATATTCGAGAGATGTTTTCAGATTTTATTATCATAGTAATTTGTAGACACATCTTTGAACTTTGATAATTTTATTATGAGTCTCAATTTTCATTAGTTCTCTCTTTATATAGCTACAGTATAAACACATTTTAATTTGAATTTTATAAAAATAAATAAATTTATTTAATTGAAATGCATCCGACGACACCAATTGTAGATTTTCTCGCCATGATGACTGTCTTCATGTTGATTTTGTTACTTGTGAGGAAGTTAAAAAATTTTGCATTTTAAATTTTTAATAAATTATATTTTGATCAGATGGTTTGCTGCACATCATGGCGAAGAGTAAAGCGAGACAAAAATGACTTGTTTTATAAACCTAAAATTGTGAATTTTAATAATCGTAAGTCGATCAGCATTCTCAAGTAGCAAATTAAAACGCAAAAACATCTTTTAGGAAGAAGAAGCAAATCGCCTGTTTATACAGATATCTTCTTAGTCTCAGTTGATGAAGAAAAGCCAAAGCCTCAAGTTAATCATCAGCTGAAATATCTCGAGTACACAACAATCAAAGTTTAATATTTGTAAAATTTTTTCTCGCTTTATTTCATCCAAAAGAGAAGATTTTTTTATGACGCTTACATCAATTGTTTTACTAGATTAATTTTCATCATCTTAAAATTTAAATTTTCTTTTATTAATTAGATTAATTCTTTCAATCATTTATATCTTATAGTTAATAACATCGGACATCATCATTTTCATTTAATTATATTTAATTATTAATGTGTTTTGCTTTTGCTTTACTTCAATTCTGTAACTGCATAACAATCATCGTCAAAATTGCTACTTTGGAACTACAAACGTATATTACTTAACTTCTTGTTTTATTTCTTTTTATGTTATTATATTTCATTGTGAGTGGAAAAATATTCACTTTTTCTTTTGTTTATTAAAGTTTAAATTTCACTTTTTTGATCTGTTTTATTTATTGTATTTTTTATTTGGTTCTGAATGAGATTTAACTTTTATTATTGGTGTGTGTATATTTTTAAAAAAGAATTTCTTCTATCTGCACTGTGTTATATCGTGTTATTCTTGTGTCTGTGGTAACATGAATTAAAATTATGATTTGATGGCAAAAATCGTTTTTAGTTTAGAAGAAAAAACTTATGTTAAAAATCAATCACGTAAAAGATAGAGAGAAATTGGGACAGATATTGAAAGTGAATATGTGATGATACAAGTTGTGTTAACTTGGAAAAGATTACGATTTGAAATTGCAGGGCTATCTTCAATTTTTTTCATTAACTTCTCTCTAAATCCATTTAAACATTACACATCTACTTCTTATTAATTTCCAGCCAATTTTAATATATATTTTAAAATTTTTATGCAAGCATTATTAATATTTTTCCGCATTTAACACATTTTCTACTTTGATTAAATCGATTCTCAAGAACAAGAAGGAGAAGAAGAGACGAGGAAAGAGAGAGGAAAATTTTATTGATAGATAGCTGAGAAGAGAGACAAATTAAAATATGAGCGATTAAACATCAACTTTAATTTTAAAACCAGAGTTGTTCATTATTAGAAAAATATTTTTCAAAAAAAAGTTTTTGTGATATTTTTTTCATAATATTCGAATTTAAAATTTGAGAAAAATTCATATTCATTATTTTGTTTGAAATTTCAAAAATAACGGTTTTGATAAATGTAAATAAAAAACGAACGAAAAAGTTTTAAATTTAAACTGCTATAAAATTTAAAATATAACGAACAACTCTGTCTTTAAATTGTTTTGAAGATGAAGATAGACCGTTAAACTTTTTTCTCAATAATTTAAAATTTAAATTGAAAGAAATCCAAAAAATCTAAACTTACAATGCAAAGAAAATATCGCAATTCGCTTTTTTGTTTTAATTTAAATTTAAAAAAATATTTTTATGTGCAAACCACATTTGTTGAATTAGAAGAGATCAATCATAGTTCCATATCCTTTGCTTCATCTTCATCACTAAAATCTGATATCTCTGAATCTGAGCTGTCCTCTTTCTTTTCTGTTTCGCGTAGTGCTTCTTCAGTGGCAAAACGACGAACATAATCTGTTGTGTGATTAAATAAAGAAAGAGATTAAAAATTTAGAGCATAAAAATTTAAGTAAGCAATTTTACCTGCTACTTTCTTTTTATATTCTTCTGGCTTATGCAAATATAACGAGGCTGCATCACCATTAAGGGGATCTATTGAATTAAAACCACAAAGTAGAAATTTTTCTTAAGTCATTTTTTTAGTGTATGACTTACCGACTGGATTTGGATACGTTAGAAGTTGTGGCAAAAATGATTCAAAAATATTGGACAGATCGTACAAGGCAGTCCAGCTTTGATTGATTACATCTAAGCAGACAGTACCGCTGACTTCATCAATATTTGGATGGTAGACTTTATTCATGAACCCAATGCTTGGTGATTTAAAAGGGTAGTGCTCGGGCAGATGAACGCGGATTTTCCACACACCATTCTCATATGGAGTCCCTTTTGGCCCATAAAATTTGACACAAAACTCATTGAGACCGCCCAGAATGGTGACCTGTATTACAATGTAAAATAAAAAATGCACTTTAATGAATTTCCGTTCGAGTTTATAAATATTTCATTACCTCATGCTTCGACTCAATTAATTTGATCAAATCTGTGTCCACACGACGCTTCCCCTGCACTGGACTACTCATTTCTTATTCACTCAATTATTTAGTTGATAATTTTCTTTTAAAATGGTTTTCTGTAAAAAATATGAAAATTTTCAATCAATTTTTAGCTCACATTCATAAAGTAAATGCAATTTTTACATTCACTTTTATTATTTAGTAATTTATTAGCTTATTGCTAAGCAAATAAATTTCGTAATAATTGGAATATTCGAGAATTTTTAATAAAGCTTTTTAAAAAAGTTAATAAGAAAGTTAACGAATTTTTTAAATTTGAATTTAAATGTACATTTAACGTTATATTTTAAAAGAAATCATCCTGATATGTTTTTCAAAATAAATTTATTACTTTAATGATTTACCAAAAAAACTGATCTACGACACTAAAAATGCGCTGAAGTATTTCTTTTGAAGTAACTATTTCGGATAATTTTTTCACTTTCTTAAATAAGATGTTGATGACGATAGGATGTTTTTTCATAGTACACGAAAAACATATAAAAATTTACAGCGCAAATAGCAAAATGTTCATGCACTGTACAGCTACAAACAGCTGTAGTATGCATGGACACAAAGACTCGTCTATCTTTCTCTTTGTACTGTTGACAGTTAACTGTTATTGACACAGCAAATCAATACACAATTTGCAACAGCAAAGAAGAAACACGGTACTAATATTTTTACTCTTTCTCTCTGTGTTTTATTATACATGGGAGCAACAGCAGCGAGCAGCAGTAGTGAGAGAAGAAAACAAAAGAGCTTTGACGAGCCCTCTCGATCATGTGCAGCAACATAATTGACTCTAACATCGCTCAAACTACTTTTTCTTTTTTCTTTTTGCATAGAAGTTATTAAGTAATTTAGCAATCATGTGAATATGTATGTGTGTATAAGAGAAGTTGTAATAAAGAAAGAAAAACTTGTTTCTCTGTTTCGAAAGGAAAATTTTCGTTTTCGTTCCACATTCTTTTATTTCTAAACATAATTTTTTTTTCTTTCTTTGCTTTCTTACTTCCTTCTTTATGTGTTGAATGCTTATGTACACATAAATGTCTAAAACCAGCTTATTTACTTTTTAGAGATATATATCAATCAAAAGGTGGAATTATTACGCACAAATTTATAGCTTGTTATTTGTCACTTTGATTTTCACACATTTTGAGTCAAAGTCTTTAATTTTGTTGCTTCATCTTTAATTTTATTCTTTATTTCTCTTTGTTTCGAGCTACTCCACTAAAAATTAAAGTTTTTTTCTCGTTCTCTCAATACAACACACAATAACTATTTTTCCAGTATATACGATTTTTTTTGTGTATATTGACATATATTTTATATAGTACGAACTGAGCATAACATTAGATAAATAAAAAAGTGTACATATACACGCACACATATATACGGAAGGTCTCTCTTCACTCAGTGAGTTTTATGCTAAAACATAATATTATTTTCAACTATACGCAAGCAAAAAATCACTAAATCCAATGAACGGATTCAAGGTTGAAATGATTTCTCGCCTGCTCTTCGTCGCACTCTTTTGTTAAATGAGAAGATGAAAAGTTTAATTTTTTTCTCTCTTTCTTCTTACAGATTAATCTACGCAATTTTTCAGAATGATTTCATGATTTTAATTCAATGTGTGCTTAAGATGATTTTTTCCTTTTGAAAAATATGGCGTTGTGATTAGTATTGTTCACTAAAAATTTTAATTTTTCTTCTCTTACTCGCTCAATTTTTTCCTTCTTTATTTCGAATCACACACAAGAAAGAAAAAAAATTATGCAAAGCAGATTTTGTTATTTTTTTGTTCTTCTTATTCTTCTAATATTTTTTTCAAAATTTTCATCATTTCCAGTAACTTCGATTTATTTTTAAACATTTTTACTTACTTTTCTGATTTATATTGGCAATTTCGATAACTTTTGAACGATTTTGACGATTTTTCACTGCTGAATGATTTTTAATTTCGACGATCAATGAGAAAAAGTATATAATGTATTTGAGCTCACCAACAGCTGATGGTGATTTGTTTGAAAGTTTTGACACCAAAATTTGTTAAAAATTTTCTTAATTTTGTGAAGACACAAAAGTTTTAAAATGAAATTTCCGAAATTTCTAGATAAATTTGTATTTTTTGACATTTATAAACATCTGTGAATAAGAGTGACAAATTTCGGAATTGTCCCTAAAAGCTTCTTTTGACATTTGAGAGGAACTGTGCTAAAAAGTTTATGAAATGTTAGCAAATTTTAAATTTCCAACAATTTAAATTTATAATTTCATTAAACAATCACATAAAAGTCATAAACTAATTAAAATCTTTCTTTATTTTCCTCAATTTTCACCACAAATCAACATAATTTCACCATATTCCCTTGTAAAAATTTTACTCATCTTCTTTATGCTTTTTAGCATAAATACACAACAAATTTCTTAGTCAGTGTGGGCTAAGAAGAATTGAAATATTTGGTTTGCATTATTTTTAATCATTTTCTATTGATAAACATGAACAACGCAACTTAATTGTACAATTTGGTTAAATTTAAAAGCAAACACATCGTGACAACGAGCACAAATTTGCCAAAGGTGAGTTCATCATCTAAAAATTTAAAAATATTTCTTTTGTATAATTTTAGTTTATCGGAATTTGTAAATAATTTAATCAAATCAATTGATTTTATGATGACGAATAATTGATTCAAAGATCGCAGTGTTTTTATCTCAATGTTATCGCTAAGCGGCACAAAAAATTCGAGTATATGTGGCAATTGAAAAATGAAAAAACTTTTAAGTCCTAAGATAAGAAAAACTTTAATGTCGTCATTAACAAATTGACCTTAACAATGAACTAAAGCCAATAATCTTACCATGCATAATCCAATCTTCAGGTTTTTGGTACTTTTTTGCGTATGCGAGAAGTGAAAAAATCACCTTGAATATCATACACACACACTATAATTGCCGTTGTTCTATTTGTCTTGAGCAAATGCAAAACAATCACGTAGATAAAATTTATTGAAGAATCTCTCTCTTTTTCTACTCTGTTATGATATCTAACTGTCGCAGATCATATCTCATTTCGACAGATGTAGATGAGATAAAGCAAGTAAGAAAGAGAAGAAAATTTTGTTTTACTTACTTTCGTATACTCACGGAGTTTTTAGTATTTGCTTAGAGTGCTCATTTTATTGCTACGCCACCACGTTAATTAGCAGTACAGAATCAGAAATATGGTTAAAAACATAACATTTTCATATATTTAACTCATTCGTCAGTTTGCGTTAGACTTTAGTGAGTCAACTTTTTTTTTAATCTACATATTTCATCTAAAAAATATACAATTCTAAGAGAGTTATTAAAGTTAATAATTTTGTGTAATTTTCCTCTCACCTGTGTTGCATTTATATAAAAAGGCATAAGAGATAAAATAAAGTACTTAGACAGTCAAAATGATTGAGGGATACAATGCTGTTACACAAGCTTTGCTTGGCACACTTCTGACATGGGGATTGACTGCTGCTGGCGCTGGTCTAGTCATTTTTCTACGCGGTAATCACGTAAGTCACATTTTTTGTTTAATATTTGACAGCGATAAGAAAAACTTCCTTTTTTAGAGAAAAACACTCGATGCATCATTAGGATTTAGTGCTGGTGTTATGGTTGCTGCTAGTTTTTGGTCATTACTTGCACCTGCAATTGAACTGGCAGAATCAAGTGGTGATTATGGAAGTGAGGGACAATTTGCATTTGTTCCAGTCGCAGCTGGATTTCTTTTTGGTGCAATTTTTGTATATGCGACAGATAGAGTAAGTTATGAAAAATTCAAATAATCTCTTTTGCTTTGTGCTACTTAATTGTATTCTTTTCTAGGTCATAACGTATTTGGGTATAAATTCAGCATCAATGATGATTCAATTAACGCAATCAAATAAAGACAAAGCTGACATAGCGATGGATGAATGTGCCTTGGAGCATGGCAAGCCAATGATTGCAGTAGGGGCACTTAATGAGCATTCAACGACAATTGGTATGGACAGTTTTGCTGATTGCTTAAATAATCAACACAGTGGACAGACAAGAAAACGAAGAAAGAAGGACATGCATTCACATGATGCTGAAACATATGAAACAAGTTCACAAATTGAATTACAAAATCGTCTTACACATTGGAAGAGAATAGTTTTACTTATAACTGCTGTTACCATTCATAATATTCCTGGTAAATAATAATTGAATGCTAAATAATTTCTAGAAAAATAATTCTAAATTTAAATTTATTCAGAGGGTCTCGCTGTTGGAGTTTCATTTGGTGCTATTGGTTCAACTAGTAAAGCAACTTTTGAAGCAGCCAGAAATTTAGCGATCGGTATTGGAATTCAAAATTTCCCCGAAGGGCTTGCAGTTTCTCTGCCCTTGCATGCTAGTGGATTTTCTTTATTGAAAAGCTTTTGGTTTGGCCAATTGAGCGGTATGGTGGAACCAGTTTTTGGAGTGCTAGGTAAGATGATTGTATTGATATAAGTTACATATGATTAAAAATTGAACTTAACATTGATTTTTTTCTTCAAAGGCGCACTTGCTGTCAGTGTCGCAACAAAAATTCTACCCATCGGCCTAAGTTTTGCAGCAGGTGCAATGATATTTATAGTTGCAGATGATATTCTCCCAGAAGCACATTCTAGGTAATTATTTTGTTATTTATCATTCATTACTATGAGATTAGATAAATTTTCATTTATCACTTTTTATTATTAAATTTTACAGTGGAAATGGAATGATTGCGACGTGGGGCTGTATAGTAAGTAGTTTTATAGTAAACATTTAATTAATGACTTTTCATTATTTTATTTTTTCTTCACAGGTTGGTTTTATAGTTATGATGTGCCTGGATGTAGGATTAGGCTAAAAACAATGATAATGACAGTGAAAATGAAAAAAGTTTACATAGAGACCTCTTTTTTGCGATGAGATAAACTTTTTTTGTACTTAGGTAATATAAACATAAATTGATTGACTCTATTTTTATACGAGTAAAAAAATTGTTAGAATGAGCTAAAAGAGAGAATTTGCCATTAGATTAAAATTAATATCTCAGAAAAATAATGCTTTTCCACTTAAACGAAATTTATTATTGATTGTTTGGTTCCTAAAATATAAAAATGAGAAGAATTTAACACCAAAAAAATCAATTATCACATTATTGTACTTTCCTTTAATCAAAAGTTAGAAATTAATAAGTAAATTCTCGAAAGGAACTGAAATTCATTGTAGAATTTTTATTTATAAAAATTTTGAAATTTGAATCTTAAATTGTAAATTCTTTCATTTTATCTGAAATATTTATTTTTCAATAGAATTTCTGAATTTAAAGATTTATTTTCATACAAATCAAAAAGCTTCATTTGATTTATTTGTAAAGATTATAAAAGTAGAAAGCTTAAGATCTTTAACATCAAAAAGAATTAAAATTGTTTTGACAATTTGATGTAAAAATTGAATATAAAAGTTCTTGTATGTTATACAGAACCGAATGAAAATTCTCGAAAAAAATTTTTTTACTGTCTTTTCTCGATTATAAATGCCCTTTTTTTATTCGAATCCTAAGGAACTAGACTGGCCGTTATTGGTGCTTAATTTGAATTAGGCACTAACAGTTTGAAACACGCCAAATTCTTTGTTTTTGAGAATTATTTGTATAAATTTGAGTAAATTAAGATTCCCAGTGAGAATTTTTTTTTTCAGTCGGAGTCCAACCGTCGGACTTGATTATAGTCCAATGGTCGGACTATAATTTTTTTTGTCCGACCATTGGACTTCACCAAGTTTGACGGTTGGACTTCAAAAATATTTGATATTTTTTACCGTCGGACTTGGTGAAGTCCAATGGTCGGACAAAAAAAATATTAAAAAATTTTTTGAAATTTTTTTTAGTCCAATGGTCGGACTTGGTGAAGTCCAATGGTTGGAGTCCGAAAATTGGAAAAATATTAGAAAATCCGGAAAATATTAGATTTTTTGTATGAAAAATTAGTCGGATAGTCCGGCGGTCGGACTACATTTTGTCCGAATAAGGGGAAATATTAGAAATATTCGGACTAAATTTCTCACTGGGAATTTACATATTTTTTGAGTTTTTTCATAAAACTCATTTGTTTATGATCAAATTTACATAAAAATTTAGAAATAAAATTTCTTTGATATTACGGTTACTTGAATTTTTTTTTAAATTGTATGCAGATTTTTCGCGGATATTGTAAAAATTCAAA
Source organism: Polypedilum vanderplanki (assembly GCA_018290095.1). Taxonomy (NCBI): domain Eukaryota; kingdom Metazoa; phylum Arthropoda; class Insecta; order Diptera; family Chironomidae; genus Polypedilum; species Polypedilum vanderplanki. The sequence continues at coordinate 25,828,352 of CM031380.1, read as the reverse complement.
TTAAGAAAAATTTAACGGAAAAAAATTTTATTTGTCTCTCAGGATTCGAATAACAAAATAATTTTGTAAGGATCGTTTATTTTTTGTATGCAAAAATATAAGTTATTTCAAAAATGACTTTTACATACGAATATGAGTTTGCTCTTATAATCAAGGGAAGACGGTAGGAAAAAACCTAATTGGTAATTTTTCGCTTATAGACTACTTAAATTCAAGATTCAAATTAAAAATTTTAAAAAATTACAAGATGTAGACCCTTGATGAACATTCGAGCGTCTGCATTTTAAAAGTTTTTATAAAATTTTAATTTATATCAATGAGCTGTTTCCTTTCGTGAAAGACTATTCCGTTTTGTACTTTTAGTAAGTATCTATACTAAGTATTTTTTAAACACCTATTTAATTTTATTATCATACGATGAAATCAATTTTCTTGTATTAAAAATTATTTTTCTTGTGATAATTTCAACAATAAGAAAAAATAAAAAATATTTAAAAATTTTGAATCCATTAAACAATATCTTTTTGATTAAAGCTAGGAATGATATGCAAAAACTAGCAACTATCGTTCGGACGAGCCTACATGCATCATTATCATCAACTCACTTCCTTAATCGAAAAAAATAATTTTATAATTTCATTGAACTCTTTTTTTGGCTCGATAAAACATTGAACTCATTTCTATGTGAAGAACTTGCATATACAGGGCAGAAAATTTATTGATAACTTTACAGTAGGTTCCGCTTTGAAATGAGTGTGCACGAGTACATTGAGGCAGACACATAATCAATCTACGCATTTGTTTATCAACATGCAATGTTTGTCAATATAAAATAGTAAAATAAAAAATTCTATGCATGAGTCGGTCACGTTTGAAATTGCGATTACTTAATAAATCAATGAGTAAAAATGAGCAAGGATGAACATGAAGGTGAATCTCATTTATAGTCATAACAAATAAATGACTTTTGACACTTTTCTGTCGGTAAGAAAGTTTTTTCATCAAATTTTTATAAACTTTATGACTTATAAATAATAATTTCATCAAATTTTTGAGATAACTCTGGTAAAGGTTGTCTGTGAAATGCAACTTTGTATTTATTGATAAGAGACATCTTGCTTGTCTGCATACCGCTTTTAATATTTCATTTATTTTACACGAGGAAAAAGCATGCATCGACCGATGGAAAAATCTCAATTTCTAATTACAGAGGTCGAGTTGAGGTTCAAAAACTTTTTTTGTTTAGTTTGCATGTTCTGAAACTTTCTCTAAATGAATATTCATTCAGTTTTACACCATAAATTGCAAAGTAAGCAAAATTTTTATCAAAGTTAAAGTACAAATTGAAAGCAAATCTTTTTATTTATTTAGCTTTGTAGATAACGATAGAGCCAAACTTTTTTTTAGTAAATCACGTTTTTGGAATATATATTTCACTTGTTAACCTTTAAACTTTTTAAAAAGACGTTCGCAATTTTTTATTTCAAAACACGTCGTTACCATGCTCGTTAAATTTCTTTAATTTCCTCTTACTTTCTATCTATTTTGAAGTGATCAGTAAACAAAGAAGATAGAGGACACCTTTAGAACTTTCTAAATTAATAATAATAAATAATATTGTATAAGAATACTTAATGTACATTGCCCGGACTGATATTATTTCAATTTTCTGTTTGTGTTTTTCTATTGTATTTTTTTTGCCAATCGGAATAAATTTTCCATGTCTTTAACTGGTTTAAACTGATTTAAAAAAATTTTCGGGTGGAGATGTGATTCATTGAAATTTATTATAGACGATTTATTCTTTGCTTGATTAATCTCTGATGAAAATTTTATTAAAATTGAATAAGATTGTAAACATTGATGAAAAATATTGGTTCAAAGGTAAATTTTTTTTTTGAATTTAAAAAATATTTTCATACAAATTCGAGAAATTCCAAACAGGCAAAAGTTTATGAAATAATTATAATTTCCGATGTACAATGTTGTAATTTTATAGTAAACTAACAAACAGAGATTACATTCATTATTCAATACTCTCACTCAAGTGTCAAGTGCAGCTGATTATGACATAAATGAGGTTGGCATGCATATCAGTAGATCACGGAAGAGAAGATGGATTACTAAAAATTAGAAATAGAAAACTTTGAACGTCTGCTTCTTTTTCTACATCATGACAAAGTTTTTGATTAACATCAACAGTATTCATGAATGCTCTTCTTAATCTTTTCTCAATTTTTTGAATCTATACTCTCATTTTACGACGGATGATTTAAGAGCAAGTCATTCAATGATTTTGTCTCATTTTAAAATCATTCGTCAAAGTGAAAACATTGATTTGTTCTAACGATTTTAGTTACTTGTTGTTTGTGATTTAAAAAATCAAATTGGATTCTTAAAATAAAATAAACAAAGTTCATTAAATATTCTCGAATTAAATAAATTTAACAGAAAATGAGTACAGTAGAAGAGAAAAACAAACAATCATTTAAAAAATTAATTTTAATTCGCCAAGCATCATTAGATAAAATCAAATGTTCTGCATATTCAACAATAGGTAAATAAAAAGATAAGAAAATTTAAATATTTTGCCATTGAATGTTAACATGCAAAAAGTGAACAATTTCGATGACTTTTTATACAATGATCTCCACATGCTTATTTATTTATAAAATAATTGCTAGTTATCTCGACACTCGTGCAGTTCTAACTTACCTGATATGAGAAAATATCAAATAACAGTTTAGACTAGAAATTATATTATGATTTTTCAATGATCAAACAAAAAAAAAATTTTTAATTGATAATCGTGCCCTGCCTCAAAGTCGTTGATTAATTACACAGAATTTTTTTCCTCTATGCTCCACAGGGTCAATTTTCTCAGAGAAATCATCATTAATTTACATACTAGAAAATGCTATGAACTCATCAAGGACATTTGTACAAATTCCCGTACTTACAATTATAATTCCATCAGTTCATTTCATATGTGTTGCTATGTCAATTTTAATCAATTTGATAAGAAAAAAATATTCTGGAGGAATGTCTTTTGAGGTAAACATCAATAAAATGGAATTTTTTTTATTTTTAACTTATCAATTTTTGTTTATATTCTGCCATAACACAGAATCTCGACAAATTCATTTTCGAATTAAATCAGTTAAAGTTAGAACGAAAGCAATCAATTCAACGGCTTAAACAAAAACAAGAAGAGACTGATAAACCAGTGGACGTTAAAATTAAGAGCACTGAAGGCACGTTTGAGAGGCACGAACAAGATAAAGTATTTCATGATGCAGACATAGTTATTGTCAAGAAACGTGATAATTTGCTTGCAATCGCATCGTTCGTTAGCATTGCTTTTGTATATACACAAATGACACTACTATTGCTGATCATTTTTGGAATGTCAGCAATGAAATTGGGACTCTTATTTATGCTAATCTGTATTGCTGCATTAGCCTATTTTACACTAAAGGTAATTTTTTTACTATCATAAAATGACGACTTAATTATGGAGCGAAATATAATGAGATTCTTAGTAAACAGTCCATAAACACACAAAGGAAGGGCATGCTTTAATCTTTAACACTAACAGTGTCCTCATTTTCGACGTAAAAAAATTAGAAGCGATTGAGCAATGAAGTCTAATAAAATTAATTAATTTGAAGCGAATTTTAATGTCATTAGTTATGAAAACTTTCTCTCTTTATTAACAAAAAGCTTCGTTAAGGGTGAAGAGTAAAGAATAAGAAAGAAATTTTGTGTGTGTATTAAAAAATGAACAAAAATACGACACCAAACTGAATAATCACAATTTAATTAATTAATATTTTATTCCATGCAACATTTTTTTTGCTCTCTCTCTCTCTCTTCTAAAGGGAAATATTAATTTGTGGAATATTACTATGCAGGCAAATAATGAAAGGTAGAAAATATATTCAGAAAAAATACCAGTTTTGTGATTGAAGCGCATTTCTTTTTAGTTCATAGTTGACAATTAAAATTAGTATTTAACGGTTATTTAAAATTCAAATTATTTTTTTTTATCTTGTAAAATTTTCGTTATAAACTTCATATTTTCTAATTCATAAATTTTATTCAAAACTTTACCAAACATATTCAATTATTTTTTTTCAATCTAATAAAATAATAGAGGCGTCAATAAGAAAAGTAAAACATAAGAAATGGAAATTTTATTCAATGATTGTTTTGCTTCTTATAAATTTTGATAGTTCATTTGTAATTCTTCAAAAATAATAAAAAGAAATTGCAATTGAATCTTAATTAATTAGATCAACAAATTGACAACAATTTACATTTTATTAACTTTCATGCAAATGACAATGAAAACAGAAATTGTCATAATATGCAAATGTACATTTTAAAATAATTATAGCAGTATGGTGCTGAAAATTTTTAAACATAAATTTATTTTTCACTATCAAAAATATACACACATTGCATGATCAAACAAACATTCTATTTCTGCTCAAGTTGAAAAATTATGCGACAAAAAAACCTGCAAAATACCATTAAATATAACATTTTACTTTTATGTCGTTCAAACAAACAAAACTTTTATATTTTTTTTAATATGACTTTATTTTAAAATTATTCGTTTTGCAGATTTCATTCACAATAAAATTGTCAGAGAGACATAGAAACAGCAGGCAACTCAAATCAGTTAGACACAAATTAAGTGGGAAGGCATTAACCTTAAGACAAATTACATGCGTTTTACCGCAAATAATTTTCAATTCATGTGGTAGCAGTGGAAAATTCTCAATGTGGAATAAGTCGAAATCATCATAATTACATTTTTATTTGTTGTTGTTTTATTCATGAATTGACATAAAAAAAATGGGAATTTTTTGAATAATTTTCATAACAGCAGTCTTTCTTGACCAAGATTGTTACAATTCACTTATTTATTAATTACTTATTAGCAATTAGTCAATAAAAATTTTAATATACATGATCAATGAAATTTGCATAATTTTTTAATATCTTTTACTTCGCTGTTAGATTATTTAAGGGGGTTAAATATTGAAATGTGAGGATCATAATAATTCAAACAAGTCATTTTTTGTTTTTTTAATAATTATTAAGGTAGAAGATTCAATTTTTAATAAAGACTAAAAAAATTAGTTATATAAAAAATTATTACGACACCAAAAGCGTGCGAAGTACTCATGTCATTTTTTACCGATTTTCTTAAACAACACAGAGAAAAATATTTTATAACTGACATAAAGTTTTTGAGATTTATCCTTATAAAGCCAAATTTATTAGTCTTAAAGGAAAATTTATAAGTGCTATAAATTTTTTTATGACAATTATTAAAAAATTTACGAGTGTCATAAAACTGTTATAAGTCTTATAAATAAATTTATAACACCTGTAAATTTTCTTTTTAAGCCTAATAAATTTAACTTTATAAAGAAAAATCGCAAAAACTTTATGCCAGTTAAAAATATTTTTCTCCGTTCACTTTTTGTAAAATTTTAATTCAATTATCACAATTAAAAATACCTTCAAAAATCAATACCTTTTTTATTGAAAATTTTTAGTTCGTAAATGTTAAAATCAGAAATTTAAATAGTCCTCAAATTTAAATTTTCAAGAAACCTTTCTATTTTTCTTAATAATATTTCTCCCCTTATGTTGATATATTTGCACATATTGTATGTTGTCAATGTCTGAGGTCATGATCGTGAGCAAATTGTGCATAAAAGAACGCAACCATTAATAAATTACGTCACATTATTTATGAGAATAACAGAGAGAGAGATCTTAAGACGAATCTCAGTGTGAGTGCAGCCAATAAATTTAATTTTGAGAGTATTTGAAGAAGTTTATCTTCGTCCCCTCTCACTTACTTTTCTCTCACTAATATTTCTTGCCTCATGCTGTGTGATGTTATTTATGAAAAAGTAATAACAACTGAGAGTTAAAGTGAGAGTAAAATGTTTTGAAACAGATTTTATTGTTAGTTTCATTAGTCAGTTATTTTCATTAAGACCTATTAGACGATCTTCATTATTAGTCCATTGTTAAAAATATTTTGAAAAGTTTTTGATATTTTTATTTGTTCACTGTGTTTTGTGTATATGATAAAAAATATATATTATGTAGAAAAAGCTTTGAAAACGAAGTCGTTTTATGATTGCACGAGTAAATTAACAAACAAAAGCAACATAAACAAAAGAGAGAGCAGAGAGGAAATAATGAGAGAATGAAAGTCAACATAAAACGAGAGAATCTCTTTTTTATTGCAAAAAAACTTATATATCGTGAGAGAGAGTGAGAGAGAATTATGCTGTTTCGGTACAAGTGAAATTCGTATGTCATGAAAAAATTTTCCATTCTGTAAGTCTGCCGATTTTTTCTTGAGAAATTTCCTTTTAGTCGACTACTCGCTTGCAAGCGGTAAAGTGTGAAAATAGAGAAAAAATAGAACTTATAAAAAAAGAGAAAAGAAAAAAAGAAAAATAAAAATTTATATCAAGGAAAGAAGTGTGGAGAGAAAAAAAATTATTATATAGATCATGAGAGATAAAGAACTGCAGTAAATTTATTTTACTGCATTATGTTTGTTAAAGGACAATATAGAAAAAAAATTATTTATAAAAAAGAAAAGGAAATAGTTAAAGCATGCACAAGCAGGATTAATTTACGTATATAGAAATAGAGAAATAAAAAATATCGGCTCTCTTAATTTTTGTTATTTTTTAATCGCGTGTGTGTGTCAGTGTATAAAATTTTTTAAATTAATATTAATTTTATCCTAGTCTATATAGTGAATAAATATCGAATATCGCTAAAGTGCTTGAAATAAAAAAAAGAAGCTTGATAATAATAAAAATAAATAAATAGTGAAATGCCTTAGGAGAATTTATTACATACACCAATCGCTCTACATATTATAAATATATTATCTATTAATTAATTATATTCGGCTTATTTTAGTGAAAAATAAATAAAACATCGCGTAAATGTAAAAATATTATACAATTTTTTTAAAAAATTTTCTTTTCTTCCTTTTCACTACCTTCTATTTTCGGAAATGTTATTGCATGAAAAGTTTTTATTTAAAAATATCATAAAAAAGGAAGTTTTCACGCGGAATGAGACAAAACAAGAAAAATAAAATAAAGTATACAGTGAGGCAGGTTGAAAATGCAATAAGCAATTTTGTGTAGTGGTAAATTCTACTCATTCATTTATTGCATTTCCACATCACTACGACTATTAGTTGTAGGTCTATAGGCTTTCCGGGTCGGAAAAGAACAAGGAAAAAATTTCTCCTTCTCGCTTGTTTTCACCTCTTTCTGCTGTATTATTTTTTATTTTTTGGGGGCGATTATTATTGGACTAATAAAACTTAATGTTTATGCATACATACATAAAAATACTTCCTTTCTTTTCCATTTCTTCTTGTGGGTGAAAAAAAACGCGAAAAATGTATCATAGTGAAAGAATATAAGTGACGATATAAAAGAGAAGAAATGATTCATGATAAATGTGTATAACATGATCATAATAACAATAATGATGATTATCGATGATAGACACAAGCACATGGGAGAATACAAGGGGATGAATATTGAAGATAAATTTGTTAAAGAGTTTTAAAAATTATGATTGACTTTTGAGTATAATTTGTTTACCAAAAAATTGATTATATTCATAAATAGTGATATATTCAACTTCTAAGTTACCTTTTAAACCAAAAACATTTTCATAAATGACAAAAAAGTTCAAAATTTATCTACAAAATTTTCAAGTAATTATTGGGATTTAAATTTATGTCCATAAGATTTTGGTTTATTCAAAACAATTAATTTCCTTCATTTCCAACATTTTGTTAAGATAAATAATTTTAAAGATTGCAATTCTGATTTTATTTAAAAAGTAACAGAGTTGATTGAATAAGAAATTTTTAAATCTTAACTCAAGTTACCATTTAAATGAAGGAAATAATATAATTTAATAAAAGAATTGTAAGCTGAGCTAAAAAATAACAAAATAATCTTAAAATGAATTATGAATAAATTATAGTTTAATAAAATAAAAACTTTAAGTTTCTAAATATTAATAATCCTTTCAAATGTTAATAATCTATAATTAAAGCTCATATATTGTCAAAAAAAACATATGTAGTTTCAAAAAAATCCTTTCATTTTAGTGTTTATCCTCTAGTGTAAAAAATGTGTGTGTGTATGTTAATCACATGTGTCAAAATCTATGTTCTACACATAAAAATAAAAAAAATCAAAGGAGAGATAGAGAGACTAAGTGACTATGTGAAATCGATTAGCGATACAAGTTTCTGCCAAAAAAATTTTTTTTTGAGAAGCGAATCTCTCTCGTTCGTTTTACCGAATAGTTTTAATGATTTTTCCACATGAATATGCCAGTTAAGTAGCAAAAAATGAGTGAGACAACAGAATGGTGTATTTTATATATCCGACTATTCGGTACTTTTATTGATTCACCAATTTCTCTCTGCAAATTTGGTTTGTTCGCCAAAATTATTGAACGAGAAGCACTACTGAATTTTGAATATTTTTTTTTCTGAAAAAACTGCGTGCCAACTTATTAAATTAAGCATTCTGCTGACTACTGCTGCTGTTGTCTTATATTTCCGATGACCAAATGGTCTCAGTAAAATAATCTTGCACAAATAAAGCTTTTTCTGTCTCTCTGTTTTGGCATAATCACAGTATCATATATACGCAGTATTATCCTGCACTATCGTGCAAAAGATAGCGAGAAATTTTTTTTTGGCATTAAAATTTATTGATGACGATGAAAAATTTGAAAGGATATCACAAACACTTGCTGTACTCTTTCACCACTGTTTGCTCAATTTTTCAACTGGAAAGATGAAGCGGAATGTTTTTCCATACATGCATGACAATTTTTTATGATGTTGTCACTGCCATTCTAATATGTGTCCATTCATGTATCTCATCAATCTTTTTAACATTAGACATGTTTAAAAATCAAATTTTGATATTCGCTATAATTTTTTAATAAGTTACTTAACATCTGTATGCCATTTTTTCCCAAGTGAATTTATCTCTCGAAAAAATTTAATTTTTACCCTTCACACAACACCGTCACCGGCACATTCTTCTTTTTTCTCATAATGAAAACAGCAGCAGACTGTGGCAAAAGCAGAAGCAACGTGTAGTAATGTAAAATAGAAAAGGATGAGAAAATTATTTCTTTCTTAACTACTTATGTGGAAAGGAATTTCTTGTCGTGTTTATTTCGTTCTTCTTGTTTTCTTTTTATTTCTTTACTATATCTATATACCTATGGAACATGAAATTTATGCCTTTTCGCAAACAAAATAAATAAGAATTATGAAAATCAGCTGTTTTAGTTGCTCATTCTTTTCTTTTCACTGTATAGTGCTTGTTCATTTGCATAATAACTCTCGAGGCTGAAACTTTTGTTTTCCTTTGCAAACAGTGAAATTTTTTCCTTCCTCCCTTCTTTCATTACGCAATTATATATATTTATTTTGGAGTGTGCGAGTAAAAAAGAGAGTTGAAATTAAGCGGGAAAAAATTTGTAGTTTCGTGGTTGTTTGGTATTATAATTGGATATGGGGAATGTTAAAGAAGCTGAAGCTGAAGTAATTGAGGATAGGTCAAGTGTACAAGAATTTCCTCTTTCTGTGTTTTTTATTCGAGCGAGAAATTCTTTAATTTTTTATTTCTCCTGAGCATGAAATTCTCTCCCTTGTAAAGAAATGAAAGAAAATTTTAATGAGTAAGAAAGAAAACTTGTTTATTTTGGTTTTATTCTGTGTAACTTAAGATAATGAGGGTTGTTTGAGAACTATAAAAAATGAGAATTTTGAGATGCTTTTATTGCAGATTTTTATCAATGAACGTTGCATAAGAAGCTTAAAATTGAAGGAGGAAATGGACGGTGAAAAGAAATGATAATTTTTTGTTTGGAATTTGTACATATTTTTTTTTATTTTCATGTATTGTGCTATTATTGATTTTATTTGGTAAAATTAAAATTAAAATTATAATTTTAAACTTGATCTTTTCTGAAAAATTTCTGTTTTGATCAAAATAAAAAATTTAATGATCTTAAAATCCTTTGTTATATTTTTAAATATTTTAAAGTTGAAAAATTTTCAATTTACATAAAAACATGATAAACAAACGAAATTTCATTTCTGAATCATCTTTTCCTTTTTTTGTTCAAAATATTTTGATTTTTCCAACATCATTTTGTTTATCGATTATGACACATTATTAATAATAGGATTTTTTTCGAGTATTTTCTTTTCTCAACAGCATCTTTAACATTATTTGCTTTCTCTCATTCACAAAATTTACTACAATACAAAAGTGATAGAGGGCTCAATTAAGATTATACACGATTATAATAATAGCACATTCATTATGTGTATGTATATGCGTGTGTGCTTGAAAGTATGCAGAGGACATACATCAAAATATATATATCATTATCTTCGTCTCATTTAGAAACATTCATGTCTCACTAGATAAATAAAAGTCACTCGAGAGAAAGAGAAATATTCCCACCTCAATCTGAAAGTCATTAGTCCATTTCGCTTCGCGTTCTCTTCTATTTCCGATCAAATGGCCCAGCGACAATCGTAAAAATCGTGATGTGGTATGTGAACAGGCAAGCAATTTTAACTTATGTATTTTTCAAGAACACTTACGAGAGAAATCACTTTAATAACAGTAAAAGAAGAAGAAAGAAAATGTAAATAACTTTACATGACCGTGGATACGGAAAACACGCATAATTTCTGGTAGTACTGGCGACGAAATATACAAGAAAGAAAGAAAATTAAGTAGTTTACAATTTTCATTTTAAAAATAAAAGAAAAAAAAATTGTCGCAGGCCAGCAAGCGAATGAGAATGAACGACATCATCATCTTCATGATGATCGGGTTTAAGCGCAAAAAAGGTCGAATCTCTTTCACTCTCTCAATATCTCTCTATGAGATATTCTATGTATATATACAAGTATTGCGGTGCTATTAATAATTTTTTTCCTGCATTTCTCAAACAAATATTTTTCGTCTTCTCAGCATTCTCACATTAGTCAGGGAATTTATTTTTTTGGCTATTCAAACACACATCGACAAATGACTCTCTTTCGTTTACTTATATTTTTTTGCCAATTCATGTCATAAGACTTCTTCCTTCCACATAGAAGAAAAAAAATCTGTTTGTTTTACATACGGAACTCGGGCAGCGTCTCTCGACGAGAAGCAGCTTTTTAAAATAAATAGAAACATAATATTTAGTCGGAATGTTCTTTTTTTCTACAACTTCACTCTCGGAATTCCTCATAGTGTTGTCATCATATTCATAGCATGTGGTGACCATTTTCCTTATTCTACATTTGGCATAAATACAAGAACACTTTGATATACGAACTTTCTTACAAATTTTTTCTTATTTTTCTTTTCTTTTCACCACGACAGAGGAAAAAATAAAATGCAAATTAATTTCTGCATGCTAAATATGTCAATTGAGTTGAAGCATGTGTCTCTGTGACTCTATATATAGAGTGAACAAATTATTGTCATTCTGCAGTGAATTGAGACATTGTCTCTCTTTTTTTATAAAACTTATTCATGTCCAAGCTAACTTAACTACCTCGACGACGAAAAAATTGTGTTATTTTTCGTATGTCGCTTTTATTCAGTTTAGCCGGTCAATGAACGATGATTGCGAGTGAATATTTTCTAATTTGTCATAATGGTGTGTGGAAATATTGGAAAAATATCTCATATAGAGCAGTAAAGTTTCATAATATGTCAAATTAGTTTTAGCTTTTTATTGAGATTTCAAAACTTTTAGCTGATAAACGTGAAGTTGATTTCAGTTTCAAATATTTCTAAATTTGTTTTGACCGTTAATTTGGAAAATTTGTAATTTTACAAAATTTCAAAGAAAAAATATTTTTTTGTTAAAACTATCTTAATGTTTTTAATATAAAATAATAAAGCCTCAAACAATTTTTTTGGGGAAATGTTTTTTAAAATTATGATATTAGTTTAAATTTGAAAAAGTCATTCGATTTTTAATCGTTATTTTTTGAATTTTAAATAAACTGTTAACATTTTCCATAAAATTTTAATAAAAAGCATTTTATTCAACTTTTATACAGTCATCAGAACAAAATCCAACATTTCTGATAGCTTTTGTGATTTTATTTTCTCCTCTTTCACATTTATTATATTTTCTGATTGTTGATAATGTTTGAAAACACAGTGATAAAGTTATGATGATTTTGAGTGTATGATTTTAGCGCATTTTCTGTCACATCATAATATTTTATTGCTTTTGTGAAATAGTCATGTTTTTCAATGGCATTATTGAAACTTTTGAACAGTTTCCTTGTCAATACGACAGTGTTTCCTCTCACCTTCGAATATTTTGCTATAAAAGAGTTTCATTCATGCATACATGCATGTTTTTTTGAATGATTTGAAATTAATCAAACACAAAATAATGACCGGATAAAATTTTTTTACCGTTGATTGTGGTATATTTATTTGTTAATGAATTGCTGAAATCAATTTTATAAAATCTGCAGATTTTTTCATCACAAAAAAAAGTTCAAGGATTTTTACAATGAAGCAAAGATCAATGAACTTACAATATATTTATTTTAAATATCTAAGAATCAAATAAATTTTATTAATGTAACTACTAACTCACAGTTGAGCTCACAATATAACTTTGTGCCCTAAATCCTTACAATAAATTTGATACAGTATAAGAACTTTCATGGTATGATATGACTTAAAAAGTGAGCGTAACAAATTCATTGTTTTGGTTTTTATGAGTTAATTTAGTAAAGATTTTATGATTTTTGCTTTGCTTTATTTCCAAGAAAATTTAAATTTTAATTGAAATGGGCAATTCCAAAATTGAAAAAATGAATTGTAAATCTTTCTCCACTTGTTTTCGTTTGAATTTTAGAAATTCGTTAATAAACATCTTTTTATTTGCTTCCAATTGTTTGTTTTAATGATTTCAACACTGTATTGAATATAATTCATTATATTTATGCAGGGGGATAGACACGGTGGCAAAAACTTGCCACTTTTGCCACTTTCATATAAAATTTTGCCACTTTTTTGCTACTTTTGCCACTTAAATTTTTTCAACAAAAAAATTTTTTTAAATTCAAATCTTGATGAAAACTTCAAAATCAATTTTTATTTAAAATTTCATGAAAAATTGTCTAAAACATTTAAAAACGATAAATATCAGTAAAAGGACGTAAAAAGTTATGAAGAACTCATTAAAAGTAAAAAAGAATGAATTTCAGAAAGTCAATGTCAAGATTCGAATCGCCGACCATCGAGTTGAAAAAGTTTTTTCGCATTTTCCACTTTTTGCCACTTTCATATAAACTTCTTGCCACTTTGCCAGCGTGTCTATCCCCCTGTATTTATGTATTTTCAATTCTATTTAGAGTAATTCTTAAAGTAGAAATCGATCATTTTAAAATCTAAATTGGAACTTCATTTCGAACATTGTTTACCCATTTTTCGATG
>CM031380.1:25653661-25814742 GCA_018290095.1 Polypedilum vanderplanki | reverse complement strand
AATAATTAGAAATCAACTAAAACTTATTCAATTAAAATTTTCAACGGAAAACCAACTAAAATTTAATCGATTAGGCTTTTATTTTTAATCGAATAAGGTTTAGTTGATTTTTAGGTATTTGTAAAACCGTTTCGGACTCTGGTAAATTGAACTTTAATTAAAAAAGCTCGCCGTACTTTCTTGCATCAAAATTTTATAAACATGACTTTTCCTATATTCTTAATTTATTTCGATCAAATTATTTTAAACTGTAAATCTATTTTTCAAACGAATCTAATAATTCTGTAATTTGTTAACATACACTGATCTAGGCAACAAAAATGCGCTAAAGTAATCCGACTTAAGGCGGACACTTTTCAGTCTCGTTTCTTTAAGAATTCAATTTACTCTAATTCTACCGTAAATCCTGCTCTTAAACTCATACATATTGTGTAATTTATGATTATCTAGTTTTAATGTATTTTGATTGAACAAATTAGCTTAATTAGGCTGAAATCTTGTTTTCGAGAATCATAATTTTGAAAAATCTTAAAATCTGTAAGGTGAGTAACGCTCAAGAATCCAAATAATTCGAAATAGAAGCAATAAGACGTAAAATAACTATGATATAAACTTAGATTCGAGTTTCCTTTATCTTTTATAACAGTTTAGAGCAAGTAAGAATTGAGGATAAAAGAGAATTTTAGGTTTTAAAAAAATCTGTCAAATTTTGAATTTTGGAATTGCCCAAATACTTTTGGAATTTTTTAGCCGAGAACTTGCGATAAAAACTTTTTTAATGCACTTGTGAACGTCAAGGTCTAATTTTCTTCATTAGATACTTGTCTAATATCAAAAATGTGCAATTTTCTCAACTATTCTCTGTCGTATTAAAGTCATATTAATGAAGCACTCATTTCTTTTCATTTCGTCTATATTCTCATTATTATTTCTTCTTTTACTCTCATTTTGAAACATGTTTCAAATGTTAATGAGGTGAATAAGCCCCATTTGTGTGCATGTAGCATGTATGAAAGGGCGACGGCGGCAAATGCATGTCTATCTCATTCTGATTAAATTAACAATTAGCTGAAGGATGGAAATTTCATGATGATAATAAGGTAAATGTGCTGAATTTGAATTTCATCAGATGAGCAATTGGGAAATGGCATTAAAAACACCAAGCAAATTTTTTCAGAACTACAAGTATGAGAGGAAGAAATTCAGACCAAGCGAAAAATTCTCTAAAGACTTTTGTATCTAACTTTCATATAGCGATGAAAAAAGGCGCATATTAACACATAAAATGGTGAAATTTTTATATCTTAATTTTCAACACGAAGAGCACATTCTTTACGATGGTAGATTTTATCTTAGATGTTCTTTTTTTCATAACATATCTACAAAGGCAAAGACGCTGTGATTTCATTCAGTAAATCTCGGATTTTTTTAAAATTATTTTATAATTTTGAATTTGGACTAAAAATGTATGGAATAGATCAAGTGCGCCCACTTTTCAAAAAAAAACTTTAAAGTTTTTCAAAAACACTTCGGCTTTGATTTATCATATTTATCAGAGTTGCAAAAGTAGGTGTATCTACTGGTAGACGTAGGTAAAATCTACAAATGTAGCTCTTATTTTCCCAATTCTGATATTTATAAAAATTCAATGTTTTTGAATTTTACTGTGAATTTTGATCACAATTCAGCTTCACTTGCACTTTGGCATAAATCAGTAAGTGTGACCGAACTCTATCAAAGAGAACTACTCGATTTAATATTTGGCTAAACAAAGTGCCATTACATCGAATACAACGCAATTCGACTTCTCTCACCTGCCCGTCTAAAATAAACCTAATATTAGTCTATTCTAACCTTCATCATATTGCATAACATTGATAATAACAAATGAATGTAAGACGTGCCTCCATAAAAATGGCAGTACTTTGCTATATATGTTTGTATGTGTTCATATATCTGACATTAGCAGCCACCTTAATGCAGGCTAAAGAGCTAAATATACACAGCAAACCTGTGACCTATGCGATAGAAAAGGCAGAATTTGAAATGAAAAGAGCAGACATGCATGCTCAATAAAAAAGCAAATACTTTAAAATTAGACAAATAGCAAGAAATTAGGCCAAGACAAAGAAAATTTCGTCGATAATAAAGGAGTAAGGGAAAAGTCGTGACTTAAAAGATTCGATGATGTGAAAAGAAAAAGCTCGCTGATTATGATGATGTACACAAGTACTTTTTTTCTTCTTCTTCTTTTTCTCCGGCAAACACGAAAAAAAGTTTTTTACGTGCCTTGAAAAACAATAACAGTAATAATAGCGACGGCAACAACAAGCTACATAAACAACAAATGAAGGAAGAAAGAAATCAGCACTTTGTGTTTGTTAATTAGTTAAATGCTTTATACACGTGGATGATATGTAGGTTATACAATGTGTATACATGAAGGTGTGTTTATTAGGGACTTTATTTTACTACTTTTTCACTTACTCATTCACTGACTTTTAAGTTCTTGTTCCTCTTTTCCATCCCATGTTATAGTGTGTAATTTTTCTTCAAAAATACCAACTTTCATCATCATTTATGTATGCAACGTCTCTTTGGCTTCTTTTTCTGCACCTTACGAATGCTAATGAATGAATAATGCATTTTAATGCTCAACTATTACTCATTCAATTCTCTTCTTCTACACTTTTTGAAATAGCCACAAAATCTTGAGGCTAAAGAAATTTCAAACTTGTGTCATATTTGTGGTAGCCTGCAGGCTGGGCGTTTAAATTTTCATATCAAAACTTTCTTTCTCTTTTTTTGGCAAGGAAACAGCAAATAGCCAAAATGTCTGTGTCTGAAATTTTGATTTCTTATCTGGACAGTTGTTATTTTGCCTTTATATTAAGTTAAAGCAGCAAATGTGATTGATGTTTACTAAAAAATTCCAAATTTGATAGAAATATTTATCGAAAAGTGTCTAGAAACTGCAAAAGACGTTGACCTACTTCTCCTTCACGAGTGAGGAAGTTTTCATTTTGGTGTTTAAACGCCACATTATTTCATATATTATAGTAGTTGCCAAAAAAAAGAATGAGTTAACAAAAGTGCTTAGAAAATTTTGCAGCCAAAAATTTGTTTTAATTGATCTAGTTTCATGTTCTTAATTTTGAAAGTCAATAATTCTTTCTTGAATTGAAGTTTATTGATAAAATGCAGAATAATTTTAAAATTTAATTAAAATAAAAAACTTTTCCTATCTTGACTATTTTGAATCAACAGAAATTGCAATTGATAGCAAAATGAAAGAGTTTTAAAAGTAAATATTGGAAAATGAAAATACTCAATTTATGAAGAATTGAGAAAGAAAATGTTTCTTTTACTTGTGAAATCTATTTTTAAAATTTGTAAGAACTCTGTCGAAAGCAAATTATTGTGAGAATGATAAATAGCCAGTGGATAACAATCATTATTCAGTCATTTATTCGGAAATAAATGCTTTTGCGTAAATTTGTGACAAATTTCTTTCGTTTCTCGCCTCTGTTTTCTTCATCTTCTTATGTGTCGCGCGAGGAACAGAAATATGAAGTCATCAAAGATTAAAGTGTAAAGAAGGAGAATTTTTTACTCTCTTATAAAAAAATGAATAAATAATGCATTTTTATGTCTCTTGGTTGTCTCATTCTGTATGTTGTGGTTTACATTCAGTATATGTTGAGGCATACATACTTATATATACACATATGCGGTTACGATTCTACTGTATTTTTACGTTTTGAGCTACATTTGATTGCAAATGAATTTTTTCTCTTCTCATGAAAACATTTCTGACTATAGTGAAAGGAAGGAAAGAATTTTAAAATAAGCATCAAAAAATTAATTTAAAAAAACGTTCATTTACTTTCAGAGGATTAAGATAAAAAGTTTTTCATCATCAATAAAAAGTTTTTAATAAATAATAATAATAATAGTGATTTTAATAATTCTCAATTAATATTAAATGATGATCATGATGAATGCGAATAAATAAAAAAAAATTAAATGCGCTTTCGAAAGAGAAGAAAAGATATGAAAATAAATGATAATTTACGTAGCTGCCTTTTCGAGTCCACAATTGTGATATTAGAAAACGTGAAATAAACAAAAAATAATCAAACTAGCAAGCGAGCAAGCAGGAGGAGCAGGACAAAAGGAGAGGCAAAAGGAAAAAAAATCAATAGAACTACATATATGATCTCAACTTTAAAGCTTTTAAGGATTTAGTAGTAGGATTATTCTCTCTTTCTTCCTTTCACAATCAAACCAGTCAACTCAAACAGCCAACCAACCCTACCCTACCCTCACTTATTTTCTGTTTAAACTATAAAAACTGAAATTGCAACAGCAACAACATGCCTGTGAGACGTGGTCATGTGGCGCCAAAAACAACCATCATCGAGACTATTATACGCAAGTTTGATACACACAGTAAGTTACTCCTTTTTATTTATTTATAATTCTATCTATGTCTATCTATTCCGCATTGTTCTAGTGCGTAATTTTTTTATCACTTTGGCATAAACATTTATTAGATAGGATAAATATTTTTACAATAAAGTTTTCCTTTCATTTAGATATTGAGTGATTTAAATTAAGTTAGATTGTAATCCTAAATTTATCGAAAAACATATTTAATGCGTCAAAAATTGTTCTGTTAGTTGAAACAAAGGTTTTTATCATTAAAAATTTAGTAAAATTTTGATAAAATTGCTGAAAAAAATCTATTCAGAAAAAAAAACTATCAGTGACAAGTTTTAAGTTAAAAATTTAAATAACAACTTTACGATTTTAAGCGCTTGTTATGTAAATTTCAATAGTTATTCTCAACTTTCGATTTCGCTCTTTCTTAATAGATAAATATCAGTAGATATTTTTGCTCTTTTCATGATTCAATTTCATCCTCTTCTTAGAATTTATTTCACTAATTCTTTCTTCGGCATCAGTTCCAATATTTGTATCATATATTTCTGTATATCTAAGAATATTCATTGCATATATGTATCATACCTATTTATTATTCAAATTCATACATTGTGAAAAACATGTTTTTCGCTTCATCCTGTTGAATTCAAATAATTTTCAAATTTCTCATCCATTATAATGCAATTAAGTTGTCAATAAAGTTTTTCAACACAGCAGGGTTAACAAGATTTTTGATTTTTACAATTTCATATTTAAGCTTTTTTTGGCACTGATATGAATTTCTGGTAGACTAAGAAAATTTATGAATGCTGTTTGATGGTATGTTTTTTTTTCAATGGAGACAATTTTAAAGTGTCTTTAAATTTCTATAAAGTTCTTTTGTTCAACAGAAAGAAAGCTGTCAATGAAATTCTGTGGTTGTTAATTAAGTTATTCAACTAATCAAAATTTTATCTGAATAAAATTAAAAGATTATTAAAAATTCTCTCAAAAAAATATAACAAAAAAAAGTTTATATGGACGACAACATAATAAAAGGATCACAACATATAATGTTGATATACGTACGTCATCAGATTAAAATGCAGAACATTTGGAGAAAATATATGTGTTTGGATATGCCATATCTTTTCTCTATGGCATACATTTTCTGCATTTTTTTCTTTCTATGTTTACATCATAAACTCCAATCCGAGGTGAAAGAGAGAGAAGGAAGAAAAGAGAGAAAGAGAAATATTGAGAAAATTTGGCCAAATATATATAAAACAACAATGTTTTGGCGAAGTCCTTTTTTCAACAACAAAATATACTAAGAAGCAGCACACAACAGAGTATAGTAGCGGCAAGAAAGCCAAAAAAACCCGTCCGTGGAGAGAATGAAAAATATTTCGTGCTATGCTATTGATTATTTTGTCGCATTGTATAAAAAACACAGCTCTTGAATAAATTTTTGCCTTCATTTTACTCTCCCTCTTGCTCTCTCTCTCTCTTTTTCTCTCTTTTCGGTGTTGCTTTTATTTTGTTATTTTTTTTACTTCGTAGTTTTTTTTGCCATGTGACTTTGTGATTCATTCAGAAAATTGCCTTTTTTCGCCTGGCTCCTTTTTGCTTATTTTAAAAAGCATATTACAATGTGTATAGTAGTTTTGTATAATTAATTTCTCTCCCTTCTCTGTGTTTTCTTTGCTCTTTATTCTTTTTTTATTGTACTTTTTCTCTTTTCCCTATTATTTTTCTGATTGCATAAACGCAAACTATTTTTCTTTCTTTTTTCCTTCGTGAGTGAGCTTGAGCTTTCTCAACACAAAAGCGATTAAATTGCAAAGTGCAATTACTCATTCAAATGTAAAGTTTGTGTTTTTTCATTTTCATTTACCTCGCCTTACTTTATCGACGCGACTAATTTTTATTTTTCTAATTTTTCACACTTTTTAATTAATGCTTTCTAATGCGATAAATGAAAATTAATTAAATCAATTTATTGATAATTTTGTTTATTTGTCTAGGTAGTTAATTAGTAAGAAATTTATTGATAATTAAAAGGGCAAATTTGAATGAATGTAAATGTAAATAGACAAGCTGTCATGAGAAATAATTAAATGCTGATGGTATGCAGAGGTTGCAATCTTCTTCGCAAACACGCCCTCACGTAGACAATTAGAAATTTTCTATTTAATTAAATCGATATTGACACTTGAAGTGTTCGATGAGACATGAATTTAAATGAGTCAATTACTTGTTAATCAATAGCGGTCATTCCATGGTTTGGATAAAGTTCATTTATGCAGTGAACAATTGTGAACTCAACAAATCAATTGATTTAACATAAAGTGTAACAAAAAAATGTTTCAAATGTACTTAGCAGTAGTAAATATTTAAAGTGATGAAATATTTTTTTCTTTCTATTGATTTTAGTTTAAATTTTATTTCCAATTGAGAGCAATTCACATGTGCTAAATGTAAGGTATGAAAAAAAAATTTCTATCAAGATTTAAGTTCATAAAAACTTTTAAAAAACTGTGAAAAAGAAATTTATTTGAAAAAGTACAAAGATGTTAGAAAATGTAAACCAAGTTTCAAAAGTTATTACCAAAAGGTTCACAATAACATGAAAACGTGAATATGTGCATAAATCAAATAGAGATTGCTCTATTTTTTAAACTTTTATCGTTGTACATTTTTCAGAATAATTTAAGAGTTGCTCCTGGAGATTTTATCAATTGTTTCTGCTTTAAAATTTTCATTTCTACCTGCATTTTATTCTTTTTCATTCGAAGATTTCCATCACTATTTCACTTGTCAAGTGAATTAATAGAGAGCAACAAAAAAAAGAGATATAAATGTCAAGTGTTTGCGATGACAACCTAAAGTCTACATAATTCAAATGTAAATGTTGTAATAGCAATAAATAAAATGAACATTCCTTTTTTTATAAAAATATATTTGAATCTCTTAGGGAATTAACGCGAAGTTTTGTTAAAATAATGAATTTCTGGTTATAAAGTAAATTATATTTCAAAAATTGATTCTTTATTTTAATTTAACTTCATACAAAGTCAATTTAATATGATTTTTTATTTAGGTCAACTTCTTACATATGTTTTAGCCAAAATGAATGTATAAACATTATTTTCTATAGAAAAATTTGCTAAAAAGTAGACGAAATAGTAAAAGATTGCTCTATAAAAAATGAAGGAATGTACATATGCCATATAAAATTAGAAAAGCTTCTTTTTGTTTGAAATGAGGAATGAGCTTTTCGATATATAAACATTGGTATTGATCAGTTTTCATTCTCTTTTTTGCTCTCATACACAAAGCAACAAAAAAATATGTACGTCATGAAGAAATCGTGGCTTGCATTTTGAATTGACTTAATTCAACTTGCAATAGAGAACAAAAGAAAAAGTTTAGCCGTGTCAAAAGAAAAGAAAAAAAAAACTTTGAAAACAGAAAAGTTTTTTTGTGATTTGAAAAACAGGAGAAAGAACACACATGCTTGACATTTGAAATGCATTTTAGATTTATGCCAGATTGCGGTAAGCATCAGAATAGAAGAAAACAAGATTCAGCTTTAAATAACAACGTTGTTTGTGTTCCCTGTTCGTCTCATTGTTTTTCAATTTACTTCAATTTGATTGCAATCCAAGAATTTTATTTTGGAGCAGATCTTCTACAAGCAGATGTAGCAAATATGTTATCGGAATATCATCGAAATGCCTTTGCTACTAGAATTCAAATTATCATATTGATGGCATAATTTCGAGATGACTGCAAGAATAACAAGAAGACAATGAATGACACTGGAGAAAAACATTGAAAGACAAAAAATATTATTAATGAAAAAGTAATGAAAAATTTCCGTTTCGATATTCAGTAAATGATAAGAAAAATCGGCATAAAATTTATATGAGAATAGTAATCGCATGTTAACAACAATTTAGCAGTTCCTCCTTAGTCGCTATTCTCAATTAATTGGAAGCACAATTGAGTGTAAATCGAGATATGTATAAATATGTTTGCCCACTGCTAATTTCATTTGTTTGTGAAAAAGCAATAATAATAATATAAATATAAAAAGGAAATAACAAATTCCGAATGTTGTTTCCCTTCCACATTATTAGTAATTGAATATGTGTGCGCGCTTTCGCGACAATGGTTAAGGCATAATGAAGATGAAGAAGAAACATTTTCTGCTAACCCCACAAAATGTTTGCCACTTTTAAATTTCCTTTTTTCATCGTCATTCGCTTATAGTCGTCGTAGTTGACGAGTATATGAATGTTTTTTTGTGTGCATGTACTTTTAGGTATGTGCTGTGCTGTGGGTATACATAAAACATAATTAATTACTATTTTTGTCGCATTGATTTTTCGTACTTCCTCGACATCAATGTGTCGCGTGTTTATTGCTCATTCAAGTCAAATTGCTGTTACAAGTCTCCTCTGTTTGCCCTAACCAATGTATATTACCTATCCACTCGCTCTCAATCACTTTCAACTGCCTCCCTCTTGCATATACAATGTTTATTTATCTTTGTTGCATTTATACATATGAGAGTGCTTTCGCTCTGTGATCAATTATTGTCAATTAATTCGATGTATATTTTCGTGAATGTAGTCCAATGCATTCATGTGCATGTGGTTAAGAAATTTAATGTATTCGCACGGAGAAACATATCCAAATGTATTAATAAAAAGCTACCATTAAACTGCTTTACACTCATTTGGATGAGTAGTATTATTCTAGGTTTAGACACTCAATAAAATTAGCAGAAATATTTTTTAATAAAATTTTTAATTTTTTAATTTTTACTTACATAAAAATGATTATTAAAATGAATCCTTTACTTCTAAAATTTATATTAGTGTTCGGACTTGCATGCATATTTTACTTGATATGCGCATTTTTTTCAAGTTGACTTACACAAAATTGTCTTTAATTTATTCAGATTGAATTTAATTCAATTGAAATACATAGTAAATTAAAGAATTATTGACTTTCACACAAATTTGCTAGATTTCAAATGAATTAAATAAAATATGAATGAATTAAAGATATTTTTGTATAATTCAACTTGAAATCAAGTTGACAAAAATATGCACATATCAAGTAAAAATACACATGCAAGTCCGAACCCTATTTAGACTACAATAATAAATTCCTATTGAGATTTCAAGATAAAATTTTTTTAATTCTTTGTGAAATCTGTAGACATCACCAATCATCTAAGTGTATCTGCCTTGATTTAAGCTTCATTTAATTTACATCTACAACTGCAATTATACCACAGCTTTTGCAAATTAAATTTTCAATCGAATTCCACTGTGTGTGATTTGAATGCAGCTATGTTATTATCAAATTGATGTGTCTGAGTTAATTGGTTTAATTATAATTGCAGTATTGTTGCACGAAATGATGCCTAATGAATCGAAACGCCTATTTTTTGTGTGATGAAACTGCATAAATTGTTGCGGTGTAGATGAAATTTGCTTTTAGGTGCTTTGCGATTGCGGTCAGCTAAAGTGTGAATTTATGATGAAAATGAAATTATTTTGTGGGGTGCCAATTTATTCTGCTCGAATGCAGATGGTTTTTTTTTGTTTTTGTGTGTTGAATAAATTTATTCAAATTTTTAAGAGAGAAAATTTTTTTAATCACCACAAACATGAAACAACAAAAAATTTGCACATGCTTCATATATTGCCATAAAATTTTATTATAGATTTATTCTCTAAATCATCAAGAGAATAATAAATTCTATATTTAGATTTTGTATTGACTTATCATTTCAATTGATTGAGTATTAATTTCATGAATGAATGAATTCATCAATTCCTAAATAATTATTTAAATACATTTTAAATTGCGTTTAATGCACACATTAAAAATACAAGTTAATTAAAATTCGATTTTTTTCTCTCCTCTTATTGTATTGTTTCAATATTTTTATTATTTATTGACATTGCATCGAGAATCATTTTTGTGTTGATGCATCTCAGTTTGTATTGTGTGAAAAAATAAATAAACGTGATCACATTACATGCCCGCGATTATGACCTTTTAAAGCCTTTTATGGAAAGTCATTCGGAAGTTAAATAAAGGCAAACAAGAGAACATAGAGCCAGAGTGCTTCCGTTAATGGAAATTAAGGGACTGTTTAAGTGTAAACTTTTTTTCATTGTAAATACGTGATGTTACTATGACGGAACCTTCTAGTTGAAGGCTACAAAAGTTCATGAACATCATGGGATTAAAGAGATTTTGCTTTTAATTTCTGCACAACTATTTTCATGATTCGCTCTCTTTGTATACTCATATATATTTTTATTTTACAATCGTCTTTATGATTTTTCACGCTGTCTACTCACATTCATTTATATCTGTTTGTCTGTCTATGATTTGCTCGCCATGCGTATACGTTAGTAGAAAATGATTTTTTCACTGATTGTTGACTACCGCACACTGTTACAGTAACAGCAACAGCGTCTTTCAAGTTTCAATGATTCTTTATCCATATTTGGTGATAAGTTGAAGCAACAAATAGTCCGCTTTGTGGGTGTAACGTTAAAGTGAGACAAAATAAAGTTAAAACTAAAAATAAGCAAACGATTTAGTCGCGATTGAGCTTTTAAAAGTGTTGCAAGCAATAAAAAATTGAAAATTTATTGAAAATCAATTAATTTGGGTTGAGTGAATAAAATATAAAAGTAAAGAAAGAAAGTAAGAGAACAAACAATAAAATGTCACAAAATCAGCAAAAAATACATAATATTCATGTTGAAGTATCATCGAACCCATCTCAAAATCAGCAACAACAACACAGTGGAGAAGGCACATCTGATGATGTCAAAATGATGACTCAAGCCGATTATTTAAAATATAAGCAAGAAGATTCGAATGCTCATAATTATTATGGCTTTTCCAGAGAGGTCGATGTAAAACCAGTAGCTTGGGTATGTTGTGTAAACAAAAAATTTCTCTTTCTTCTATCTCATCACTTGAAAGAATATCATCATACAAATTTTATTATGTTATGATTTCTCCTTTCATACAAATAAAGGATGGAAAATTTGCACCACCCGGTCCTGACAATGTTTTTATCGTGCCCAATCGTAATGCATCCAATGTAAGCAACTTCTACGGTTTCTGTTCAGAGCCTGATGTAAGACCGGTCGTTTGGTAAGTTAATAAATTTCTGCATTACTGCTGTTGTTGCTCGTTCTGCTGAGCAAGCAAGCTAGCAACTAATGTCGGAAACAATTATTTTGCTGTTAATTCACTTTATTTATTTACTTACAGGGATGGAACATTTGTAAAGTCAGGCGAGACTCGCATAAAACCAGAGAGAAATCGATCAAATGACCAGAAATATTTTTAAAACTACAAAAACACACTCAAAAGTGTGTCTTTTTTATTGTTACTCAACGATTTTTATATATGTGCAAAAAAAGAATTGGAAAACTTTCACTAATAAATATTAATTTTTGGCAGTGAAAATTGTGGATTTTTATTATGAAAGCTTTTGATTTTTCATTTTCTCTATTATTTGAAAAAAGTGCAATTCTATTCTTTTGTTCTATAGAACAAAAACGTGTTTTCAATAATACGAAATATTTTTTTTCTCTCTTCATTTTATGCGTTGGTGGAATTATTATTGTTTTGATTTTATATAGACATATATTCGCTTTCAAAAACTCTCATACACTTAAATGGTCTTAAAATAAATTATAAGCTGATATAGTTTTTATAAACTGCTTTCTTGAATCTCCATTTGGTTATAGATTTTTCGTGATTTTTTGTAATAAAAAGAATTAATTTTATGATTTAGACATTTTTATGAACATGAAAGAAATTTCAAAATGACAGATTTAATTAATGAAAATAGCTCTCTATTTTTGGAGAGAAATAAGTTTCCAACAATATTAAAATGAAATAAATTGAAGACTTAAATTTATTTTCTAAGAATAATAAACAAATGAAGTGCGTTGTACACTATACACTATTTAGCACAATTTCACACTTTGCTTTAGCAAACAATAAAATTATACGTCATCAATCAGCTGAAAAATGTCTCATCTCACTTGCATAAAAAGCACTTTATTGTCATCATTTTCTCATTGTTTATGTCAGTTTATGGAATAAACGAAACGACTGTTGAGTGTGTGTATGAAAGAGCAAAAAAAATATTTATTCCGAGTTATTTCTCACTCATAATTTATTCATCAACAGTCAATGAATGAAAGTGTGAATCAATGAATTTTCTATGTGTATTTATCTTATAAAGAAATACTCAAACAACAGAAGAGAAAGAAAAACTTTAACAGTCCTTAGAGGCTATGTGTTTCTATAATTTCTCTACTTATGTATACATGCCGACGACACATTATCCTTACTTATGTAAATTTTGCCTTTGGATGCGCCAAGCTTTTAGTACATATATTTAGCACATATATTTGTACATGCCTATTTTAGTATTCTCGGGTGGTCAATAAAATGAACTAATTGAGTTTCGAAAAAGGCTATGTTTTTATATATGTAACATACATACATATATATAGCAATAGTAACGAAGCGGTCGTTTTGAATTGAAAGGAAATTGTTGAATATTGTACATAGGGTGCTTTGTGTGGCTGATAAAATTAAATTAACTAGAGAACTTCATGCACGAATTATCACTTACTGTTTTTTACTGTTGATACAAGGAAAAAACATGAAACTGATGTTGAAGAAAATGAAAATGAATGTTAACAAACAATTTTTTTAATTATTTTTCTCCTCTTATACTATTATTCTTACAGATAGAAGCTTTATCGTCGCAAACAATCAACCAAACTCATGCCACATAATTTTCTGTTCTGATGGTTTTTGTAAAATGACTGGCTTCACGAGAGCTGAAGTGAGTGTTTTATTTTCTCTATGAATTTCTCTTACGGGAGATATCACATCATTTGAAAATTATTTCACCGATATCCTTGTCTTTATACTCATTTGGGAAATGAATGTATATGAACATGCTCTCTCTTCTTTGTGTCACACAATTTTTTAGATTATGCAACGAAATGCTGTTACCGATTTTCTTTACGGGCAAGTATATTTATTTTATTCATTTAAAAAAATCCTTCTAAAATATTATCGATAACGAGTGAAATTTATTTTGTATGCATTGAAATTAAGCAAATATTTTGAAACTGTCATTTATATCTTCATTGCAGAGAATTGACGTCAAAAACAGTCTGCAATGATATAAAAGAAGCTCTGATGGAAGGTCAGGAGAAACATTTTGAGATATTGTATTACAAAAAGAACGGTAAGTTTTTTTCCTTATTAACGATTGTTAATGATTTTGCTGCTGCAATACATAAGTGTGTAAGAAAAAATTTCATTTTCATATTTGGACATGCCGTCTCGAAAATAAAATAAGATTAAGTAAGTGAGCGAAAAAAGAGAAAAATTATGACATCATACGAATGTCTTTTTGTATCGAAGCATTTGCTGCATGTCGCAATGATGTTCTCAAAATAAAAAAGCACGTGACAATCATGACATCATCATTATAATATTTCCCACTGAGTAATTTTCTCACTTCGAAAATACCATTGATTTTAACGGTCTTAAAATATTTGAATAATTTTTCGAATATTGTGTTGTAGTTTCTTTCACTGCGCAACTTTTCTTTGTTTTGTCGAGGAAAAATGTTATTTTGTTATTAGACTTTGGTAAATTAAGTTCGTTAAAGTGTATAATTCTCTGGAAATGAGTGATTTATCTCCTACTCAAGCCCTAATAGAAGAGAATTCGTGTTGTGAAAGTGATAGTGAGCAAGAGAATCGTGAAAAATATAAAAGTCGCAAAAGAAAAAAAGAAATGAGAAATCACAATAATATACAGCACCAACAACAGCAAAGAGAAATTAGTTCAGACGATGAAACTGAATCACAACAATTGAACTATGGAGAAACCATTATAAACTCATCAACTCCTATATCATCTTCAATGTCTTTATATAATCAAGAAAAAATGAGAAGACGATTACAATTTCATTTTATGAATCCTATAGAAAAATGGCAAGCTAAACGGAGGTAGAAACAGTAATTTCTTCTTATAAAGTAAAAAAAATCAATTTTATCGCATTGCAGATTTCCTTACAAATTCGTAGTTCAGGTAATAAAAATTGTTTTAGTAACAATTCAACTATGTTTATTCGCACATTCACGCTACATTCATGTAAATTATACTTGGGATAATAGAGTGACATTTAGTCACTTATTTTTGAAGAACTGGACACCCGAAATGGAGGTGAGTGAAATATTTGTTTACCATCATAATACACTCAAGTAATTTTCCTATTTATATGAGAACACTTGACAACTACTCTTGTTTAATGCAAGTTTTCTGATCCTATGTTTCTTCAGGTGAGCACTTACCCACCCGAAGTGGGACCACTCTCTGTTTATACGGTCGATGAATTTTGGAATACAATTGATTATGCAATTTATGGTTTTGGTAATCTAAGTCAAGCCATCGGACCATACTCGTACGCAACTGATGATAACACTATGGGACCAGTTGAATTATGCTTTTATCGCTATAAAGAAGGCACTGTATTTGGCTTCAATGAAAGTTATATATTTAACCCTGAGATAGATACAATGTGTTTAAGAGTACATGGAAATGATACGCGCGGTGGAATTCAAGAGTATTTACAAAAACAAAACATTACCATTGAATTCTCAGCACTCGTGAAAGCCACAATCCATTTCAATATCAAAACTGTGAATTTAAAAGCAAGTGGCCCAATTTCTGCACCTGATTGCTATAAATTCAAAGTTTTTATTACATTTGATAACACTGACCACGATGGTCAAATGATTCTACAATTAGACGCCATTCCTGTGAGATTAGTTTGCAGAGGAGATACGCAATTTATTACGAATAGTAAAATTGATGCAGCGCTTCGATCAGTTTTGAACGTGTTTGTCATCATAATTTGTGCAATTTCGCTTGCACTATGCAGTCGTGCAATCTTTCGTGCACAACTGTTGAGAATTAAAACTGATGAATTTTTCATTCAAGTATTTGGACGTGAGTTGAGTTCAAAAGGTCGATGGGAATTTGTAAATATGTGGTATATTATGATTTGCGTTAATGACGTATTATTAATCCTCGGTTCAGCTATAAAGGAGCAAATTGAACGAAAACATTTTGAGGCAGATGAGTGGAACAATTGTTCATTATTGCTTGGTATAGGCAATCTACTTGTATGGTTTGGCGTGCTGCGTTATCTTGGATTTTTCAGAACATACAACGTCGTTATTTTGACACTACAAAAGGCGCTGCCACATATCGGACGGTTCCTATTATGTGCTCTTCTTATCTATGCGGGTTTCACATTCTGCGGGTGGCTGATTCTCGGTCCCTATCACATAAAATTCCGATCACTTTCAACAACTTCTGAATGTCTCTTTGCATTGATCAATGGTGATGATATGTTTGCGACGTTCAGCATAATGTCAGATAAATCAATGACGCTCTGGTGGTTCTGTCGTATCTACTTGTATGTATTTATTAGTTTGTACATTTACGTCGTACTCTCGCTCTTCATATCAGTTATTATGGATTCATACGATACAATCAAAAAATATTATACCGACGGCTTCCCACAAAGTGATTTACGCCAATTTATGGGTGAAGCACACATTAGTGATCTGTCATCTGGTGTATATCGAGATGAAGTTGATGATGATGAAGCTATTGGTGAGAGTTTAAGGAAAATATTTTGTTTTTGGAAGAGACGTGGAAGTAATGATACTTCAGGTTCAACTACTGCATATACAACTTTAACGCCAAAGCCATCAGTTTCATCTGCAACCTATTGATTCAGTAGAATCGTGAATTAGTGATGATTTGTTTTATATAGAGCATTATATACACTAGCCAATTTAATTCCGTTTTAGAACAATTTCCATTTATGTAAGTCTTTCTTATTATTGATACCAAGGTTTTATCTCTTGTTTTGTTTGTTTTGTAAATAATTTTCATATCTGTCTGTTTTCTAAGCAATTGTTTTATCTTTACACACATTTATATGAATGAGGCATATACACATTTTTGTGATTGATAAGATAAAAATGAATGAAGAGAAGTGATGTCATACTTATAGTAAATAAAGAAATGAGTAGCGTGTGTTTACGCTAACAAAATGAACAATCACAAGAAGAAAGCAAATTTTATAAATTTTTTCGCCCAAAAGACAAAGATTTAAATACAGTAATTATTATTATATGTATAATTTATATTTTTTGCATTAGGCTGCTAATTATATATAAGTTGTGTCTTATTGACACTTTCAAAAAAGAGAAATGAGATAATTAGTGTGTAGTGAAAATAAGACAATAATCAATTTTATTTTTTTATGGTTGTATTGAATTTAAAAGAAAGATTAAATTTATGTTATTTTTCCTAAATATAAAATGCAGATGATCAATTCAAATCGTCTCACAAACTCGTATAAATAAATTTTTGTGAAAACGACAGATCAACGTTACCAAAAATGATTATTTTAGCTACATAGTAATAAAAATTTATCAGTCAAAGCTTTCACAATATTCCACTGCAAATCAACTACAATAAATAATATTTAAATGAACCTTTTATGTAAATTTAATGAAATGAATGCAAATTCAAACTTTATTTAAAAGTGAATAAAAATTATTTTAAATCTGTAAAACTTTTCTTTTTATTTCTTTTCACTCAATGAGATGCAGATGTATGTAATCTAATTCTAATATGCTAGTGAGTACAACAGTTTTCAATTTAATACTTCTCCAAGAAGGAAAGCGAGAAAGTTCACATGTTAGCAATATAGAGTGAAAATTTGTGATTGAATTCATTTGCATTTGAGATCCTTCACAAAACCCTCTTTACACATAAGAGAAGAATCAATTTAATTTATTGTTTGTGTGTAGGTGAGGAGTAAGCATTTTATTTTAAATCTACCCATCTATTCTATGACTTCTCGAGCGTGTTTGTATTAATTTATATTGCAGCAGCAAAACTTATAAAATTTCTATTTGCATCAAAATAATTGCATTCATCATTTTCTTTTTTATTTCATACAGGTGAAAAATTTTTATGTTCAGAAGTTATAAGTAAGATTTTGATTGAAGGTTTCATACACACTACAATATATATAGCATACATCGAGTGATTGTGTCATTAAAAATTTTTCGATTAATTTTTTAACAGCTCCTATCCGTTCTGAAGCCGATGATATTTCATTATTTATAATTAATTTTGAGGATCTATCAGCAGATCCCCAAACGGGAAATCAGCCAGATGAAGAAGAGCAAGCAGCAAAGCTTACTAAATGTGAGAGACCTTCATATCTTTTTTCCATGAATTTTCAATGACATTTTTTCTCTCTCTTTTTTTTCTTTTGTGATTTTACTGATTAACTAAAACATTCATGTACATTTTTTTCTGCAATCTCATCTCCCTTCGCACTCATTGAATTCAAACATTTTTAATATATACACAACCTACCTATCTACCAACTGCCTTTTACATAACACACTACTATCGCTCTCTTGATGATTCGGTGCTTATGTATGTTTCATAGTCGGAAGAGCACGAGCAAGCTTTCGACAATCATTTCGCTTTGGAAATATGGGTTTAAGAGATAGAGGAACGAGACTCGCTGGATATTTAACGCCACCATCGGATGTAACTCAAGAAGAAGAGGAGACTGCTTCAGAACGTGTTGTTGTTCCATGTGATAGCAATAGGTGAGTAATTAAAGTGAACATGAATTCTCATGACTTTTTTACTTGTTAAATGTACCAAAATGTTTAATTAACTTTTTTCTCTATTCTAATTTTCTATGAACGAACATGTGCAGCGACAGAATTAGTCAAACAACGGTTCTGCGAATTGAACCCACTTGGGATAATAATTCGGCACCAGCTTTAATTAAAACTAAGGATTACATAGAAAAAATTCAAGAACCAATAAATAGAAGAACTGATGAGACCAAAACTAGTACAAATAAGGCAAGCGACGACTTTAATAATTTTCAAAAAGTTTTTCTTTCTCTTTCTTCCTAATTGAATTAATGTGCAACAGTTATAAAAGCTCTAATTTGATTTTCACTCTCTCTTTTTTATTTCTCATGCATTAGGTTTATCCTCAAGCCGATTCGAAGCCTGAGTTTCAACAAACTAAAAGTTTAGATTTCGAAACAAAAGGTACTAACAAAAAACAACATAATTTTTGTCTATTTTTTGTGTTTTCTTCCTCTTCAGTTCTCTACTTGCTAACATTAATCGCTGTTTTAAGAAAGAATTAAATAATATTATGTTAAAACTTGTTATTATTGCTGTTTCATATTATGATCCTTATTCTTCTTCTTATTATGTTCACCCTTTTAAATGATGACGATATTTTTTTATTTATATATTGTGTCTATTTGCGTTCAATGGGGTGTTTTGTTGTTATTAAATTTGTATTTTCATCTTCACAAATTGATGTGTTGCTATTTATTGTTAATAATTAATATTATGGCTTGTATTATGATGAGAAAATTTTCTTGTTCTTTATTCTTCGCTTTTTGAGTAATGATATACTTATTTACTTGCATTAAAAATGATGAGTCAAAATGAGAGATTATTTACAATTTACGATATAAAAGAAAATACGAATTTCACACGCTCATCAAAATTACATAAATATCACAAAAATTATGCGATCCAAAATCATGATATAAAGTGTGTTTCACGATAATCAGAACTATTTTTAAAGAGCTCTAACTTTGTTAATTTGTTAATAGCCCTTTAAAAATAGTCCTGATTATCGTGAAACACACTTTACCTCTACAAAATGCGCTCCTAATATGTCACTAACTGTAATTATCCCTAATTAAGGTTGTTGGAAAATTTCAATCGATTTAGTATTAAATTTTTAATAATCTCTCTCTCTCTCTCTCGATTCTTTTTCTGTTCCGCTTGGAAAATATTTAAACATCAAAATTGATAACATGATGAATACAAACAATTTATAAATGATTTGTTTTTAACTTTTAATTTCATTTTTTTGTAATTTGTTAAATGTTGATTGATGGTGTATGCGTATGTGCTTTTTAGATGCAGAACAAGCCAAATTATTATTACCAACTTATGAACGTATTCTCAGCAAACGTTTGCGAAGCGTATATACGGAAACGCGTGCTCATACAATCGACGATTTCATGACAGGTTAGCGAAAATGTTAAAACAAATAAATTCAAATTTTTTTCAAAATTTTTTCAACACACTTAAAAAATGAATTCTATTTTATACCATATACATATTTAAACAAGAAACAACAATTTATAAATTGTACAATTTAATTGAGATCTTATTTCTGTATATTAAAAAAAATAGACTTCTTCGTTATCTCTAACTCATATTTTTATTTTACATTCAAATTTTTAAATTATTAGAGAACATCAAAAATGTTCTGTGTATATGATACATATGTTGGAAACAGTTTTATATAGCGCGTAGGTGAAAGGCATTTTTCGTTGCTTTTTTACAAGTATTCCTCTATCTATCTCATCTTCATTTTGAAAATTGCATGTTCTCTGTTTCATGCCGAATTATAAAATCAAAAGATTCGTTTTTATTCCCAAAAGAATTTCTTTTCTTTACTCAGTTTTACTGAGTGTGATATCATTGTAAAAAAAACATGTTTAAACATTTAATTTATTTTATGTTAATGTAATTTTTATTGGATTTTTAAAATTTTCAAAATTTTTGTCATACACAATTCATATGTATTCAAGAAAATGACGAAGAAGAAAAAGAGCCACAATTTTGAGGATTGCTAGTTGGTTGCTGCATGAAAAAGTATTAAATGAAATGAAGAAAATAAATGGATTAAAAGATTAAAAGTGCCAAAGAGGTTGAAGATGAAGAAAAAACTCAAAGATTTATCAATCTTAGAGCACCAAAATATAATATATAAATAATAGTAATGATTGACCGAATTAAAGTTGTTTGCCTCAAGGAAATTAGTATATAAATTATGCCATTTCCATGATGTGTCTTTATACTTACATAGCAAAAAATGCTGAAAGCTTACTACTTAATGGAAGTGATTTGTGAATACACCAAACACATTTACGAAAATATCGAAAAAAAAGAAAGAAAATTCGCATTCATGACGTTGATGGTGTGTAAAAGCAAGCATAAAAGCAGCAACTCCTTTTCCTCATTTTTTAATTTCTTCTTCACTTTTCTTTATATGGTTGTGTATAAATAAAATACATACACGCACACACTTCGCATAATTTTTTTGTTCGCTGTTTATGGGTGAAGGGCATTGAAACATAGAAAAGGAAATGAACACGTAGTTAATCACTATAGTGATATTTAGCGTATTTCTAAAAAATTATTGTAGTGTATCTGTAAGCTTTCTATTATTCTTTGCTTTATTATGAATGCTTAATTCGTAAAATTATCTATTATTATTATTTGTGGAAAATTTACATTGAAAATTAGAATTCAAATGCGCTTCTTTTTGTTCATTTGCCGACACTTAACTAATCGTTGGTAATTTTTCACATTATAACAAGCAGAAGAAAGAGAAAAATTTTTGTGTTTGAACAAAAAAAGAAAGAAAAGAAAATTAATGACGTCAGAATGATAGAAATTCGTAAGGGCGACGCTGGGAAATTAGCAGCTATTTTCCATAGCACAATGGCAATAACTGATTGAAGGATTATGTAAACACGATAAGAAAGTAATGTTAAATATAGTCTTCCTTCTTGATTCCTGATTGTGCATATTTCGCATAAAATTTTTATGAACAGTCAAGGGAGCGATGGTAAATAAAATGAAAGACAGTCTTTCAAAGACTTTCTTTGCGATGACTACGATAAAGTTTAATTGCTTTTACATGAATATGAATTGTACATAATATGCTTCTTAATGTCGCAATGAGGAAAGTAAGTTATTTACAACCAGCAAGCACGATAAAGTTCACATTATATTTCGCTCTTCATCATGAGAATTTGTGCTTTTAAAATATTCAAACTTAATTAGGGTAAAACTTCCCAAATTTTGATATTCCGTGCGTATATAAATTACTTAAATCAAAATAAAGAACATTTACCCTAAACTAAGCTTTTTAATAAGTAGAAATTTATTTTAATTATTTGTATAATTTTGTTTTAATTAGTAGGTAAACTTATAGGTTGACAATTGGCTCTTTTTTCTCTATGTATTTTGCTCCATTCTCGTTTGCTGTACGTTCGCTTTTTTGTTTGTGTAGTTAACAACTTGATAATTTGTAAAATAAACAATAACAATAAAAAATTCTGTTTGCTTAAATTTACCGATTTTATTGTAAATTTCTTTTTTTACTTTAATTTACGTAGGTCCAAGTGGAAAAGCTGTCCGACAATATTTTCCATATGTATCGAGTGAGAGCGACTTACAACGTTATAAAGCGATTACATTTCATAAACATCCAAGTAATGAGACACGAACGAGCTCATCAATTTCTAATGTGCCTTCAGATTCGACTAAAACTAGGGTGAGTTTTTAATCATTAATGATTTTTATAAGCTTAAATTAGAAAGAAAAACACAAATACACAAGTAGAAAGCCATTAAAAATTAATAATTTATTTTTATTGGAATGGAAACATTTTGAAAGCAATAAAAACTTTAAATCTACTTAATTTCCTTGTCATCATCCGAAATAAAGTTTGTCAATTTGTTTCTACACCTTTAATCTTCACATTTAATGCATGACAAGATCTTTATTTTTTGATGTTTACCGCTTTTCTTTTCTTCCTACCACTGCTACCACTTAAGTAGAACAAACAACTTTTCCATATTATGATTTCTAAAGAACTTTTCTGTTTTGTTTTGAGATAATAAGAGCACAAACACAGGCATAAAACACACAATCTAGTTTAATCATGTAGTTTAGTGAATCGCGATATAGTAGTCCATCTACATGTTGTAAATCCGCCTAAATAGCATCCAAACAAAAGTATATATATGCAACTTACACTGACACACAAATTGTGCACAATTTAGTCCAGTTAAGAATGAAGCAAAAAAAAACAACTGTGGTTTTTTTTACTATGAAATGAATATTTCTTCTTTTTCTTCCTTTTTTTTCTCTTTTTTACCCTTTGTGTGTGCCTTTTGTGTTCTACTGATTGTGTATAATTCCCTCTCTCTCTCTATTTAATGTTTCATGTTAAATGGCGCATAAATGTGTACCACACACGGTGATTATAATAGGATAATGGTTCAGCTAAATACTTTCAGGGTACGAGGACAGGAACAAATATGGGTGAAAAGGTGACGCAGGTAATTATTAAAATTTTTATTATTTTTTTTCAACTTTATATTTCTACTTCAAAATGAAAAAAAAATTGCCATTAACAGCAAAATGATATTTGTCGGCTACTCTCTTGCTCACCGCGTTGTGTACAGCAATCAAATTTCTATTTATCTATTTCGGTAGATAATTGCTTTGATTTTCTATGCTTACAAACATCATAAAAAAGGCATGACTTTTTTCCTCTCTCCCAAACTTTTTAACATTTCTATTTCATACATAAGTAAAACTTACACATGAAATAGCGGCGATGGACAATGAAAATGATACACATATAAAAAGAAGAAATATGATAAAAAGTGAACGACAAAAAGAGATCATAACAAACGTTGATTAAATTTTGATATTGTGCGATATGACAAATATGAAATATATCATACGAGTGAGAAAAATATTTTTTTCTTCTCGTTTAAGGAAGTTGGCTGTATGAAATATATTTTTTGCTATAGTAGTGTGAATTATCGTAACAGAATGGAAGAAGGAAATTTGTAATGCACCATAAGAAAAATGAAATTGGTTAGACATTTTAATGAAATATAAATTATGTCTTTTTCAGTACCGTCTTCTCTCGAATAAAAGACCCGATCCTTTATTTAAGCTCATGCTTTTAAAAACAGAAAGTTTTAAAAAAGTGAAACTCTGGTATAGAATGACTGGTTTTTTATTCGAAGGAAAACGGTAGCAATAAATTATTCTTCGATACAAAAATGCATTCTAGAAAAAAAATCGTCCTTTTTGATTAACGAGTTAAGAAAAACAATTTATTAATGGTAGAAAGTACACTAGAACATAATTTATTTTAAACCATCATAGATTTTCAATAAATTTTAAAGTTAGGTAGCTTTACTTTTCTTTTGTATTACCTTTTAGCAAAGTTTATCAAGTTAATATTTGGGACTTAACCTTCACTTTTGTCTGCAACAATTTTCTTCTCTTTTCTACAAATACATAAGAAATCTGATAGATTCGAAACTTTCCAACAGTTACTATACTTTTTGGCAAAGATTCTTCAACTCTATCTTGTTATTTGCGATAGTCAACTTTATTTAATTAATGTTCTTATGACTTGTCACTCTTTCTTATTCCTTTTTGAGTGAAAAAAAATATTTTCCCATTAGTTTTTATGCTTGTGTTAGTCACAATAAGTTTTGTAGGTCATCATCATCATATATCAACTGATTTTTTTCTTCATTTCGATTTGTGAGAGACTAATTTTAATTTCGGAAATCAAAATTGATGTGTGCTGTGTGTAACACTCTGCCAAAATGTGTGGCAATAGGCAGCGATCATAATTATAATCAAAAAATCATTTAATGCATAAAAACAAATCAATATCAATTTGTCAATTATTTATCCTCTCATTCACAAATCAAACAAGCAATTTGCATTTGCTTCTAACACACTGAAAGCTACTTAAATAATTGGCATTCATTATTATTGCAATTTGTGCTTATTTATTGATTATTATAACAATTTTCATCAACAATTTTGTGCCAAAAACAGCAAGCAAAAGATTTAGAGAGAAAAAAATAATTTTTGACATCAGTTCAATCATTCAATAACCATTATATCATGTGTCGCGTTTCAGTCTATTGTTTCAAACTTTTGCCAACCAAGCCAATTTTAAATCAATTTTCCATTTTCCACCATAAGGTAGACCGCAATATTGTAGCTCAATGAAAATATCTTAATACATTTTTCACGCTGTTTTTGGTGACTTCTTTCCTTTCTTTGTTTTCTTCATGATTCTTTTTTGTTTATTATTGAACCTTCACATGCATTAGAAATTGCAAATGGATATCTACTTATGTATGTGCATAACACTCTTTCGTAATGTTTAAAGTGACCTTATTTTCAACGACGACAATTTCTTTTTCTTTCTATGCTCGTGCTAATATGTAAAAGTCATTTCTATCTATTCTTTTCCGTTCTGTTTTCTTTTTTTTTTTTTAAACAAAGAAACACTTTAAAAAATAACTTTTTTGAGGCATTTTTGATGATAATTTAATAATGAATTCGAAAGTTTATTACTAATTGTGGGAAGAAAAAATTACAAACTTTTTTGCAACTGAAATTTAATTTATTAAGTAGAGAATGAATGCTCATTTTTCTCTCAAAGTTATAATGAGTTGTGAAGTGAAGTTCAAGCAGTTTTTGTAAAAGTTTTTTCTTCTTCCTTTTCTTCTCTATTATTGCTTTTCAAAAAGCTACAATGTGTATATTAATATATTTTCTATCATAAAATATAAAAAAAGCAATTTTGATTATAATCATAGTTTCATGAGAAAGAATAAATTTGAAAATTTTCAATTAAATCTACGAAATTGCAATAAATCACAATGCACGAGAATAATTTTAAAAATAGAATGAATTGCCAATTGGATTACAATATTCATTAAATCACAATTCTTTCTTAGGTCTGAGCATAAATATCATTAAAGTCGACTATTACATCACACTGTTACTATCTTTTGTTTCTATCCTTCTTCTTTTACTCTTCGAGCATTATTTACTTGATAAACCGTAACCGCACACACACACGTAATCAATAGTATAAGTGTGTATAAGAGAAAAAAGTAAGTTAACAATAAGAAAAAATCTAAAGTAAAGTTTGAGAAAAACAAACGTATAAAAATGAAATGTATGTAAGAATGAGAAAGAAAGAGAGAGAGCGAGACGATATTGAATTGAATGTAAAAGCAGCGGAATACAGTCTGAATTTATATGTGTCTCCTTTCTTTACCCATTTTCTTGATTGCGATAAATGTAAATAACTTTATTAAGAAAAATAGAGACAAGTATTAAGGTTTCTATTTCCGTATCTAAATTCAAGCGTGCTATAGTGAATTTATATGATACATAAAAATACTATTCGCGCTCGTCGCTTGTCATTGTCGTCGTTTGACCAACAATTTGCAAAAAATTATTGACCATGCAAGTTTTTTTCTCTCTCTTTCTCTTCATTAAAATGAAGAGAAAGGTAAAATTTTTTGTATCTTTTATTTTCTCATTGAAATGTAACAAAAAAATTGTAAATATGTAAATTCGTAGATTTACATAGAGTAAAATTTGTTGTTATTTTTCTCTCTCATTTTCTCTCACAATTTTATATCAATGTGAGCGTGTCGGAAAATTTCGTTGAAAGCTTCACAAAGGATATTCTTGTACACACACGTGGATGAAGAGAGAAAATATGAAAAGCTTTCCCACTTACACAATTAAATCGTCATCGTTTGAATGAGAGCGAGTAAAGCACATTTTTCCAAAATAAAAACGACAACATAAGAAACGAAAGAGTTTTTTTACACTTCACTTATATGCTCCATAACGAAATGTGTCAATGTTTGCGTGTCAGACCATTGTCTGATTGTATATATACAAAAAGCTCTCTCTTTTTCTCTCTCTCTCTCTCGGCACCATGTATAATACATACCGAAAGGAGAAAAAGCGAAAAAAGGGAAAATGCAAAAAGCATAGAAGAATAAAAAAAAAATCAGTGCAAATAGAACTATCAATGTGAAAAGTCTGAAATTCGAATACTCGATGCGATTCGCGATTTGAGAAATTGAAGAAAACTTTCAGTTTTTTTGTGTTATTTTTTTCTCTCTTTCTTCTCTCGTTGATTTTCTTTTATGACTATTTATTATATTTGTTGAGAAGAAAGAAAAAGTGCAGAAGTGATTAAAAATAATCAAATATATACAAGGATTAAAAAAGCAATTGGATTATTATAATATGGTTAAATTATAAAATTAATATAGCCTCTAGAATGGTAACGATGCAAATATAATTGAAAAAATACTATAATAATACACCGTATCGTAGGAAATTTGTTCCTGTGTGAGAAGAGAAACAAATAACATTGTGTCGTAGATCATGCAAAATAATTTTAGTTGTCGCTAGTTTTATGTATAGTCTCTAGTACAATAACAAACACAAACTATATGAAAATGGAGCTGAAAATTGGCATTAAATGATTCACGAAATCAATATAGAAAGAGCAGTGAGACCGAGTAAAAATCACACTGCATAATTATAATTTTCTCTCTCTCATGAGAGCATAGGAAAAATATTCAAATTCAATTTGCACAAACGTACTTTTTTCTATTAGAGAAGAAGAGGAATTTATTGGATAGAGAATTGAGAATTTTTTATAAATATATAGGGCATGTGCATGTATGTTTACATAAAAAATAACAGAAAGAGAAATTCTTCACAAAGTATGGATTTTTACCACTTTAAATGTACTCTCTAGCAAATGGCATTAGGCAAATATTTAAGCATGGCAGCAAAAGAATTCACATAAAAATATATATATGTATAAATGTATGGGGACATAGTAGAAAAAAATCATTTCGAAATTATAATATTTTTCATTGCGAGTCGAATGTTGTAAAATTTTTAGCCTTGTGACATTCTTTTTTATTTTTTGAGTCTCTATTCTACTTATTATTTGTGTGCCACAAAGGAAACAAAAAAATTAAAATTTCAGCCACAAAGAATCAATTAAAAAGCGTTATGTCACAGACACCAATGGCTTAAGGCAAAAATATAAAAGCAAAAAGGAAAGAGTTATCATCATAATGAGAATGAAAAATTAAATTATTTTGGTGTCAAAAAGTGGAAAAGAGATTAAAATTTTTCCTCTTCTTCAGAATGAATAAAATATGTGTATCATATGAGAGAAAAGAACCTTCTTTACAATGCATTCTCTACCATTCTGCTCTTGTTCTCATGAAATGAAGACATTATATTAGTGTCATTCTGCTGTCATTGAAGAATTTTATTCTACATAGTTTAGAATTTCTTTTCTGTTCTTTGAAAAGAGCGGAATTTCTACGTTATACAAAAAATCACACTTTTTTATTTTCTGTTTATGCCATGCCACACACTGAGAGTGAATATGTTTTTGTATAACCGCGATTTGTGTGTAGTATGTAGAAAAGAGATGTTTTATAGTTTTGACCATACTATAAAATATTGTAATTCTTCAAATTCATTTTACATTTTTTTGAGAATTAAAACTGTTGAACTTTTAATGTAATTCCTAAAGGGAAATCAATATTTCTTAAAAGAAACTAATTTTTAATTCGTTCAGAGAAAATACTGATAATTTGTATAAAACTTAAACTGAATATTAAAACGTTTGTTTTAAATTATTAATTATTGTAGAATTTTCCATACGCATATGAAAGTCAAGTTTATTTTCACATATTTGAATAGTGGGAAATAATGAGCAAAAAAAATTTTATGAATAGTATGTAGGTTCATAATCATTTACGGAGAAATATTTTCTATGAGAAACGCACTAGCTGTGACGTAATGAATGAATTAAACTTTTCCTCATTTTCATTTTATTTCCTTCAACATTCCGACTCGGCGAAGAATTGAGGCCATGCCATAAGCAAAAAAAAACGTGTGTAAAAAAGGAAAATAGTCAGAGAAACAATCCAGAAAAATAGGAACATTAATTAGAATATAAATTTCTCTTCTCTTCTCTTTCATTTTTATTTTCCCTTTTAATATTTTATTTCGAGATTTTAATGAGTGAGAGAGTAAAAGAAATTAAATCATTTCTACAAAACTCTCTATACATAATAAAAAAGTTGAGGTTGAATATTATTCCGAATGTAACAGGAGAAAAATATAAAAACTATACTTATTATTAAGTAAGCATTAATGGTTAAAGCACACAAAAACAAAGAAAAGCAAGGATTGAGGAATATAATTTGTATATTAAAAAAAGCAAAAAAAAAGGAACAGTGAGAGTAATAATAATAATAATGAAGCATTTGTGTTAGCATTTAGAGAATAGCAACTAAGGAAGGAGTGTGAAGAATGGAATATATAATACATAACATGCTGCTGCTGGTGTCGTGTTATTACTAAAAGTTTGCGTTTACAAAAATATTCATGAAGGATATTTGTAAAAACCTCAAGACTTACTTACTATGTTGTGTTGTTGCTTTTCTATCGTCAATCGAGTTTACAGACTGTGTATGTGTGAAGTGTGTAAAAATGGCTGAATCACGCTGAGAATTAACGTGAAGAGGAAATAAGAGCAAAAAAAGAAGATGATCGTGGTAGAAATGGCAATAATGAATAAGTCAGTGAAAATTAAAGGAAAAAAATTACTGAGCTAACAATGAAAAGATAGTTGCTAACACCTCTCTGTATGGAGAGAATATTAAAAACCAGCTGCAGCCTGGAGGCATCATATGTGGCACATTGTTAGTGTTATAAAAACATTAAGGAATATAAATAGTCACTTTATGCGCTTTAAATATATAAAATATCAAGAGAAAGACTATAAAGATAAACATAGGCCAGAGCAATAAATTCTATCCTACTTATATAAAGTGCACACAGCAGCAGCAGCAGTGAAAATTCTCATGATTTTTTAATTTTATGAAAAAAATATAAAAAAGGACTTATTAAAATACACGTAAAAGAAGAATGAGTTCGGGCATGAATAGCGGTAAAGATGATACTAATCATAAGCTTTTATCGTTGGGAAAAAGTGTGTCATGTGATAACGTTAAGGCCAATTCGTGCATTGAGTTAGCTGACATTCGAAAACTCGACTCTCTCCTCAATCAGTGTGAATCAATAAGTTGTGATAATTTATTACTACTAGATGACATCTACAATTATGATATGTGTCATGCGAATAGGAGAAAGTATGCGTCGACATCGGCCATTAATAAAATTCTACCAAAAAATTCGATACGACGGCGTGCACACAAGAAAGTTCTCGGTATACGCGAGAGCGATACAAAAATTATTAAATTTCTTGACGATAAACGTAATCATGATGTTGGTGTGTCATATGAAAAGTTGACAAACTGCTGTGATTTGAATAATGACAATGTTGTAGTCGTGGTTGATGTTGAACATGGAGAAGGAAATGTTGAAGGAGTTATGATTGTAGATGATGAGCGACAGAAGCAGCACCAGATTGTCTATGAAGAAGACATTATTGATAAAAATGGCAGCAGTGACGATGCAACCATTACGATTGATATGTTCAACTTAGAGCAGCAGTCATCATCATCACCGCAGATGTGCCCTCGTTCTTCGATTAATTGTTGTGATAAAACCATTCAAACGTCTTACATAGATCTTATTAATCCTCCTCCTCTTAATAATGAATGTATATGTCAGAAAAGTCATATGATGCAAAAGAAATTAGGACCGGAGAAGGATAAAAGAAAAAAGTGCACTTGCAGGGATTATAGGAATGTAAATAATGCTACAATATGTGAAACTTCTCTTTCAACCGTACAACATTCGCAATCAAAACGTTCGCACCAGCCCAAAAAATCAGTATTAGCAAAAAAGGAAAAAAGCGACGATAAATCGCAAAGCAATAAATACAATCGATTGATGAAGCAAAAGAATACAATAATTGATGACGATGATTGTGTTAGTGGAAGTATTGGTGGTGAAAAAAATGGCACTAAAAGCTTAGGTGGAGGACTTAATGATGAATGTCATGAGAGTCGTGTAATTAACATAAATCAATCTGTTGAAATTATTCCAATATCGACTGCAAATTTGAATATTTATTCGCAACCGGCAACGCCTCGCCTTGGCACGAGTACGAGTTTACACCACGACGCAGACAAGTCCGATACGCACAGTCAAAGATCCCAAAAATCAAGACGCTCAAAATTCTCACCCTCATTTATATCACGTAAATTAACTTCGCGTCTCAATAGTAGTGAACTCGAAGATGGTGCTGGCGGTGCGAAAGAATCGTTGCTTGGTCGTGCAAAGTCAGCTGAAAAAAAATTGCCCGAGCCTGTGGAGACTGTATGTATAAGCAAAATTCAGTGAATAATTTTTATTCATAAAGAAAAAAAAAAGAAGTGTATGATTTGAGTTTTCTTTTTATTTATATTTGCTTCTTACATTCCTTATTAAAGTAATGAAACTTTTTAAGAAGTTTTCATTACATAGAAAATATTGTAAGATAACTTCAAAAGAAGTCATTAAATACAACAAAATATGTTACATATTACATATTTTACACATCAATTATTAAATTCTTTTCTAAAATCAGAACATTATCCTTTCCTATAAATTTGAACGTTTTCTTTGATCTTGAAAAATGGTTATTATGATAAGAAAAATTTTTTATTAACCTAAGTTTAAAAAATAAAATAATAAAAAATATCTACTTCTCACTACTGAATCACAACACATACACAAAAATAAATTTCTAACCTCATCTCTTGTCCATTGACTTTGAAGTTGCTCTTATTTCTCCCATTTTTCATTTTTCGATTATTTTATCTATTTTTTACTTCATTTTTAGTCTTTATTTTTTCCCATGCGATCAATATTATTGAAAAGCAAAGAA
The DNA here is from genome assembly GCA_018290095.1 of Polypedilum vanderplanki. Classification (NCBI taxonomy): domain Eukaryota; kingdom Metazoa; phylum Arthropoda; class Insecta; order Diptera; family Chironomidae; genus Polypedilum; species Polypedilum vanderplanki. The sequence continues at coordinate 25,783,536 of CM031380.1, read as the reverse complement.
AAAAGACGAAAGAAGAAGTGAAGAGAGAGAGAGAGGAAAAATGGTTATAAATATGAAAGGCCCTATAGAATATAGGACTGCTATTTCGTTGTTTCACTATCGACCTCTAAGTTCCTTTTTTCTGCAATATATGAATATAAAAACAGAAGGGAGAACACACATTCAAAGTATAGTGAAAAATGACCGAAAAGGGTACATAAGTCGTCGATTTGAATTTGGCATACAACAAATGACTCACCTTGCGACTTTTCTTTCTGGTTTCAATTTTTTTTCTTCACTCTTTCGCGACTTAAAAGAACGGAAACGGAAATCCCTATAAATAAATTTTTTGTCTCTCTCCTGCCACTTGAAAGTGATACTCGGTTACATTTTTAACACTAAATGATCAAATTTCATAATATGTATTGTGTCTTTATTGCTTTATAGAACTGTATGTGACAGTTATTATTTTTGATACGATTAGATGGAAAAAATTCAATTAGTTGATCTGATTCGTTCGCCTCGCTAATTAATGACAAATTTTGACACAGTTTACTCCTTCGCTCGCATATTTTTCCCTTAAAATTAAATTTAACATGCTCTCCATTCTTATACTAATATGCTTCGAATATGAAATCGCTTACTGAACAAGAAAAATATCTTTCTCCATTTCACAATATCAATTTCTGTCTACATAAAATCCACCACTAATATACTCATGCATGCTTGCTCAAACATATACATATATGCTTGCTTACTTGTTCGCAAAAAAATCCCATCATCCTCTACGATGAGTGAGCAATCAAATTAATTTTTTAAAAATGCTTTTTTATCGATTTTTTTTTCTTCTTATTATTGCTTCTTTCAATTTTTTTTACACTTTATCTAGAAAATTTATTATTACAATTATGATATCGTAAAGCCATAATAGAAATGAAGAACTTTTCAAGTTGTTGACTCTTGAGAAATAAAAAGCAATTGAATGACTAATTAATAGATACTTATTAAATCAATTATTGTGTCTGAAGTTATTTGAATTAGTTCAAATGTTTTTGATAAGCATATTATAGAGTATTTTCTGTGTTTTAATTAAAATATTAATCTGAAGTCAAAATGAAAATTTTCTATTTACTAATATTCTTATTTTTCCATAAAAATCATGTCATGAACATAGTCCTTATAGCATCCAAATAAAAAATAGCAATAAAACGGCATATCAACAATTTGCTATTAAAAGCTGTAGAAAAAGAGAAGAAGTAGAAAAGCCTGAGACATAACGATGACATCGTGATCCATTGAACTGTAGCATAGCATGCTAAAAGGAACTAAAACTCATTATTTATTAAAAATTTCATGCATTCTTCTTCTTTCGAGCATAAGAAAAATAAAAAGTAATGCAAGCTATGCCATGCAATGACGAAGCTTAAACGAACAAAGTTTTCCTTATTGAAATGCAGAAACTGCTTGTGGAAATTTCCCAAAAGTGAGCGAGTAAAGAGAAAAAGAGAGAGAAAAAATGAATTAATGAAACGAAATAAAATTTTTATTAAGTGGAAATTTATGTATGAACGCAACGAATGAGAAAATTAAAAAATGTGTTTTGTTCGTAATCGATTTGTCTGCTCAGCAGCTTTTTAATAAAATAAAAAGTAAACACAAAACATTTTAATATATGTAATAAATAATTAATGACAAGCAATTGACATTAAGTGTTATGCTGCGGTTAATGATGATTTAAGTGATACACATGACGATCACATGATTTAATGCTCACTCAACTCAGTAAATTTAATGCGAATATAAAGATTTTTTCCTATAGGAAAGAAAACTGCCGGATGAACATGAAATTGTTCACGCTTTTCAATTTAATTTAACACAGCATGTAAATTGATATTGTATTTAAGTGAGAATGAAAGAAGAAAGAGAGATAGGCAAACGAATGGTGGTGAAGTGATGAGTATCTATTAACACAGTGTGATGCATACTATCTATTTCTCATTTTTGCTTGTTTGCTTCCTTTTTGATGATAGAGTTGATGCGTTGAAATGAGCCTTAAGTGGTTTTCACTTCCTATTCATTTTAAAAGTGATTGAGAATAATTATATAGTACTTCAATTACATATAAGTGTGACGAACATTTAAAAATTCATTACAAAGGTGATGGAAAACCAAGGCCTGAGAATTCTTTGATCCGAGTTTTTAAATTTTTTTTGATCCGAGTTTGATTTTTTTGATTCCTGTTTGATTTTTTTTGATCCCAGTTTGATCTCGGATCAAAAAAATCAAACTCGGATCAAAAAAATCAAACAGGAATCAAAAAAATCAAACTCGGATCAAAGAGTTCTCAGACCTTGTGGAAAACTATAATTGAACAACTTAATAAAGGTTTACGTGTTGAATGGTGTGAAAAATTTCTATTTAATCTTTGAAGTTCTTATTAGGAATATTGCTTATTTTATTGCCCTCAAGTAAAATAATTTTCAAAAAAATCTAAAGCTTCTTTTCAAAATTAAATTAGTTCTAAAAAACAATTTATCTCTTTAATAAATTCATTTTAATAAGTATACATAAAACCATGTATTTAAAATGGAATTTTAATTGCTTCATTGCAGGAATCAGTGGCACTTCAATCTGACCCATACACAATGCATAAAGCTTTACATTTTAATCCTCAACCATAATCCTTGCTTTCATATATATTATGTATTTGACCATTACATAAAATACAATAACATTTGACCGAGTATGGTTATGGAACATGCGAATATTGTAATTGAATGTAAAATGAACCTTAATGAGTTATTGTATGATAATTAGAAAGAAAAAAATTTTTTGAGGTTACAAAGTCTTGTTATTTTTAAATTTATTGTTTATCACAGATATAAATTGTTACAACATTTGGTGCACAATGAAAGCAACATGCAATCAATTCATGTCCTTATTCATGCTGACAAACATCCTTCTTTACCTAAAAAAATTCAATTTATTTACTGCAAGTGAAATGAAGCCTTGAGTGAGTGTGTCATTCTGAATTTTGTTGTTGTTATTATGCATGTTCAAATACACTCACATGTGTCTGTGAGAAAAAGCGATTTTAATAAAATTTATATCCACAATGAAAACACACACACTCTCCTTTCTCTCTCTACCCTTCCTCAATTGCCGACATAACTGCTTACTTTCTTGACTGTCTACTCTACATGCTCTATTCTCTCTTCTACCATGTCGTCGTCGACAAAGGAATATTATTAATTTTCTACATGAAAATGTATGAATGTATTTTTGCCACTAAAATATATAGCAAGTTTTGTTTAATAAGTATTCAGAAATTCTTTTTTTTTTTGGGTAAAAAAACATAAACATTGCTATCCAACAATTCGTGCCTTTGTATGTATGTTTTTTGCAAGGTGAAGATACTAAAGTTTATTGACGTTTATTGAAGCATAGTTTTACAATGATACACAAGTAATCAAAGTTAACAGGATTTGATAGAAAATAATTAGAAACTTGTAGCTTTTTTAAAAGAAACTATATATAAGAACTTAGAATTTAGGCCGGTAGAGCTAAATTCTAAATATTTTTTTTTAAATTCATTACGAATTCCAAAGACTAATAAGAAACTACGATTAATTGTTGATTAATAAAAAAGTCTTTACCTTGATTTATTTATAAAAAAAGTTTCTACAAAACAATTCAAATGAAAATGCAAATCAAAGGTTATATGGATCATCAAGTATAATCTCTATTCGAAATGGTTTTGGCTCACTTGCTGTTTTTTTTGCTTTATTTATTGTTTATTTCACGAAAAGAAAGTAATAACAATAATGATGATAATAAATAATGCTGTTCTATGTGTACGTACGTACAAGTCTGACTGATTTCTTAATCGATTTTCGCTAATATTTTTTAAACTTGTAGAAAACTAAAACAATGTTATGAAAGAGTGAGAAAGAAAGAGAAGTTTTATGCCATGAGCTTTTTTTTGAAAAAAATAAATCTCTAATGGCATTAATGCGAGAATTTATTCATTCAGTGTGTTGTTTTCTGGGATGGGCTCCAATGCCGCTTTGCCTTGAGGTTTTTGCTCACTCTTGGCTTGCGATTTTAACTTACCACATGTATATAAAAAAATTTTTATATGCGAATAAATGGATATAAAAAAAAAGAAATAATTTTTTACTCTCTGTCTCTCTCAATAGTTTTCGCTTCTTTTCATATTGTGCCTATCAACAGCCACTTTGCCCCTACTAGAGAGAGAGAAAATATATAAGTTTTACTGGCGCCCCATTTGAAAACATTTTGTCCCATTTGAAAATAAAAATCGTGTGTATATAAGCGGCGAAGTATTATGTGATAGACATCATAAACACGATTTCCAGTCATCATCGACTCCGGTATATTATTTCTTTTATATATGTGTTTATTTACATACATGACTTTGCTACGTCCTGAGCTTTTTTCTTTCTTCACCTACAACTGGAAGTGAGTGAATATACTTTGTTAATGAAAGTAAATTTAATATGCGATGACAAATGAGATTTTATGTTAATAAAATATTCATTAAATATTTTTCATGATATTTTAATATTTTACTTTATATACAGTAGATTATCTACTAAATTATTTATATTTCTCATTCTATGAGAGAGAGAAAATTTTTATTGGAAGGAAAACTTTCCAGCATCCAACGAATTTAAAACTTCTTTATAATAAAATAGATTTCACATTAATGAATTAAATTACAGTTCAAATAGGTTAAAATCTTTTGAAATCAATCATATAAACAATTTATCGAACTGAAAAATTATGAAAGCTTTTTGGAAAATTCCAATATTCCAGTAAGAGCGAGCTTTTGTTTACTGGAAATAGATTTATCCTTGCTGATATAAACACTACATCAATGATTGAAAGCTTTGAAAAAGGAAAATGAAGAAAAATCCTTCCATCGTCAGAGCAAAGAGAAAATTTTTTCTCTTCTCGCACACAAATTTCAGTCGATTTTTAGCTATAGAAGACGAAATGTATAAATTTATGAAGTCTAGTGAAAAAATTTAGCTTTTTTACTGACAAAAGATTTAATTTAAAAAAATAAAATCATTTCACATCAATAACAAGTTGACATCTTTTATGTGTAGACTTCATAAAATTCGCGAGTAGACAATTATTTTTGTTTTTGTGACACATCGAAAATTCTGAGAAAGAAGATGAAAACCAAAAAAAGTTTTTTTTTCGATAGAGGAAACATAAAAATGGAGTATCATTGTGTTAACTGAAAAAGAAAGAAAAATTACGATTTAAGAAAAGAAGTAAGAAAAAAAGAGAAAACAAATTAATAATAATCAAAGTGAAAGAAACAATTTTTGTAACACATTGTGTTTATGTGATGTTAATAAGAAAAAGGGAAGAAATTAAAGATGTCTAACCTACTTTAATGATGATATTGGAGTAAAAGTTAAGAAAAGAATAACGAATTTTTTTCGTTATAATAAAAAAACTACAGCAGACACAATGGAGACTTGAAAAATAATTGCGCGAGATTGTAGAGTGTGCGTTTTGAAAATATTCAGAAGAGAGCGAACATTTGCTACTTACTGTATACAGAATATATAATCATCATCATCAATAATAGTTTGCGTTTCTCGCTCTCTACTCTTTTTACTATCAAAAGCTTTTGCTGCTTTACCTATTATTGCTGTTTGAGTGAACGAACATTGAACATTGAATTGGATTATTGATACATATATATACATACACGTATACCTAATATTCTGTGTAGAATAAAAATAAAACTAGAAGTGACTCACCATACATACATATATATAGTATATATACTGAATTGTTAATCAGACAATTGCTTGTGAATCAATAAACACGAAGTGGGTTAATCAAATTTTATGAAAAAATCCACCTTACTGCTACTTTTGTGTACTTAGGTCGAGAGAAATTTTTTTTCCGCAATATAGAAGAAGTATAAAAATATGGAAGGAAATTTCACGAAATAAAAACACACATTTCCTTCATAGTCCTCACACTCTTACCTTACTATCGGCACTAACCGCTCGTGAAAAAGGAAAGAAAGAAATCATTTTTTGCGCTCACTGCTTCATTTGCTGACAACGAGTGACATAAGGAAATATAAATATATATATTTTACCCCTCTTTCAATCAGTTTCGATTCAATTTGACAGCATGTAAATGGTACGCGTCGTTATCTTCATGCTTAAAGAGTGTGAGTGAGTGAGTGCAAACAGTGTAAACATACATTAAGACATTATCGCAGTGCAGTCGAGAGCAAGCAAAAAGCAGAGGTCATATATGCCATACTTAAGTCTCATAAAAATGAGTAGAAATTCATTACATGACCAAACCAACATCCCGTTGATTGTCACCACGAATGAAGGTGGCACAGCGCGCTCGTCGACTGGCACCAGCCTCGACTCTAGCTATAAAGCAAAATCATGTCGTAGTTTCGTTCGTCAGCAGAAACTAAACAGCGAGAGTCATCGCAATAAATCTGTACCACACAACTTACAGGTAGCGCTCGCATTTTTTTCGTCTTTTCTTTCTCTCTCTGTTACTCTTTGTATCCTCGCTGGTAATGAATAACTAACTATAAAGACCAAAGACAATCAACATTTATTTGCATAATTTACGCAGTCCATGGGAATATTCGAATATTTACTTGCTATAGCATGCTTGTTTGCTTGCATATGTGTCAGTGTGTATATATATGGCAATTGTAGAAAAAAATTATCAACATCAATAAAGGATTCTTTTGTATGTATGTGTTTTTTATGCGAATGTATGGCCTTTATATATATTTTAAATATTTTCTCGTTTTTTCTCTCATTTAAGGACAATTGACTTTGTCATGAAACAAATTTTAACCAAAAAGAAATCATGCAATATCGTATTAAGTACTAAACTGCCTCTTAGTTATTCATTAAGATCTTTCTTATTTTTCTTCTTTTTCTCTCTCACAATCAATATATTTTGCGACTTTGTATGCTCTGGTGCTGCATGTTGATGAGGAAAATGAAAATTTTCTACTCTGACTAATTATAGAGTCAAAACATACCTGAACACGAGTGAAAGACCTTCCTGTGTTTCATTCAAATGCCAATGGATGTTGAGTGAAAAGAGTGAAGAGAAAAAAATCGATTGAAAGGCTTATGTGAGAATTAGATTCCATGCTTGCGGATATTTATTAGAAGGTATTTTATGAAAAATGAAAGTTTTTCACTTTTAAGTGTATTAAAATGTTTATTGATATAAAAGAAATTCGACTTTTGTTTAAAATTTTCATTGATTGTAAAGCAACAAAATAAAATAAAAGTTTATAGCACATTTTTCATAAAAATATGCACTAAAAAGTAGAAGGTAATGAATATTATGAAAATGCCAGCTAAATATTCGAGCGATAAAGTTGACGTGTGGAATATGACCAGTAGCAAAGTTTTGATGTATTCAACATATTCGTGACATTGTTTGCGAAAAAAAGAAAAATTCTACTTGAGTTGACAGGAAAGCAGTGCTTTTGAAGATGAAAGGAGTAAGAAAAATGAAACGTTTTTATATGCAAATATGACTTTAATTTTCAAAAGCGACATAGAGGAGAATGAGGAGACCAAAACAAGAGGCAGTTAAGAGCTTATAGAAATGTGACAGAAAAAACCTTTTACGACCGCACGACATCCATGAAAAAAAGGAAAATATTATTCATTTACGATATGCTGTTATTAAATAAATTTGGCTTCCTTCATACATTATATGAATATAATACCCTGGCAATGATCCAATTGTGTTACAATTTCAAGTATCTCTCTGTGTTAGATATATTTTGCGTATCTTTGCATACTGCGGGAGACATTTATGTGTGGCAATAGTAGAAGAAATGGGACTCAACATATTATCAATCAATTGTTCAGCAGCACGAAAGGTTGCGTGAGTTAAAAACAGTGTGCATGTATATTATTGAAGATTTATAACTGATAAAGTTGAGTCTGATGTTGGAAAAGTACTCACTGACTGACCACAGTGTGTGTGAGTGTATATGCGCGATGGTTTTGCATTTATTTGAGTAATTTACTTTGAGTGAATTTTTTATGACATAATCGAGCAGTGATTTGAAATTTTTATTGCTGCTCATGGCATATAAAGTGTAATTCAATTTCATTAACATTTAACAATGTCAAACTTTTGTTTGAAGTTTCTTTAACTCAATAATCTTCTTTGTAAACTTTTACAAACCAAAGTTTAAGCTTATGAGAAAGTTTTCACATTGTTGCCCATTTCTATAAGCTACAGAATATGACTCAAATCTCATCATTACGTATGCAAATCTGCCACATTCGCTTAAATTAAATTCACGCCCCACAAAGTGCAAAAATTAAATCATTCATTACCATGCTTTTCAATCAAAATTGAGTTTATTATGTATGAAATCAATGAACTAATTGTTCAATTAAATTATATTATATTATTCGGTTGATTCTCTTGAGTAAATCATAAATATTTTCTCTTGAATATTTCACGCGAGTTGGCGCATGAAACCTCAATTTTAATTGTTCAATGCTCGAACGGAAAGAATAACAATAAATCTTATGTTTGAACATTTTTCATTCTTGATTTGCTTGTAAATTGTCGACACTGTGTCCGGTCTAAATGTTATTGTCAATCATTAGAGATTTGTTAATTTTTTCCAATTTTTTAATCACAACTAAATTTCTAAACTTTTTTCATTCACATTTGCTAAAATTTAAAAATTATAGAGTTAAATGGCTATTATACAAAACGCACATGAGGCGTGACTTTATGAGATTGTATCATCATGATAATATGAAGCATCAAGTTTCATCTCTATTAGAAATATGAGAATGAATGTTAATAGTCAAACATATGAATATTTATGAACAAATGACAATTTATGCAACCAGTGTTTCCAACTTCAATTAAATTAATTATCTAAATCAACTCTCGTTCAATAATTAACCATCAATTACTCTCATTTTTCACTTCAACACTTGAAATTCGTGATTCGTGAGAAAAAAAATACAACCAAAAGCGCCACAAGGTAAAAATCGACATAAAAATGAAATTTCCTCTTTATTCAATTCAATTCTCAATCGAATTGGCACACGAATATTGCACAAAAACACCCAAAAACTGCCTCTGGACAATTTCAAATGATTTGTTTCCCTTTGATGTTTGAATTTCATTAATTTTTATAAGAAAAAGTGAAAGCTTTTCTTTATAAATAAAATTTCAACGGGATCCGTCTGTTATATTCACATTCACTTTTCAAGAGCACTTAACATTTATGTTTGAATTGGCATAGGAAAGGTGCCTCTGTAAAGAGAAACAAAAAAAGTTTTCTCATTGTGGGTGAAACATTTCAAATGACTCAATAGATTTTCCCATGAACATTGCTACCACACAATTGCTTGATTTATATCAACAATCGCAGTTCAATTGGAAAAATTATTGCATTATTGCTGTGTTATTCATCTTTTCATCCCTTTCATTTTATTCAATAAATCGAAAGGCAGAAATAGCAATAGAAAAATTGTTTTCATTATAGCGAGAAAAAATGTCTAATAAAAAAGTACACAGACAGAAAGCGCGTGCGCCTATTTTTAAGTTCTTCTTGAATTGTGAGAGAGAAATAAAAAAATATTTTTCTCATATTCCTTCACATCTGTGCTGTGCTGCCTCTGGAAATGTATGAAAGTGTGTATTATTTTTAGGAGGCGAACAAATGAAAGAAAAATAAGTTTCATATGATTTTACTACGTCGTCGAAAAAGTTTTACTACAAAACAACTTGTTTACAGATTTTCTCTCTTCTCTCGCCTTCCATTCCAATATATCTTTCCCAACTGGAATGACACACCGAATATGTACGTTCTGTATGAGAGAGAAAGAGCTTTTTTGGAATGTTTGCTTGTTCAATGGACCTGCGAAAAAAAATTCTGTGACTTTTTATGGGAGAAATGCAAATAAATTTTAGCAACCAGCCAAATGTCAAAGAGATTTATTATGTTGCACATGAGAGAGTGCAAAAACAAATTTTTATTGTTTATTGCATTTGTTTTTCTATATTTTTTCTTCTCTATTTATTGCATTACATTATAAAGGGCCAAGAGAAATGGTCCAGTGTGCGAATTACTGAAAAAAAGAATTCAATGAAAGTTGAAAATCACATTTCGGTTCATTCAAATTTGAATTTAAATGGATTAATGTCACAGGAAACAACACATAAACCTACAACTGGACTAGGAAAGGAGGTAAAGATTAAAAACAAAATTTCAAAAAAAACATTTTTGTTCAGTAATTATTTAATTGGTGTGTTATCGATGTGTCCCTGAGTTGAGATATAAATAAGTGTGAGTTTATCAGAGTACAAATCACAAACAAGTAGAAAAATAATGTTAAGAGCACGTATTTTAAATCCAAAAATGTATTATCATCAAACCTTTGAGATCAAACCAAAATTTCAAGCTATGATAATTTGTTTAAAAATTGTTTTAAATTTAACGTATTTCTTAATTTTATGAAACGAATCTGAATATCAAGTATTCATCATCTCAATTTATATATAAAACAAGTTACTTTAATAATTTTTAATAAGATACATAGGAGTCATAGTTTGGAAAGTTCTTGTAAAACAATAATTAGAATTTTTTTCGAAAATAACAATGAAATTATTGTTTGACTTCATTGGATTAAAATTGAAACGTAATAAATGCATGAGTTAGCAAATATAAATAACGAGGTATAAACTAAATTAGATTAATTAAAAACTCAAAGTGTAATGTAATTACTGGCACGCATAGACATACATAAAACTTTTGTTTATATGCCTCAATACAGAGAAGATTTATTAGGCAGATGAGCGATGATAATTACTGTCTGTAACCCTAACAACAGTAAAATGATATGTGCAATAAACCTATTTTACAGAACAACTCCAAGTACAAAGTAAAACCGATGGAAATCGAGGAGAATTTTAGAAGGGTATTTAATTAATGAAGAAAGGGATTAACGTGTGATTATGCACGTCAATCTCAATTGAGAGGAGGAAAATAATTTGTATATCAGCTTATGCACACATCGAATGTCATCTCATTATTCCGTCCTTAGTGAATTACTGTCTCATACTTTCATTAATATTAATTGACGACTACATATGGAAAGAAAAATTATCATACATTTTCTCTTTCTGCACATAAAAAATTACTTTTAAGCTTTTTTTCTCTCTTCAAACACCAAATAATAAATAAAATATAGACACACGAGAAGCCTCGAAGAGCTTATTAAAAGTTACTTTTTCTCTTCTTTTCTTCTCTTCTCTTTCTCTCTCTTTTCGCCAATCTAACCCTACCTGAAATATACACAAAAACAATCTTTATTTTGTCTATTACAGAACGATGATAAATACACAATCAGTAGTGAAGAAGAAAAATATAAAAAGGTTTATTGACAATTTTCCATCAAATTCATATTCACTCGCTACTATATTTCGTTCATATCCAAAAAAACCAAATTTTAATTCAAATCTATGTCATTGATAGTCATTCAAAAATATCTTTAGAATAGACACATTGAAATTGACGAATTTTTCATTATTTTAGTTTATTCGAGCGCATTTTTGTTGATGACAATGATTGGAATGTTACTAACCAAAAACGACACTAAAGTGACACAAAAATGCGCTAAAATTCAATTTGACATTAATAACCATAAACAGTATTGTGATTAAAAAATAATATTAAAATATACAGAACATCTACAGTCATATTTACGCTTTTCCCCAACTTCCCCTCTTTCGCTCATCGATTTAACAACCCCAAAAAATGATAATAATAATTTTATACAATTTTTCCATTTCTTTCTCTTTATTTTTTTGGCAATATAAAATATATCGTAAGAAAAATCGCAAATAATGAAATAAAACTGATGAAAAAAGCCACGTTGTGTGGTTCATTCATCGATTTTTAATGAAATGAAATAATAGTTTGTGAGAGACTATGAAAATTCATGATCTTAAATTAATTCGAGTGGTCGGATCAAGAGAGAAACGATATTAAATCCCTTGTATCATTCTACTGAAATAGAGAGTGACAAATAATCAACAAGTGATGCCACAAGCCATAATCAATTATATATCATTCAATTTTTATATTCATCAAATATACTAAAATTCTATCTCTCTCTCTCTCTCTTTCTTTATCCTCTTGCGAGTCCTATTATTTATGGGGTGAAAATGAGAAAAGATAATTCGAGAATTTCGTAATTTATAAATTAATATTAAAAACTAGCCTTGAGAATCAAATGGAATCATTGTAATTTCCATTGTTTAATATTCGAATTATGACAAATTAAAAATTAATGATTATTATTCCAATTTTCATCCCATAATGAGTTCCAACATAATTTTATTAATTACTTTGCTTTTAATGGTGATTTTTTCATTATTATGTGTGTGTATAATTATCAGTTTTATGATGTTGTATGACACTTCAAAAAATTGACTTTAATTAAGGAACTAAAATTTTTTTAATGCTTTTTGATTTATTTCTTTTATCACAATTTTCTATCCTGAAATTATTCAATAAATAGGTGCTATCGTTAGGAGCAGATGTGTTACCCGAATACAAACTTCAAAGTCCTCGTATTCACAAATGGACGATTCTTCATTATTCGCCGTTTAAAGCCGTCTGGGATTGGATAATCCTTTTACTTGTGATGTACACTGCAATTTTCACACCCTATGTGGCTGCATTTCTGCTAAATGAGCCTTCGATCGATACACGAAAGAAGAATAAGACATATGCAGACGATCCAATTGTGATAGTGGACTTGATAGGTAAAAAATGGTGGAAATTTTATTATTGTTCATTGGCTAATTATAACTTTTTTTGGAATGCAGTTGATGTAACGTTTGTGATAGATATTCTAATAAATTTTCGTACAACGTTTGTGAATGGTCAAGATGAAGTAGTATCACATCCCGGACGAATAGCAATACATTATCTTACCGGATGGTTTCTCATAGACTTAGTAGCTGCAATTCCATTTGACTTATTGCTCGTGGGAAGCGATACAGACGAGGTAAGCTCATGAGTTATGACACTAACAAATGAAATGATAAAAAACTTTCTCTGTCTCTTTATAATCCCCAAAAAAACCATATCTCTTCAAATCTAATTTAAACAAATCAAGCATTCCCAAGAAAAATGAAAACAACAAATAAAATCCATTTTATTAATATCGATGACATTCTAATATTTCTCTTTTGGTTTCACAAAAAATGATAAATATTTGTTATTTTTCTCAAGTCCATGCCACTGAATATTCGACGACTTTCTTTCTTATGTTTCATATGTTTAAAATTTTGTGTGTTTTTATTTTATATTTTTTTGGCAAGAATAAGAATGCTCATTTTTGATTGGCAATGAAAGAATATTTCAGCTGCAAGTGGTTGATTAAAAACAAGCAATTGAAATACCTTCCACAATGAGGAAGGTTATAGGAAAACAGCATTCTCAATTGATTATATAAATTGAAAGTTTTATATATGAGCTTAAGCAAATTAGATTTGCGAAGATTTATTACTATTTCAGAAAAAAACATGCAAGGTGTGGCTGAATGAGCATAAAGATAATAAATTAAACTTGTGGAAAGAAAATTTTATAACTTTTTCACGCAATACTCTTTGTATTTGTTCATAATTTTTCTATTTCAAACCTATTTATAAATAGAAAAAAATGTCTTTCTATCTTAAAACTGACCTATTTCTTTATTTAGCTTTGTTGTTCAAGTTTAAATCCACTGAGTTGCAAAATTTCCGCATTAAATCTGCTGTTGTATGAAATTATAATCTTCGCAAATAGATATTTCTCAGAGAATTTCCTATAATCTTCTTTGAATTTATCAAGCGTATAAAACTTAATGCAGCAAAAATCTTCAATCCAATTTTATGTTATCAGAGGTGGAATTTTTTATTTATTTCTATCGATACAGCTCAACAAAATATTTCATTGTCAATCATTGATGAAACACATTTCTGCAAAATTCACAGAAGAATGATAAAAAAAAATTCGGTGTTGCATCAGTTCACATTTTTTGATGAATTATTATTCATGTTCATGATTTTATTCTACCTCTTTTTCATAATTTTTCTTTTTTGTGTGATATTTTATAATTTTATTTTTATACAATGTTATTATACATTAAAATACTTGTCAATTTGGTTGAAAGGTTCGGAACACATTCATGTTTTTCTCTTGATAAGCTGTACTTAAAAAATCTACTCTACTAAAAAATAAAATAAATAAAAAAGAATATAAATATATAAAATATCCACTCTATAATCCACTCACTCTACTGTCCTTTATAATTTCATTTTTAATATGATTTATTTGTGTGTTTATGTTAATATACAATATATTTAAATGTTAATTGTGTGATTCATATACATTTCATGATAAATATGTCTTCGACCCTAAGAGCATAAATTTTCTATGCACAAACATCAACAACAAAAATAACCAAAAAAAATGGTAATGAATCCTAAAATGCAAATGTACAATAGTTGACAGAGCAATTACAAAACACAATATAAAAATGCAAATAAATGTTCAAAATATTGCGAATTGTGTCCGGCACATTTCATTCATTTCCCACATTTGTGAAAATATGAAACATGAAAAAAAATAACTTGTCCGATCTTTACACATGAATGAGCAAGCACATCATGTAAAGACTAAAAAACTGTTATTATAATTCTTCGTTTATTTAATTGCAGCTAGGACTGAGCAAGGACGAGGTACTAAAAAATACCAACCAACTTTTATAGATTATTTGATGAAAAACCAATGTTTATCCAAAAAGAAACTTACAAAAAAATATGAATGCCTATAAATAACACCTTTTTTCAAAAATTTTATATACCATAACTCAAAAAAAGTATCAAGTTTTCCACTCACGTAAATTTTTTTATGATCAAAAACTAAATTTCTTCTTTCTTCTGGTGAACGTAAAAGCTTTTCATTTTTAATCTGTAGAATTTGAATTTTTATATACCAAATCTAATGCAATATGTATATAAAAAAGTGCAGTCTTTCTGAATTTTCTGCAATGTTGCAAAAATTTTGAGCTTCTTATATGTTTTTGTACATGCAAGCATATACTATAAAATAGTTGATTTGAATTTGATATTTTTTGCGCTATGGCCAATAATCGTTCACCAATCTATTTTTGGAAGTAAAATAGAAGACAAACTTTTCTTTTTTTATCATGCAGCGTGTTGTAAAGATTACAAAAGCACAACTGCTTCACCTTTTGCCACTCATTTCTTCTTTTTTAAGCAAGCTATAACTAGGATAAAATAAAATATTTCAGTGCCAAGGGAGTGACACACACAAAATCACACAACAATTTGCTTCTCTTTTTCTTCCTTTCTCTTGTGTCGTGCTCTTTCAAAATAATAAAATTTTTATGATTTTCATCATCTTTTTGTATTTTTAATTTTTCTTTCTATTTTCACACTCATGGTAAATAACTATAATCATTAGAAATTCTTGACAACAAAAAAAAATTATAATGCTCTAATGCTGACATTAATGACTAGTCATTCCAACCCTAAAAAATTTTCTAATTAAAAGCTGTAAATAAACTTATCCGTTATCTCTATTTCTTGACTATATCACGTGAAAATTTTGTATCTAATTAATTGTGGCAAATTAAAAATGCAAAGGGAATCTTATGTAAAAGAATTAGTTGATGTGTATATAGCTTAATACCATATTATCATACGTTTGTAATCAAAAATAATCAAAAGAGCTTTTTTGTTTCTAAAATTATCATCATTTATATGTGTAATTAAATTGAAAGAGAAAGATTTCATTAGTTTCAACTTATACATTTTTAATTACATCATTCACAAGTTAGAAAAGTGCACCTTTCCAAAAAAGAGCTCTTTTGTCTTTCATATGTACACAGAATATAAAAGAATCATTACATTTGATTTCATTATTATGGTTTTCGCTCAATGTTCAAAAGAATAAAAAAACATCTCTCTTATAAAGAGTCCACAAATGAAAGCCATCATTACCATAACACTCATTAAAGTAGTAGAATGAAAAAGCTTTTTTATGCGATGCTTTTCTCATTGGCTTATTCTTTTCCTCTCTTTTGTAAATATTGTAATAATAAAAAGAAACAGAATGAAAATATTTTTTATCGCATAAATAAACTCTTTCGCTATAATTATTTATTGTATATCATTGTAGTAGATTAATTATCAACTAACCAGTTGCAAAAGAAAATTTTATGTAAATTCAATTCGTTGAAAACATCCAGAGAAAAACATTTTTACGAACGCGATAGAACCGAAAGAACTGACTTTAGTTTCGTCTTGTGTATGATTTTGTATGTGTGTAGAAACTTTCTTTCTTTATTTTAACTTTATGTTGATTTCTCTGCCCCTTTCTCCTTCTCCATATCATTCACTATATTTTGAATGATAAACGATCATTTAGTACGGTCGAGGTCTTTTTCAAATAAATTTTCTACTCTAACTCTCTCTCTTTCTTTTTCTGTTTCCCAAAAAATGATAACAATGAAGAGAAAAAAAATTAATTCACACAAAAAATAATTTCCAATATTGATGATTGTTTTGTGCCACTGTAATTTTTCCGTAGACAAATAAAAATTTGTTTTTGCATTTTTTTTCTTTTTTCTTCAAAATAAAAAATGAATGTATGAAAAATTTGAAATAAAATTTTTGAAATGAAGGAAATGGAAGAGGTAAGTTGGATAAAATCCACAAATTCAAACAAACTAAAACTACTCTTGGCTTATGATGTATAGATTTACAAAATATATATAAAAATATTAATTCCTTTCTCCATTTAGTAGTCAATAAAGTCATTTTCCCTTTCTTTCATTTCCTCCACCAAAATACACAAATACGATCGACAGTAATTGAAATTTGATGATTAAAATGAACTAAAAAACATACGAAAATTCACTTTAATCGTTGAATTCCAATATCTGACACTCGTTTTCTTCCCCATCTATCTATCTTTTTCCATAAATAAGATTATTAATTATTGAGCAAATTATTATAGTTATATTGCACTGATTGTTGATTATTGTATTTGGATATCAAAAAATTAAACTTCATTTATTTTATCATAGCGGTAGCAAAGAAATCACACAAGGTTAAAATTATGTTAAAAATGAAGAAGAAAAAAAAAATTAATTTGCCACAAGACTTTTTTTAATTATATCAAAAGAATTTTCCATCAATGAGAATTTTACTACCATAACTTTTTTATACTTACTTATATAGCTAGCTAGACTCATGACTGTAATGTGAATGAAAACAATTTTAATGGCTTTTGAATTCTTTATAACTCCTCTCTTACATTCATCTTCATCAAACATGCTTCTCTCGCTTCCCTATCTCTCTCTTTAGAGAGAAAAAAATTAAAAGATAAAAAAAGTTGAAAATCATGACCAAAATTGTAAAGTAGTTTAAAAGAAATAATTGATGACAATTTCTTGACCAAACTGAAAACAGGATTTAAAGCTCCGCTAGATTTCACCCATCACACATTCTTTTCACCTTTTTTCCTCTTCAATTTTTTAAATATAATTTCTTTACTTGCACTTTAAATTTTTTCTTATTCTTATCTTTTCTTACTTAATAAATGAATGAACAAAAAAATTTACCCTTAAATGTCAAATATTTAAAAAAATCACATAAAAAAACTCTCTAGTTGGACAACTTTTTAATTTTTTTATTGTAAAATACTTTTTATGCTCTCTATTCCTTGCTCTTGCTATTGTTTTAATCCTAATTAGATCTAATAGAATTTTAACAGAACAGAAGAAAAAATTGAAAGTTGACCAGCAACGGCACAATAAGAAATAATTAAAGCAACAATTTTTTAAAACACATTTCAATGAACTTTTTTTTCTTTATTGGCATTTGAGAATCACAATTGATACACAATAAATAAATGAAAAACAGAATATAGAATGACAACGTTCTAATATCTTAATAATTTTAGACTACAACTCTGATCGGATTGTTGAAAACGGCACGTTTACTTCGACTCGTAAGAGTTGCTAGGAAAATTGACAGATATTCAGAATACGGAGCTGCCGTACTGGTGCTTTTGATGGCAACATTTGCTCTTATTGCTCATTGGCTCGCTTGCATTTGGTATGTACTATGTAAGGTGCATCGTGCATCTGCATATCTGCATCTTCCTCCTTTCTTGTATCATACACGAAAAATTCAATGTTAATATCCTCCTTTTCTGTTGATAATTTTGCTATTATTAAGGTATGCCATTGGTAATGCAGAACGTCCTTTTATGGAGCCAAAATATGGATGGCTTGATGCATTGGCAGACGCAACGCATCAGCCTTATTATCCTAATAATACAGGCGGTGGCCCAAGTATAAAGGTGAGAACTTCTAGAATTTTTAATAATCTTCTTTTAACATATTTTCACGAATCTTTGATCCCAAACAGAAAACTTTTTTTTCTGTCGGATTAGGAGAATTATCATTTCTGAATCTGTTGAGAAATTATGTGAAACTTTTCAGATGCAACTAAAATGTATGCTTGTAAAGTATGATAATTCATGAAAGAGATATAAATTATATTTTCTCTCATTTAACTGACTTTGTTCGTAGAATTAATGAATTTTACAAGGTAGAAACACTTCAATTGTCTATAAAATATGAAGATAAAGTTACTTCTAATAAAAGATATATATTTGATAAATTTTACTTAACAGTTTTATTTCGTATTTAGTAAATTAAAAAAATTATATTATAACAATTGAAGATATCAAAAAGCAACCATAATATTTTTACCTTGAAGAATTTATCATATTGATACTTTATTGTCGACAATTGCTCTGAAATTCTCATATAGCTCAAACAGGAAAATAATTGAGTTTATTTCAATGAGTGACTGCTCTTGTTGTTTATTGCTCATGACAGCAAAACAAACTATGTTATGAAATGTTCATGAAACTAGTTCACATTTATGATAGATTCACATGATATTTCCTTATTCGAAATGTGAAAATAATCGACGTATTGTCTAACAAGATAAACTTTTCTTAATTTTTTTTAAATTCAAGTTACATTTCAGAAAAAGTTCTCTCGAATCAAAAATACATAATAACAACATTTATTTCAATTTTCTGATTAGTTTTCAATAAGCGCTACCGTCTTCCCTCAAAAACAAGAGCCGGCTCTTGTATTCAAGGGTGACGTTTTTTGCTGAGTCATTGTTTATTTTTAGTATGTAAAAATATACGTTATTTCAAAAATGGCTCTTTTATTCGAATACAAGAGCCGGCTCTTGTTTTCGAGGGAAGACGGTAGCTTTAAAATTCTTTTTTTATTCACGATGAATTTTTCAATTATAGTGTCGATGGATAATACATAACAAGCATCATTGTGATTATTTTTAAAAACAGCTTTCTCATGCGCAACCTATTTTTAAGCTCACGATTCTCGTTGATTAAAGCTTTTTTCTCACACATATCACGAATCTCTCGTTTTTCCATTATGGGAAAAAAAGAAAGAAACTTTTGCATAAAAACAATATTCTTTCTGTTCGTATTCAATGCATTTTCAGCATTATCCCTAATAAAAAAGAGCACAAGGAAAGAAAATATTTTTTATTTGTTTGTGCATTGTAAAGATAAAAACTTTATTATTTACGTTGCATCTTTGAGAGTCACTCAGAGTGAACATTGTTACGGTTCCAATTACATTTAAAAAAAACGTGAGAAGAAAAACTGTAATTTCTATATGCTTCCAGGGGGATAAAAATTATCAAAATATCAAATTATTTAAAACCTTAATTAAAACACTTGAAAAACTCATTTCATTAAAAACTTTTACAAAAAAATTAGTTGAATGTTTTGTTCATATGTATATAACCCTCTTGTTTTTATTCATATTATACAAATTGAAAGCTTAATATTTCATCATTCATTTCAATGCTGAATAACAAAATGAAGGAAATGTAATGAGAAAACAATGCATTTCATTAGTGTCATTTGTTTTAAAACTAAGAAAGAAAAAAAAAATGAGCAAAAAGTAAGACAAGGAAGGAAAGCTCATAATTTATTAAATTGTAACATTATTTCAGATATTTCCTTGAGCCAATATGTTCACTCTTTTTTTGTATTTCATCTTTTCCTCATTCTTCATGCTTTTTCCATCTTTTCTCTTTAACAGTCACGATACGTAACAGCACTTTATTTTACATTTACGTCGTTAACGTCTGTTGGATTTGGTAATGTAGCGCCAAATACAGATGCCGAGAAGATTTTCACCATTTGTGTCATGTTGGTTGGATGTAAGTG
Organism: Polypedilum vanderplanki; assembly: GCA_018290095.1. Taxonomy (NCBI): domain Eukaryota; kingdom Metazoa; phylum Arthropoda; class Insecta; order Diptera; family Chironomidae; genus Polypedilum; species Polypedilum vanderplanki. The sequence goes on along the minus strand of CM031380.1, from coordinate 25,763,147 downwards.
ATGCGACTTATCTTTCGCTATTTTCAATATATTGTATAGATTGACATGCATATATGTGCTACTAGAGGCTGAATTTAATTTGACATCTCATCTATTTAGCTCTCATGTATGCCAGTATCTTCGGTAATGTTTCGGCGATTATTCAACGACTATATTCCGGCACTGCACGATACCATACACAAATGCTGCGAGTTCGCGAGTTCATTAGATTTCATCAGGTGAGTTTTGGTGTTTGCGTGTGCATGTTTGCTGTCCGAAACATGAGCATAAGTAGACACCAAATGAATATGAAATGAGAATTTGTACATATTAATATTAATATTGGAATTACTTACTCTCTCACGTCAGATACCGAATCCATTGAGGCAGCGATTAGAAGAGTACTTTCAGCATGCATGGACATATACGAATGGCATTGATATGAATTCCGTGCTTAAAGGATTTCCCGAGTGCTTGCAGGCAGACATTTGTCTACATCTAAATCGTAATTTACTGAGTAACTGTGCGGCGTTTGATGGCGCTTCACCGGGATGCCTTCGAGCGCTTTCATTAAAGTTCAAAACTACTCATGCTCCACCGGGTGATACTCTCGTGCATAAAGGCGACGTTCTCACGTGTCTATATTTTATCGCGCGTGGCTCTATAGAAATACTCAAAGATGATGTCGTGATGGCTATATTGGGTACATTTTTTATTTAATCATCATGATAATTTTAATTGATTGTATTTTATAATATAGGCAAAGATGATATTTTTGGCGAGAATCCATGCATACACTCGACACTTGGCAAATCAAATTGCAATGTTAGAGCGCTCACTTACTGTGATTTACATAAAGTTTCGCGTGATGACTTACTCGATGTTCTCGATTTATTTCCCGAATTCTATGATAGTTTTGTCAATAATCTTGAAATAACTTACAATATGCGTGATGTAAGTGAACAGTAAATGATTAATTACTTTTTTATGTAAAATTAATTATATATGTGTGTGTTTAGTTGAAAAGAATTTTATAGAAATAGAGTAAAAATGTTCTTTCACCCTTAAAATTTTATACCTTAGGAGGAACAAGCTGGTGTAGAAATAAGACATAGATTTTACAATATGATGAGATCAAATTCACAAGATCGAAATAGTGATACTAGGTCTATTAAAGCAACGTAAGTAAAAACTGTTTTTTAAACAATGGAAAATTACACGAATTTCATGCCAGAACAATCTTGTTCTCAAATGTTTGCCAACTTTTTGACACTAAATGTTATTGAAATGAATAATAACAAAAATTATTTGCTTTTGGGATAATTTGAAAGCTCTTGAAGCACTCTGAGTATATTTATTTATAAGCAGTTTCTAAATAATAGCGCAGTTTAGTGAATAAAAACCCTCAAGCAAATTTTGAAAAGATTAAATTTACACTCTAGCGGAAATTAATATTAGAAGAGTTTATAGAAAATTTTTAGTTTCATTGATTGAATTTTATTGGCTTTAGATTTATAATTTCTATAGAAACTAAAATTCTTAGCTTAATAGCTTTAAAATTTAATAAACATCAATAACCCGACCATAAAAAAACAATGGTAACAGCATTCACACATCAAAATTTAATTAAAATCGTTGTGATCAATCACAATCATTTATTTTTTCTTGAAATTTTCTTTAATTACCATCAAACTCACTTTTTTTCCTCGATAGAACAAGTTATCATCCACCAATCCATCACTATCATCGACCACATTCGCATCATTCGCAGTCAGTGAATAACAGCAAGCATGAGACTTCGCATGATCGTCACTCTGTGGGACAAATAAGTGAGAATATGGAGTATGATAACGATAGGAAATATTCAATATCCGGTAAGTGTGAATAACATAAAAAAATCCCCAAACCCTTCTAGTACTTTGCACTTAACACAATTTCTTAGACCCATCCTGCTCCTTTTCTTTCTTTCTCTGCATCTTTTTACATTCAATTTGCTGTCATCGACAAGAAAGCTCCTTTGTTTGCGATAACAAATTTGTAACTGGGGAGTTTTTTCGGTGCACTTTTCTTTCATTGTCACTCACGTTCTTTATCACTCGTTGAAATGGAAAGAAGCTATTGAATAACAATGGCACTGAAAATAGAAGCAAACTCAGGACGGTTCAACAGAAATAAATGACAATTTGTTTCTTAAAGTTTTAAAAATAGCTAAGAAATTTGAAATTTGTTAATGAATGCAATTTTCTTTGTTCCTTTATAAAATATTTAATTTAATTCAGGCTTTCTACTTTAACTTGTTTTTGACTTTTGATAATTTACATATATTAAATTTTAATTTGCAATTAATTAAAGACTTTTATTACAAACAATTATCAAAGTATTTCATTGAGCCGTTCTGAAAAGGAAAACTTACTTTATTGTTGTCTTCTTTATTAATAGAAATTTCTCTTTCTTTCTCTGTAAAACTTTCTTCTCTTTCACTTCTATTTTTTATTTCATTTTTTCCTTTTTAAAAAAATACATAAAACACACTTTGCACAAACAAAACTATGTCAATAATGATGATAATTATATCAAACCATCAACCAACAACAATAATTCAATTCTTTTCGGGCACAATTCTTCAATAAAAACACTTTTTGAACCTTTGTATTCGATGAACACAATTGAAGGATTTGTATCGACCATTAAGAGAAGCATTCCAGACTTGCGATCTATAAAGCATCAACCGCTTGAAAACTGCAAGGACGGTAAGGACAAAGAGATGATTTATTGTTACAATTCCTATCTCTATAACTCTTCCCTCATTCGGTTGCTGCCAACAGACTTCTTGTTTTGCCGCTTGTATATAAAAAAATCAATTATTTTGAATACATGAAAAAAGTGTCAATGTGCTCTGATTTGTTTTACTCGATAACATGTGACACACATACACCCAACATTTTATTTTTATTATTGTCACACTCACACACTTTTTTGTCTTATATTTTTATGATTGTTATTGCTGCCAGCTGTTTTTTTGTATTTTTCTGTCAACATTTTTTAATTTTCTTTTTAATTTTCACAGTTACACCAACGGGAAGTCCAAAAGGATCTTATAAGCGCAGCATTTCAGAAGAGCAGCAACGAGAAACTGTAACACTGAAGGCTGTGAGTAATCAAGTGTGTGGATGCGGTGCTAAAGCAAAAATGCGTGAGAGCAGTTCAAAAAGCACAAGTCCTGAGGATGAAGTGTTTCAACATGCTCCAACATCGTGTTGTGCTGCTAAAGAGGCTAGTGAAAAAGAGTAAGTAAAAGTAGCTGTAAGCTATTTTAATTCCAAATTTTCGTTATTTTTAAAAATTTATAATATGAAGTTGATTAATCTTCAAATAAAATCTAATAAAATAAAATAATTTTATTTTATAACGAAAGTTTAATGTACATCATCCCATTCATGAAAATTTAAATATAATTATTATTATATGAAAAATATATAATATTCACAATAATAAAATGTTGTTTTAATTTATTTCAGCATGTTGAGAAATCAATTGGCAGAAATGTCATCGCGAATAGACAATTTAGAAAGTAGCCTGCGAAAGGATATTCATTCGATTCTTGATTTACTACATCAGCAGCAACAAATTCAACTTCAAATGCATCATCAGCAATTTCAGCAGCAAAATCAATCGCAAACACATATTTCTGGAAGGTAAAAAATTACAAACACATTCACACTTTCGATGTTATTTCGATAGAATCTCGTTTGTAGACCCTTTTAGTCTATAAACGATAGAGCTTGTAAAATTTCAAATTTTTTTATCATCATCAGCGATTCGATGAAAAAAATGGCGATGAAAAGATTATTCATTTTTACTTTTTTTATTCTATTTTTTCTCATCCCACGCATCACACACTCTTCTGTTCTATTTTCGTGTTTGTTGTTGTGTCTGCTGTTTGGTTTTTCTTTTTTTCTTTCTTTTTTCGCGCCAAATGGTTTTAATTGTTTAGCACTAACGAATCTTACAGACCTGCAGCATCATATCAGCCGTCCGAACGCAGTGATTTTTCTTTCGATAATTTAAGTACAACTACGGATAATAATACACAGACAAAACAGCCGCAGTCGTTGCCACCGCCACAACATCAATCGTCGTCGCAGTTATCGAGAAATGTTCAGCGATCAGTATCACAACCAGAGTGCGCAAACGAAAAAAGTTTATTCAAGTAATTCATCATATTTCCACATACCCAATGATTTGCTTTAATTGTTATTAACGCTATTTTTAGATGTTCAAAGTTCTCATCGTTTAATCAGCCTATGGATGATGGTAATGAAAACTGGAATATTTTTGCACCTATCGCCAAACTCGAGTCGCTCGATGAAATCGATCAAGTATGATAAATTTAAACCCTTAAACTAGCGTGAAAAACTCAAAAAATGACTACATTATACATATTGTATAATCTTATCTTAGTTTTTTTAAAAACAATAACAAACTCCTAATTAACTAATCAAAATGAGAACTTTTATCTTTAATCGAGCACTTCTTAGACTCACAATTTATTAATAACTTTGACAAAACTAATAATCATGTAAAAACATTTTTTTAGTGCTAGTTTTCATTTTTACATACACACAAGGAGATAAACTTTTTTGTATAAAAAACTCTCTCTATCTCTATCTAAGCTACTTACCTAATTTCTCAACTAATGAGATAATGACATGCTTTACGTAAAAATAAACATAAAAAAAAGAAGAAAAAAAAACTATTTCGGCCAACATTTTTTGTCGCTGTATGAAAGAAAAAGTTTTTGCTCAAAACACTGACTTACCAGAAGCTTTCTATTCTAAAAAGAACAAAACATGAAAATTTTTGAAACATTTTTTAAATTTTAGAGAAAAAATTGAATAATTGTAAAATAAGAAAAAATCTTGATCATACTTTTACTAAAAATACGATACTTATTTTGAATAGTGAAGAATGAATAGGAAATGGACTGAATGATTTTTTTGTAAAATTATTAGTTACCGCTTCATTGGTCCATTTCAAAGTTATGGTTTTGTAACATAATTCTTTTTAAATCTTCCTCTTTAAAAGTTACTTTTAAAAATGTGGAAAATATAAGGAAAAAATATTGAAATTGATTTCATAAAAATTTTACAACTTCTACAAAAAATTAAAATTTTTTAGTTTTACAATGTATTTGTAAGTTTTTTGAATTTTGTAAAATTAATTGCAAAAATTGTAAAAGTTGTAAAATGGAATGATTTCTAAACTTTTCACATTTTTTTTCATTTTTAAACTCTAAATATTTTTTGTAAATAATTAAGTTAACTTTCATTGTAAATATTTTTCTCTTTAAACTTTTTGCACAAATTTTTTCTTTTAAAATTTTGCAAGAAATTATTTTTATAATAATTTAAGCACGCACCCTCCTCATTTTGTCAAGTTAATTAGTCAACTCTAATTTAGTTTCATTCTCTTTTATTTTATTATTGCAATCATTTTTTTCTTTTTTTTTATTGCAGGAAAAGAAACATTCCTCCGAAACTGAAACTCCTACTGAACAAGAAAAATAATTTCTATCTTTAATTTCTTTTCTAATTCACATACACGTAATGAATATGTAGAAAAGATCCCTAAAGCTCTCTTTTAATTTTAATATCCTGCACAGGAAATGTTAATTTATTGTCAAAAGACGTCCGTTATTATTCCTTGTTAATTAATTTTTAATCATCCCGAGTATTGTTACGATGAAATCCTTAAATATTTATTTATTATCGATAATGTCAATGAGCAGAAACATACAAAACACTTTCACATACATTTTCTACTCTTAGAGAAAAAAAAAACATTGCCAAAAAATAAGAAGAAATGTTATGGGAAAGATATTTACTCTATTTAAGTTTATTTCTTGCTTCAATTATCAGCTTACTAATAATTAAGAAAAAAATAAGTAATGTGAGAAAAGGAAGAAAAATTTATCAATTTTTTGGGGCCACACTCAATTTAAAAAACTTAGTTAAAAATGAGATAAAAAGAAATTTATTCATGCGCAAATTAATTAATCAAGTGAAGCTAAAAATCATCGTTTCCATGACAATATAAGATTAGATAAACTTTAGTTTTTCTCTCTTTTTTCGAGTTTTTTTGCAGAAGCGTAAACTGACGGCAGTCATAAGTATCGTATAAATCTTAGATGATATTACTTTTAGATATTTAAATGAAACATTTATTGATAATTAATTAACTAAGCAATTAGCTTTTTGCGCTGAAAATAAAACTGAATGAACTGGCATTGTAGCTAAAACAAAAAAGCGCGATAAGCAAAATGAAACCAATTTTTCCTCTTTTTCTTATTAATAAATATATACATGCATTATACTTATATATAGTGAAAGTAATTTGAATCATCATGTCGCGAAAAAATTTTAAGTAAGGACAAAAAAAGCAAAAAAGAATCATTAAAAAAATATTCAGTAAGAGGCCTTTTACTTAGAAGTTTAATGAATTTTTTTAAGAGAACAAAAATGGAAACATCAAAATAAGATCAAAAAAGTTTATTGTTAGAAGTCAAGAAGATGCCCTTAACCATTTCGATATTTTCATTTTAGGTTCAAATTTCTTATCTTTTTTAGCATGACACTTTCCGTAGCGGACAGATTTTTATTTCGCCAAAAGAAAAAGTTTATAGATGAAAAAATTTTCTGATTTCGAGCCAATTTAAAATGCCTAGGTAGAAAATTGATAAAACTGCGTGAGAAACAATTCCATATCAAATTGAATGAGGGAAAAATTAACAACATAAAAATTTCATTTATTCACTGCTATTTATGTAAATTTAAAAATTTTTCACATACATAAAACACAAGGATACACTGACTTTCTCTCTCCTTCTTAAATTTTCCTTTCACTTGATGATGATGAATTGAAAAAGAAAAAATTATAATAAATAAATGTGATGGAGAGGCTTGATTAGGGTCTCATTTCTTGTGACATTTTTAGTCAAGTTTGTCTTCATTGAAGGCAAAACCGCAATTTTGCATTATCATAAATTAAAGTATACTTTTATTTGACGCTTTAAAATGAAATTTAGAAATTAAAATATCAATTGAGAAGCTTTTAAAAATTTGTTTTTTATCCAGAAAAAGCAATTGATTATTTTTTATTTTAATAAATTTAAAAGAAAAAAATTGATTCCAAGAATTCATTTTTGATATTTAAATATTTCACTTTTTTCTAATTTTATTATCTATAGAAAGCGCAACAATTGTGAGTAAGAATGAAGTAAAAAATAATTAGTTTTGAAAGGAAATTATGTAGAAATTCAAATAATAATTTATAAAGAAAAAAGTAGAAGTTAGAGAAAAGGGAAAAAGTTTAAAATGGAGTCATGCAAAGTAAATTTTAAGGCTATATTCGCATCAGCTCTCTCACACCGAACATATAAAAGACAAGAAAGTTCATTTGGTGAATTGACCAATGAAATGATTCATTAAATATTCCGTTTTCCTTAATTACGATATCATCAAAAATTTAAAATCACTTGAATTCTCGATATAAAACGAAATAAATTTGTAAAAATTAATTTTAATTATGCTTAAATGAAAACTTTCGATGATAAATAAAAGTGAAAAATTTGCTTCAAAAGAAAGAAACAAGGTTCCCTTTCTCGCTCTGACACACACACACATATTACACAAAAATTACACTCAAAATTTACATGACACACAAGAACACACGAAACGGCTGAAAACTTTTTAAAAATATGTTATCTATTGAAATAAAAAATATCATATGCTCATTGTTGAAATTAAAGTAAATAAAGAAGATGAAAAAAAGATTTAAATAAAAGACGTTGTTATAATTTATACAGAATTGCTTCGTTATAATGAGAAAATTACATATAAAAAAATAATGAAATCGCAATAAGTTCAATTACTTCTCTCTGTTTCTATATAAACTAGAAATTGATGCTTATGAGTTATATATATGAGAAATGTTTAAAAAATAATAAAGAACAATGCAACAAGTGAATGATAAAAATTATATTATCAAGTTTCTAGAAGCACACACAAAAGAATTTTAAAGACATTTTTTGTGAAACATACAATGAAAGAACTAAAAAGAAGAAAACAAGCCAAGCTTAAAATCGTAAAAAAATTTTGTTTTCATCAAAACATATATGAAAACGATCAAAAAAGAAAATAAAAACTTTTTAATATGAAAAAAAAATTGTGTTCAATTGAAATTGAATTTTCAGATTTTTACTTTCACAATGCGCGCATAAAATATCGCATGTTTCTGATCCTTTGTAGTGGATTGATTTGAAGTAATGTCATGTCATACGCTAAGTGAATGGATTTTTTTTCTCTTGTTCAACAATAATAGTTCCACAGCCTGAAAACGAGTGAGCGCGCGAGTCAAGTTTAAAAATGGTAAGAGCAATGCTTCTGTAAAAAGTGTGCATGATTCATGGAGAACAGAAAAAAGTTTTCGTTGTATTTTCTGTATTTCTCGCATAGCTCACGGAAAATTTCGCTCATTTAGCTTTTTAGTTCAGTGTCAGCGTTCGAGTAAGTTAGTTGGATGCAAAAATTGCGCGCGTATCATGAGACTTGTAATTGTGTGATATCAGGGTCAAAAAAGTGCTTTTTAATTGCCTTCAATTAAAATTAATATTGCAACTTCGCAAAAATTGTTATAAAAGTGACTAAAAAGAGTCCTTAAATGGCGATTATAATTGAAAATGGATGAAAAAATGTTGGAAAAATTAATTTTGTAATTTAGTTAAAAATGATGAATAAAAAGCTTTGCAACTGTGATAAATATTTAGTGTGAAAAAAAGAAAATTAAAAACCAAGGAATAAAAATACTGTGGATATTATGAAATCAATTAAATTATTCTGGTAAGATACTGGCGGCAATAGAAATAGCCAATTTTAGTTTATTCCCATTTCCATTTTTTTTTGTGATTCAGTTTCATTGATAAAAAGAGAAAAAAAAGAAATGAAAATTCATAATCAGTTTGTTTTTTCCTCTTCTTAGACTCATTCTTTCTAGTGAATCGATCAAACAAGACGAAATGCCTGAATTGTAATGAGCTTTTCACTCTCTCTCAAAAACTTGTGGTTTTAATTCTGACTTGAACTGTTTTTAAACCACACAATTTTTTTACTTCCATGTGATAAAATCAAAACGTGCCAATAATAAAAATGAATTTCTTTTTCTTTTAATGGTCAGTTACGAAACTATCTGCGTTATTTTAATTGTGTCGTGTCTAAGGTAGTCAGCAAAAGAAAAATATTCGCTTAAATTATAACTTCTTATATAGCCACAAAGACTAAAAATTTCATTTACTAGATTAAAGGAAAAGAAAATTCAGATAAGGAGCTAATTTTGACGCTCATAAAAAGTGAAATAAATTTTCTCTTTTCTATTATTAGAGGCACAAAAGAGAATGGCCATCAAAAATTCTCAATGTAATTTATCATTCTTACATTTTCACTTGAAATTTGATAATTCATTAATAAACATGTTCTTTTAGTGTGTTTACTGCCATTGACTTTACTTCAATGAATTTTAGCATTCGCTGTTGCATAAATTGACATTTTTAGGATTTTTTTAGAGAAAGCTAAGGTCAAATAAAACAATTGAGTCATTGACAATCAAATTTTTTGATTACAAAATTGCAAATTTTTACTAAAAATCATTGCTTGTCAAATTATTAAAAAATATTTTTCAATAAAAATTCTAATTGTTTTGAGCTGTCGTTTTTCATTAAGAAATCAAAAAAATAAACCTTGAAAAGCAATAAACCTTGATATATATTTATGACTTTATCTCAATCTTTCGCTTGCGCTTTATTGCTATCAAATTAATTGCCAAAATTAGCATGAGAATAAAAGTGAATATTGTAAATTAAATTGAATTTTAATGCCTCGTGCTTGCAATAAAAACAAGCGTAAACATTTCTTTCTTGCGAGTGGTCGCAAGAAAGAAACTTCGTGACAGAGCTTTTTCTATCGTGTAAATCAATATTTAAAATACAATACTAAGAAAAAGCTGCAAAAGGGAAAATTTGCATACTTAGAAAGAGACTTTTGAGTGCGCTATTGCAAAGTAAAGTGAAATGAACGATTGGAGCCACATAATGAAATGTTTTTCAAAGTAAAACTTGTAGCAAAAAATATAAAACGAAACTTTTCATTATGAATTTTTATTTATTAAAGTTTTCCATCGACAGCAGCTGCAGAAAACTTTTCGTCATACAAAAAAAGAACATTTTGTATTCCGTGCGTTATTATCTGTTTATTTAACTAGGGAAAAGTATGTCAATTTTTAAAGAGAAATTGTTGCTTTTTTTCCAATTAAATTTAGAAATATTGTGACAATCTGTCAAACAATTTTCATCAAAAATCACGCTAAAAATTTTCAAGATACGTTAGAAGTAAAAAATTTCGCGTGCACAATTTGTCAACTAAACTATGAAATAAAACAAAATAAAAACTTGGAAATTTCATGATCACCTTCTTTTCAAAAAAGTTCTTCTTTAAAGCTAAAAGAGCACTGTTATTCATAAACTCTCTGAAATACCCATAAATAGCAATTGTCAACGTTATTTGATGACGAAAGAAGCAAAAAATTCAATTTTTCGATTTTTTTTGCAATTTTTAAAGTCATCAGTGACGACTTATTATCGAAAAAAAGCAAAATAAAAATTAAAGAAAAACACAAGCACGTGATATGTTTAAAGAAGAAAGCTTATTTTGCGTGGAAATCAAAATTTTTAAGCTAAAAGTTGAGAAAATCATTATTATCAAAATTAGGTCATCAAATTAATGCGTCTCTGAGTCAATGGTTAATAAGGCGAAAATTTTCATCATGTTGAAGGTTACAGAAGTGTTGTTTAAAGGAAGTCAAACCATGCAGTACAAATAAATTGTTTCCTTACTCACGACCATGTTGCGTTGTCGTCTGATTTTAAGTATAATAAAGAAGGCATAATTTAAATAAAACACGCGTCTTGTTGTAAAACCTTATTTCATATTTCACTCACTGCGACGATGATTGTAGTAGAGGCATAAGAAAAGAATAATTTTTCATTCTCCCCTTTATGAATAAAATTTTCTGCTTACTCTTCAGATTATGAATTTTCATTTATTACGCTTTAATAACTCATTTCATACACTTTGACTCCTACTGACTGAAAAAAATTTAAATCGCAATTTATTAACTTTCAGTGCAATAATACTGGTGAGAATGAAATTTGTACTACTTGCATCAAACATATCAAGTCACTTTGACATGAGTGAAAATTATGACAAGAATAATCGACCTAGTAAGTCAATTAGAATATTTTTAATAATTTTTGTTATTTGCAAAGTATTTTCTATTGTTAATTACCAATTTTATATATTAAATGAAAATATGCAATTTTTATTTCTAAATATGTTCCTTTTTTAATATTTTTACTTAAATTCTTGATGGTTATGTTTGCTACTGCCTACTTTTTTATCTTAAAATTTTTATTCATTTAAAACAAAATTTATTATCCTAATTTCATAAAACTTTTAACATCAACAACAGCAACATGTTATTGCACTTAAAGAGAGGAAAATTTTCAAAATAAATGACATGAAATTATGACCACCTTAACATTGAAAAATACTTTTTCTCTCTCTTCGTCATCATTAATTTCAACTTTAGCTCTTGTTTCTTCTTTTGTTCATTTTGCTTTATTAGCTGACGTTCACTATAATGAGCAAAATGAAGTGGCATTTCCTTTCGTTTCACACAAGTTTATACATAGCTTATAATTACCGGTACATTTTAGCGAAGCAAAAGAGGAAACAGCAGTCTTTCTTAATTATGGTTTTGGTGAAAAATGCTTTTTTCTTAATTTAATTGAGTTCAAGGCATTTTTTGCACTAAAAGTGTCTCGCATGTACCAACTTTTTAATATCTATTTTTAGCACAACTTTCCATTGCCACACACAATCGCAGTCTGTCGCACCTTAGTAATCAATTAACTGTCATGTGTGTATACCTGTCTATCGACTAGTATACACAAATACATCTATCGAACTGCATTATATTTATCTTGATTCATATTCATGCGATATTCATTCTTAGGAAATGCCTTTCAAACTATCAAGCACACATATACATATGCATAACTGAGATACCTAATAATATTTTAATACTGCTAATGTGTAATAAAAATAGAAAAGAAAATAGTCCAGTCATACTTTCGCTACTGCTTCTGCTATATTATTTTTATTGTGTCAGCAAAAGGGCAAAAATTATTCACGGTCAGACAGTGCTTAAATCATATGGTTCTACTACTATTATAGAGACCTCGTGCCAAAGAGAATAAAAAGCCTTCTTAATAGTGACATTCATATCATTAATAATCTCTTTGCATGCTTATTATTTCTGCAATTTAAGACATAAACAAAAATTTACGTCATTATATCATAGCATGAACTACGTCATAAAAAGAAGAAAAAAACAGCAAGAAGGTAAAGCTATTCCATTAAAAAGATTATACTAAAGAATAAAGAAATGCTGAGTCGATGCAAGAAGGAAGTTCATTTCCTTTTTGTTTATTAAATTACTGTAAACTTTTTATATATATCATCGATACGATGATAAGTGACTGATTATGTGAATATAAGTGTGTATACATAGTAACTACTTTGCTTAATTGTCCTTTGACATATAATTAGCTTGAGGTCGTTGTGATGTAAGAAAAAATATTGATTAAGTGCAAAAATGCTAGAGGTTAATTGATTGTCTGACTGATTATGCTTACTAGAAATTTTGTTGATCAAAATTTTCCTTTTCTTATGAAAATCAATTTTTTTTTGTTTCTTGATAATTCTCAAACATTACAATAAATCACATATATGACTTTGACATACATCATATCATTTTCTTCCTTTCATTGTGCCCTAATAGTCTCAATTTTGACTTTATTGATTTAGTTATTTTTTATTGCAAAAACTTTCTTAACATGTTTTGATCGGAAAACAAAAGAAATTGTTGCTTACGAACATGCAGAAAGGGAAAAGAAGGAAAAAGTTTAGGGAAAGCAAGCGGCATGAATGAAGTCGCCTTATATACATGAATTTTTCTATCATAATAACTGTGCACACGCACCATTTATTATATTTCTAGCATGTGCTTGCTTATGTTAGTTTTTGCTTTGTACAAAAGTTTTTTTACTATTTAATGTTCACATATACGCATAATATAAATGTTGAAGGATGTCAGAAATTCTTTTCACCAGTCGCAATATAAGCTGTTTTTACTACTTTTTGCTCCATGGGAACAATGAAATGTGTTGATTGTAATTAGCTTTATCAATTTTTGAATATATTTCTAATGAGTCGTAACCTAATAACTTTCTTTGCATTCATTTGTTTATTGACAAAATTATCTCACTGTTTGTAATTTCACTTTTATAATGCGCACAAAAATAATTTTCTATTTTCATAATACGCATCATTTTTTATTTTTCTTTAAATTTTCATGGTAAATTTTCATTTTCTAATTAAAGCCATGCGAGCGAGCGTTTTTCAGCAACATAGTCAAGAATAGAACTAGCATGCATTTTTGTTTAAAGTGCAATATTATTATAAAATTAAATTGCAATTTTTTTTCTTTTTTTCTAGGTGATCTAACAAACGTTTCCATATCATTATACATAAATAGAATATCAGCGGTTGATGAAAATAAGGAGGTTAGATTACATTAAAATTATCATTTTTAATTAATTAAAAAAACTGAAACTTTAATTATATTACAGGAAATTTCATTTGATGTATTTCTGCAAGTTGTGTGGATGGATTCGAGACTCAAACCAAATACAGATGTAGGTGAAAAAGGATATATTGAGCTTACACTCGAGCAACGAAATCAAATATGGACTCCTGATTTGTACATACGACAATTAAGGGAAATGAAAATTTTAAGGCTCTTTGAGGAAATTTCGAGTCTTCGAATATATGAAAATAGTACAATAAGTTTGAGTATAGGAGCAACGATCATCATAAAATGTGATATGGATTTTGTATTGTAAATTTTTTCACTTATGATTCTTTAGAGAATATCGTGATTAATTACACTTTTTGCTATTATTAGATATCCGTTAGATGTCCAAAAATGTCCTGTCGATTTTAGCAGTTGTAAGTTTATTTTTTCTATTTCTGTAGTGACATAAAAGTATTTTAATTAACTTATTATAATATTAAATATATCTTTTGTTTAAATATAGATAAATATACAGTTAATGAAATGGCATTTCATTGGCGAAAGGATAATCCGCTCACGTTTCCAAATGACTTTGGGGAAAATGGCTTTCGACTTCCTAAATATGTGGTATGTTGTTAATGTGTATTCGTGTAATAATGTAATGATCCCTTTAAATAACAATTCACTTAGGTATCATTTGATCCACGAGAGGAACCTTATCCGATAAATTTTGACGGCGACGGTAAAGATTATTCACGCAACAGAGCACTTTTGTATCGTTGTTAGTAGTCGTGAGAATTTTTTTCCATAGAATTCGGCTCATATTTTTAGAAAATTTTAATTTTTTGATGCTTTTTCAATATTATAAATCTTAGAATTGTAAGTTTTTGAATAAAATTTTTTTATTAGTTGTAGCTTAACTTAGAATTAAAACCTTTATGATCTCACAGCACGCTAAAAAGTATTTTTGAATTTTACTTTTATTGTTGACCACAAAGCATACAATAAATTTATCAAAAAGTCATTCACTTGCCTACCTATTGTCGCTTGCCTTTGAGCTTGTTAAAATTGTTTTATTTTTTTCACGCAAACACACCATTGATGGTGATATTGTAGGAAAAATGTAATAATCACAACTTTCACTACTTATTTCAAGCTGATCGAATTTCGGCGCGACTCTTAATTACATTGTCACGAGAGGTCAAAAGTTACCTGTTAGAAAATTATCTACCATCTACGCTCTTTACTGTAATTTCATGGGGCTCATTTTTGATCATTCCAACGATAGTTCCAGGTGAGTCAAATGATATTTCCTTCAATTGTCACCCTTGATGTCAGTTTACAATGATTTTTTGACCTTCCCAATATAGGAAGAATGGTACTCTTAGTTACAACTTTATTATCGCTTGTCACAATGTTCGATACAGTTAGAAATAATTCACCAGATGCTCTCGAATTAAAATCAATTGAAGTGAGTTTATTAAATCCATAGTTTTAGCTAAATTTTCTATTATCTTTGATTAATATTTTATTTCAAGGTTTGGCTGCTCTGTTGCACATTCTTTGTGTTTTTAGCTCTAATGGAATATTTTATCGTTTTATTCGGAATTCGATACGATTCACATTGGCGAAGGACACAATTGGTTGCACAAGCAGCATCAGCTTTTAAAGGACCTGAATCATCTCCTGCTCGAATTAGCTTATCAAATCAAACTCTTCAAGTTCCGCATTCGAGTATCTCTAATCTTCCTAATGTCGAAACACCGGTAATGTAAATTTAAATAAAAATTTCTTTTCTTCGAAATTTTTTTAATTTCATTTCTCCCTGATTTCATTGTAAAATCTTCTTCAGTTTTTGTAGTATCTTCATGATTTCTTGTTTTATTGTAATTTTCTTTCTCTATATATTTTCAGTTATTAACGGACAATAAAAATGAGGATAATGTTATAATAGAGGTTAAAACAGAATTTTTAAGAAAGAAGAAATACGTTTGCCTCACACTCAATTCCTAAACGTTTACACTAACCTAACTATAATATTTTTAATACACAACTTTGCAGCTTGCAAAATTTTTCTCAAAAAAAAAATTTAAAATCCTCATCATTGTTGCAATCATATAAATTTTTTTATAAATACACAAAAATCTACATGTTTTCATAAATACACAATGAATGTGATTTTTTTTTTTGATATTTGCAAATTATTGTGTCAAAAAGTGTGAATATAAAAAAATCCCTAATAATAATCCTTCCCTTCATTTTTTGCAAATTGATTGAAAATGTGCTGCAACAAGTTTTTTGTATGTTAGTTTTTCGTTTATTTTTTTTATGTTTTATTCTAAATGAAAGTTCAATGTTTTTATCAAGATTTTTCATTGTAATTTGCGTTTCCTGCTTTGCTATTTTTCTTCTCTTCTTTTTATATGAAATGTAAATTATTATTATTGCGCGATTCGTGCAAGCAATTTAATTTACATTTCGATACTGCAATTTTTCTTACACTGAATATTTACTGTTCTACACAAGCCTTATGGTAAATTGCATTTTTCTTCTAATTTCTTATGCTAGATGACTGCAATTCAACCGCAACGTAAGAATGGATTAGAAAATGCTACAACACGAATGTTCCAAGCTAATCGAATTAATCCAGAAGAGAACAAAAGTGCACGTGATTTAGCGGCATCGACTGCGGAAAGTTTGAACACAGCTGAAAAAGTGAGCTCAATAATGGGAAGAAAACGGTGAGTGTAGAATACTTTTTTAGCTTTTAATCTTATTCATTATCTCAATTTTTCTTTCATACAGTTTTCGTAATGTAGCAGATGTTGCCTTACTATATGCCGGATCAACAAGAGGACGATTGGACCAAATCTCATTAATTCTCTTCCCTGTGAGCTTTCTTTTATTTACTGTAATCTATTGGATGCTATATTTAAACGAATCGAGGAAGAAATTGTGATTAGAAATAGTGATGCTAATTTAATTTAATAATAAATAATTAATTTTTAATGACAAAAAGAAGAAGCTAATAAGTGAAACTTTCTTAAAGCTCTCAAACTTAGCCTTCTGCTATTTAAATTTTATCTCTTTTAAGATGAAAAGTACACAAGATAAAAAAAGTTTTACACGACAAATTTTAAACATTGTTACGAATTTGCCTTCATTTTAAAAAAAAAATTTAGAATTTAAGAAGAAGTGCAACTTAAATTTACAATTAATTTAAATATAATATAATATATATTCATATCGTCATGCCTTATGAAATTTAAATTTTAGGAACATTAAACGAGATAAGCAAAAAGATAAAATTTCAATTTGATTTTATTCTATAATGATGAAAATTTTAAATTCTAATTAGGAAAATTGGCTTTTAAATTTAATTTAGAGAAAAAATGATGTGAAGGAAGAAAATTTAATAATGTGCTTGGCTTTCAACACCATTCAACATAATTTAAATTTTGTGATATTGAAATTAATAAAAAAGCAGCAGATAATGGAGAGCTAAAACAGATAAAAATACTTTACATCCCATTTTATGAGCCTTCATTTAATATCTAATCTAACAAGAGGAACAAACTTATTTTAAATTCAATTTTAAGCATCTGTTTATATATTTTATGAGTTTTTAAAAAAGACCTTTATCTATCTTTAAAAAAGAAAAATTATAATACACATAAAAAAGATTTAAATAAAAAGTTCATTTTTTCTCAATGCTAATCAAAAAAAAATGTTTCATTTTATTGACTTTAATTGTTTTTATCATCATCATATTCTTGTTTATTTATTAATATGGTACATAAATTTAAAGGACGAANTTAAGGGTAAAAGGTTATAAAGAATAAAATAAGTAAGTAACATAATAAATCATTATTTTTTACTTCTCTCAACTAATTGAATATACATTCTGCTAAGTCATTTTCTAGTCAATTAAATCTTTTCATTTGCCATTCCAATAAGCAATTTTTCCATTTTCAAATGCCAACGAAATTCGAGGTGGTGGAATTATTTTTCCTATTCTAACGTTTCTCACGTTTTCATCATCAAAATACTGCAATTAAGTTTTTATTAGCAATAAATTTAATTACAAACTTCACAATTATTTTACCATGCATTGTGTGATGAATTTCATAAATTTTTCGTTCATGCTTGCATTCACTTGCTGTACTTTTGATAAACTAAAAAAATATCATGATTTTTAAATTTTATTTCACGATTGAATGTTTTATAGAACTCACTTTTCGTCATTGGCTAGATGTTTAACAAAATATTGACAAATTTTTGTATTAGTATCAACATCAAATAATGGAATGCCAAAATGAATATCAAGAATTGTCCAATCCTAAAGAAAATAAAAAGCATTAATGAATGAATTATTTCAATAAAAATTTCTTACTTCTCCAAAGTACTCTTCCTTTACGTTTTCCAATTTATCAGAGCTGTTATCGAGTTCAATTTCGATTGAACTTTGTGAAACCAAATGCTTAGGAATAACTTTTTCATCATCATCAACTTTCTTATCACTTTCATTCAATTTTTCTAATTCATTTTCAAGTACTTCATTGCAATCGACACTTCTAAAAACATTAGATGGTGAAATATTCTTCGGACTTGCTGCAAAATGATTTTCATCAGGTGATTTGAGTGTTGACAATGAAGCATCAATAACTGTTGCTGTCTTATTTTTATCAAATTGCATAATTATATCAGTGCTGTCTAATGGAGATTGTAAATCTTGTAGTGAGATATCTTTTGATATAGTTGACAATGTATTAGGACGACTAGTATTGTCTATAGCAACAACCTTTCCTGGTTTCTTTGATTTAGGTCGTTGTAAGCAAACATCCATTTCAAATTCTTCACACCCAAGATCAGGAACTCCAGTATTAAGAAATGTAATGTAACCACAAACATCATTGAGATTAAGTACTTCACTTAGTTTTGTTAGAGCTCTTTGATTTTTACTCTTTACTTTCTTCCCTTTCTCAGATACATTTGAATCGAGTGGAAATGATTCATAACAAATTTCACCTGGATTTTTGATTCCATATCCTTGAACTAAAATGTGATTTTGACGTAATTGATCGTTAAGTGATTTAAAATTCTCTGCATTAATGACATAAGAATCTGTGTGAATAATTGTGATGAGCAATTTGCCATATCCTAAAAACAATCTAGGTAAATTTTTCAATACTGTTCCTTTCACAAGGAAGAGTGTAGGTGGTCCAAATCCGGAAATGTGGTAATAAAATAATTTTGACCAAAAATGAGAATTCTCCGAACTTCTGTAGAATTGACCATAAAATGGAATTGAAAACATTTCGTTTAACGAATTTGTTAATGAAAGAGGTGCTGCTGCGATGATAAATTTGTATTTCTTTTCCAACATTCGATCACGAGTCTTTTGATCTAAATTCTCTAAACATTCTACTCGAATTAGATCCATGGCTGTGAAACGCTTTCTAAGCGCAATTATTGTCGATCGAAGAATTACAGCATGCGCAAAATAACGCGAGACTTCTCCTTCACCTTCTGCATCAAGAAGTGAAACTTTTTCAAGTTCTGTCAAGAATGTATCCATACTTTCTTCACACAATTTTCCAACTTCAAACATAGTCACTGCATGATTTTTAAGTCCTGGACTTAAATTACCCATCATTAAAAATGCAGTTAATGTAGAATCAAAGAGGAATCCAATTCGTTTTTCATGCAATTGAGGTGATTTCTCTACTGGTTTCTCACTCAAATCCTCAATTTCTGAACTCAGTTCATTCGAGCTATCAGGTGAACTTTTTCGATTATTCAAAAAAGAAAAGTCGCTCGCATTGCCATCCGATGATGTACAATCACTACTTGACGTTCCGGCTTTATTATTTGTACTCTTTTGATTGGTAATACTTGAGGTGAATTCAGGGTTGAGGAATGCTTCATTAGTCTTATCCAATAATAGTGCGTGATAATTAAGTGGTGTAATTTGAAGTATTTCAACATCCTCTTGTGTTCGATTTTTCCATGATGCGTGCAAATTTTGAACTTCCTTTGCATTTTTCAATTTAGCAAAACCCAAACGAACAAATAATGAAATAACATGCTTTACTGTATCAAGATCAATTTGATTTAAGTGCGCTAACTCAGAAATTTTCATGTGCTCATCAGCAGTTACAAAAATTTTATAGCAAAGACTCTCAAAAAAATCTCCAGTAACACGATTCATAACAAAATTTTTCAATGGCGGAATGCTAATAAAATCTTCACCTTAAAGTAAAAAATTAAATTCAGTGCATGCTAATTAATAATTTACATGATAAATATTTACCACTTATGGGAACATCCAAATAAATCAGCCCCTTTCTGTACAGACTATGTACAACATTATATTCAATAGTGCCAGCAGTTTGAGAACCAAAATCTATTAAATCGTCAATCACACTGCGTTCTTTATCATTTACATATTTTATATCACTCTCTAATACTAAACCAACTTCAACACGCCACCATTCATCAATAGATATTCTGGAGGGAAATTTAGGCAGGAAATGATAAGGATTTGGCTTTCGAAAAAGCTTTGATGAACTCTTTGTCTTCATCTCACTCAATATGGTCAAATATTCATTTCGACCAATACCGATCACTCTTAAAATATCTGCAGCCGTAAAATTTGGTAGTGTGTCATAGCTTTTATCTAGTTTGAGTAAATGTGCTAACACCTCGATGTAATAATTGAATGGAGTTATTCTGAGGCCTTTTGTCACAACATCACTGAGATGATATGGGAACAAGTTATAAGTTCCAATACTTTTGTCAATGAGCAACTCATAATATTTCTCTTCATTGCGAAATATTTTGTGAACTAAAATAAAAAATAAAAAGTTCATTATCAGTTACTGTGTTATCAGTTCATGTAATATATGTATGCATCACACAATATTACCCACTCACCTAAATTACCACGATATCTCAACTGATTTTTTAATGAATAGTTAAAAACATATTTTTCATAGTCCTTTTGTGAATTGTTAAGAATCTAAAATAAAAGAGAAAAATATTTAATAGAGTAATATAACTTTAAAGCAAGAAATATGCTGGAATTTGTTTTCATTGATTTTACAACAACAAAAATCATTCACGTCATAATTATTTTTTCAGCTTTGATTTTTACTTCTATATCACGATTTTTGATAAAAGTGATAATAAGTATTAACACCTTACAAAATTATCTTTAGAAATAAATGTTTAATGAGTCATATGAAGCTAAATTTTGCACAAATAATATAAATATTTTCATGTTTTTATTTACTTACTTGTTTCAGATGAATTGGTAATAATTGCCATGCAATTTTATTACGAACACACAGATCGAGTTCTATGGATAATTTGCTGGTCATTCTTGATTATTTAGAAATCATAATTGCTCTTAATATAGTTAAAAACAAAAAAATAAAAGTTTTGTTTTTTGTAATTTTGAATTTCGAAAATTTTTCGGAGATCGAAAAGTTTTGTTTACAAAAATTATTTCAATAACAAACTAAAAATGCTGAGGAGAATATTTCAAAATTATTCAAGTATTAAAAATATTTATAGAATAATGAATAATGGATTTTGGCGACCACCATTGTATAGAAGGATTCATTTATCAGTTGGTAAGTATCACTTTCATTTTCATGGAAAACTCGAGTCAGTGCAAAAATTCAAAACATCGCAATTCTGTATTTGTAGCAAAATTTTCAGGTGAATATGAAATGCAAGATCCAAAAAGTGAAGATGAAGTGTAAATACTGCCCTGATGATTGAATCAAATGTTATGTAAGCTAATATTATTATTATCTTTTAGTGTCAATATTGTTTACATTGATAAAGACGGAAAAGAAATTAAAGTAAGAGGAAAAGTTGGTGATAATGCACTATATCTAGCGCATCGATATGATATTGAAATGGAGGGAGCTTGTGAGGCTTCTTTGGCATGTACAACTTGTCATTGTTACGTATTAGATGATTACTTTGATAAATTGCCTGATCCAGAAGAAAAGGAGGAAGACCTTCTCGATATGGCACCATTTCTTAAAGAAAATTCACGCTTAGGTTGTCAAATTAAACTAACAAAAGAGCTCGAAGGAATGAAATTGCAATTACCAAAAGCCACTAGAAATTTTTATGTCGATGGACATAAGCCTAAGCCACATTAAAGCCTCAATACATATAAAACTAAGACTTACATTAAATGTCAAATTTATCATACAAAAAAAACCACCAAAAACTTATTGAATCAATAGATCTAGACATCTACTTACTACACTTTTATTTTTTCACAAATCTTTTAAGCAATTAAAACAGGTTTAGTAATAATCAATTTATAAAAAATATAATAAAAATTAGGTAGATAGGATAGTAGGAAATTTTGAATTTTCTTAAATTATATATAGCTGAAAGAGTAATAAAAAGGCATCAATAGTTTTCAAATATGTGTCATTTTTATTATTTTAATTCTTGATGTAATTTCTAAGCATTTTCACTTCCATTAGAGTTATTTCTAAATAGGTAGTCATATTATCATACTAACAGTTTTTCATCTTCTTCATTTAGAGTATTTTCTTTTCTCTTGCATATTTAAAGGTATATATTTCGAAATGATTGTTTCATTTACTTTTTCATAATTTAATGTTTTAATCATTTATGTTTTAATATGTGTAAAGACATTTTAAAAAAGAACTTTCTATTAAAAATTTATTACCAATGGTTTCATTTTTTTTGTCTATAAAGTTGCAAAATTGCTTTGACTTTTCACACATTTTTGTCTGAAATTTGAAAAAAAAATTCCTACAATGTTTTTTGGCATCATTTTTTTCTTTAATTTTTATTGTTTAAAATGCGTTTACAATCATCATCATCTTATTAAATGTTCCTTTTTTACAAAATGATAATTTCTTCTTTCTCATCGCTTATTATATGAAGATGAATTAAATGAGCTGATGAAAAATAATGAAGGGATATATTTATAAAGATAGTAGAGAAATTTGCAGACAGATTTTTTTTTCTTTATGGCAATATTCTAGTCAATTATGCTTTTACGAATAATTTTTTTGATTATCCAATCATTATTTCTCTTATAATAAACTTCATTTCTCATTATTTTATGTTACGTTATTTTTTTCTGAGCTCGTAAAGTCGAGAACAACCTTTCTTTCATACGACAATTCCAAAAAACCATGCATGCAATATTTATTTTATCATGGCTTTTTGGTATATATCGACTTCGAGCTCATTCATGTGGTATTTTATGTTGAAACTATAATTATGTTATATTATAAAATAAATAAAAGGAGTATTAATCATTATGTTTCAATATATAGTAATTTTACTCCTCGAGATTTTTCTTCACATGTAAGAATTAAAGTTCACTAAATTTTAAAATGAATGACTATAAACTTCATTGATTTTTTTTCTTTAATCGAATTTCACCTTTCTACTTCTTTTGCTCAAAAAAATATATTTTTACGTCTTTTTTATCATTATATAATTATCATAAATATTAAAATTTATTAACTGGTGAAAGTGAATTTACGTCTTCTCTAAAAAAATCTCCCTTTTTCATTTGCATATATTTGAAAAATGAGAATGTTTTGACTATTCTTCATACTCTCTTTCTCTTACGATTGATATCTTTCAAAGTCTAATTTATGTCCGAATCAGGAAGAGAAATTTTTGGAGTATAAAAAGCAAACGAAAAAAGTTTTTCTTTATTTATATATAATTTCATATAACATGTGTCTTACATTTATCATCATCATGTCTTTTGTCTTAAATAGTTAAAAAAGTTTTTTTTTTCATCATGCATGTGTCATTCTCATCAGAGAGTAGTGATGTTTATATGGGAGAGTTTTTTCTCATTCCCTCCTTACTCATTCTCTCTCACTTCTGCTTTTATTTATGCACGGCAAAAATCTTTAATGAAAAAAGTTTGTTTTTTATGGCTGGAATTATTAAAAAGGCTGAGAATGTTTGGAATTATTAATAATGGCAATGTACGATGAAATGTTTTTGGTTGTTGTATGAGTGGTTGAGGAATTTGTATGAAATATTGAAGCTGACTTCATGGATGGAGAATCATCCAAAAATTTGTGACCGATACTTTTGAATCATTCGATTTATTCACATGAAGCAGTTCAATTTTCATGTTTTATGTACAAGTAAATATAACAACACATATGTATGTTTGTATTTATGGATTGATGAATTTTTCATTCACAAAAATATTTCCTCGATATGTAATATGTTTCTACGAATGAAAGGAATGGAATAACATTTCTTCAGTCTTGAAAAATGGAATTTTTTGCTTTATATTTCGAAAGACAGCACACATAAAAAACTGTGTGTATGGAATGTTTGTGTGTGGAAATAATCCTTTATTTAGAGAATGCATTTGATTGAACATTTTATTCGTTCATCTTAGGAATGTTCTCCATTCAACCTTCTTTCATTAAAGATTTTTTTATTCAACCGCGTGTTTGTATAGTGATGTAATATTTACAAATGTGTATGTCTTGCATGAGTATCTTTTTATGGCAATTTTTCTTCTTTTATGAATTTTTTATGGCCCAATAAATAAGAAAATAATTTAAAAAAGTCTAAACTAGAGTAAAATTTCAAAAATAATTTATAGATACGGATGCATTTTTTTCCTTTTTTCAACAAAAAAATTCTTTATAAAAAATGAATCTCTTACTTTTCACTCTGCGGGTTTTTCCGTTAATTTTCAAACAATTATGAATAAATTATGCAACAATGTCTTATTAATCTTTTTTGGGTATGTGCATACAACCGATATATAACACGAAACGACGACGACGACGCGAAAAAAATCAATAAGACACTTTTGCATTCTATCGTATAATATAATAAAAAAAAGATAGAGAAGGAGAAATAAAGTAAAAAAAGTTTTAAGAGTTTCTGTACAAATGAGAATAGAGTAGATGGAAAAAATTACTTAAATTTTATAAGAAGAGGAAAAAAATGAAAAATGAATACTTAAAAATTCTTTCAATTTTTCATTTCTTCATAAAATTTCTATACTATAATATAATATAAAATGCAAAAATAATTTCTTATATTCTCAAAAAACATTTTTCATTATCATCATTTTTTGGTATTTCTTAACCAATAAAGTTTAGAGCATAGCATAATAAAAATACTTAATGTAGATGTCAAAAAAATTGATTTTTTTCATATATTCAGACTTAAGCAGCAGATTAATTGAAAAAATTAGAGGTATCGCGTTTCTTCTTCCTATCTTTTTTAGAGTAAAATAGGTAGCAATGAAGGAAAAAAGAAAGCTTCTCTATTGTAATTGAGCGTTATTCTGAGAATACAAAAGTTTTTCATTCTCCCTCTTGTTTAGTAGCTTACATAAAATGTTAAAAATATAAAATAACGAAATGAATTTCTAAGAAATTTCACTGCGTTGTCATCGACATCATTTATCCTCTTAGCGTGAGTCCCTCTCTATCTTGTTTTGTACTTTGGCAACATCATATTAATAATCCTCTCTTTCTGTTTCTCTCACTCGGCATTAGTTTTTTTTTTGTCTTATATTTAAAATACTTTTAATGATAATCATGTGGTATGTTCAGGTGGACTTGATATCGCAAGGGGATCAACTTCGCAACTTGGTGATGATGGACTAATGAGCTGCTGTGTAGGTGAATTTTCGTGATGATATGGACCAGTTAGAACACTGTGAAAGAATCTTTTTATAGAATATGACATGAATGCGTAAATCTTAATTTTCATATGTTGATCTTACCATGGATGCATTGGGAATAAAGTTGTCCAACTTGTCGTTGTCAAAGTTGTACCCTTATTGTGCGGATGTGATTTGCTTTTCGATTCGCCCTTCGTCTTTGGTGAGCTATATGTGCTTGTTATAGTTTTATCTTCACCATGATGATGTTGTTGCTGTTGCTGCTTATCTTTGTTGTTACGCGAGCGTGACTTTTTCGCTGGTTTAGGTGGTAAAGCAATTGGAGGCATTTCTTCATCTTCATCCATAAATTCTTGTTTCATTTCATCATCTTCTAATAATTCACGCAAATCGGGATCATTTTCCGGCATTGTCACACCCAATTTCTTTAGTCGCATTTTTTCAGCCCATTCTAATGTTCCATGTTTGGGTCGATTGAGATTTCGATGTTGATAGAAAATCAATGAAATTCTATTTGGATTCAAGCGATTTGGCTTTTTTAGTGATGTTGTTGAATGCATTTCAAGTTTCGCACATTCAATGACTATACTTCCATGTGGTAAAGCTACAGCAACACCACCCATTTGTTTATCTTGGAAACATTCAAGATTATCATTAATTTCTGTCACTTCACCGATAACTTCAGTCATTTTTGGTGGTGGCGGATTCATTGGAGTTGGCGGACCTAAGGCTGCTTGAGCATGAGGAAAATGTGGTGGAATGACAGGCGTTGCAGACGGCGCCATAGGAGAATTCTGTGGATATAAGCCCCAATTTGATTGAGCTGTTGGTTGTGCATAGCCCATATGATTGTATGATGGATAATTAGTTGAATAATTTCCATAGGTATTATAGCCGTAAGGATCATAAGGTGAATATGCCGAATAACCGATATAATTATTTGGATGTTGAGGCACAGGCTGATGTGGTGTATAATTACCATAGCTCTGTGGATTATATTCTGGAGCTTTTGGTTTAACAAATGCTGTCTCCAGTTGATGATATTGTTGCCCTTTACTATATTCGTCCTTTATCAGACCATTTGTAAGATTATTATTATTATTATTATTATTTGATTCAAAAAGACCTTGACTTTGTTGAATATTTGGACTGAATGCAGAATTACTATTTGTGCTACTATTACTACTGCCTGGCCGTGTTGTTGTATCAGGTGAAATTTCTTCGCCTCGCATTTTATTATAATCTTGTTGCCATTGATAGTGGTATTGACGATTGTCAATATATTGACCAGTCTGATAGTCATAGGAATATGGTGAATCTAAAACAGTACTTGATATTTGATTTGATTGTAGCTGTGCATCAGTGAAATTGTCAATCATTGATGCCATATCCAATAACGTACTTGTATTGTTACCATTTCCCGGCAATTGTTGTTGAGTTTGCTGCTGCTGTTGCTGTTGCGTATTGTTTGCTTGATGCTGTTGTTGTTGATGTGCGGGTGTCGAGAAGGCGCTTTGGCCTTGATTGTTTTGCAATGCTATTGTTGATGGCGTTTGTGGATTTAATTGAGTTTGATTGGCAGGTGTTTGTGAGCGAGACGTGCTTGATTTTCTGTTGCGCGATCGAGATTTTGAATCTTTCGTTGAGGGTGGCATAGTTGATGACTGTTGTTGTGAAGGAATCATATGTTGTTGTTGATGTTGAGAAGGAGGCGGCAATTGAGGTGCGACAGAAATCGGAGTGTGTGGCGGTTGCTGTGAAATTTGAGACGCTGACTGCTGTGTTTCCGACATAACGCCTTCCGGATCTTTTTCATTGCCACGCTTTTTACCATGCCGTCTACATGGTTGCAATGGTGTTGACCTTACACGAACTTCTGTCGGATATCTATATAAGAAAAAGAAAAGTGGGTTAGTAATTGGAGATTTTTTCCCTTAGTAAGCGTTTAAATAGCAAATAAATGGATCGAAAGTTTTACAGCGTGACTCACTTCTCAAGTACTTGGCAAGCACCGGTCTCGTGTTTCTTTCTTTGTCCTTCTTCACTGTCAAATTCATCTGTAGTGTCCATCGTATATAATGGAAGAACGTGAAGTTGTTCATCTTCAGGTGCTATACCGTATGGTCTTGGCTTAAGAAGAGTTGCTTGCACCGTACAGCCATCTTGCATATTATGCAAATCACGATGCGTATGTGCACAAAAATCTAAACAACATGTTACACCCGAAAAGGGTTTGCCACTCTTTAATCCTAAACGACAATCTGGTGCCTCTTGTTCATATTGCACTTGATTATCGTACGCTTTTGGCGCTATTGTCTTATATAATGGACTAAGAATCGTTGCTAAAATATTCATACGTTCTTCAATTTCGGCTTCTTCACTCTTTACTGATAATCGGAATTTTCGCACTGTCTTCGAACGTGCGTATTTACAGCCGTTATAATACATGGACCATGAACATCCAAATGAATAAGAAGCACCACATGTTTCAGGATCAAGTCCTATTTTATTCAAGTAGAAGAAGAAAAGATATAAAATTTTATCAGTTTCTGTTCTTTTTATTTTTATCACGATAAAAGTATCACCTTGACAAGCACAAGTTCGATTTTCGTTAGTTGCACAACGTCTTGTTGTTGGCAAACCAAATTTATTTAACTGTTATGGAAGTATAAAAGAATTTTTATTATTAAAAATTGAATTTTTAATCACATCCTCTCATGTATATAGTTGGTTGTTGATATTATGAATAAATTAATAGATACGTTACCTTATGAACCAAAAGCTTATACATGTTATCAGCTTCGATTAATGGTAGAGCTTCCCAAACTACAATGGATATCACAACAAATGCAGCCTTACATCTAAATTTTTTTAAAATAAATTAGAAAATTTAAAATTACTAAAATGAATTAGAGACAATAATTAAAAGTTAAAATATGAAATAATTACCGAAATAAGGAGAAGTTGTGTGAATGTTTGTATGTGTGTATTAATAACATATATTAAAGAAAGAAGCCTCAACCCAAAAAAGCATGTATTATAAATTTTTAATAAGCACGAGGAAAATATAAAGTTTTATGCCGTTGACGATAAGAAAAATTATAAAGCTTGTGTGTTGTTGTGTAAAAATCATAGAGTTAATTAAGTAAGAGAAAGTTAGATAGATAGAAGAAGCATAAGCTGGAGACAGCCGACCATCCATTGCTTACCGGTGGCCTTGTCTTCTTTTCACAATAAACAGTGCCTTTTCTTCAGGATCGACACGACGAATGACCCATTTGGCAATTGGACAACCTTGACTTGATTTGCCTTCTTTACCAGTATAAAGAACTTTTTCAATTCTCAATTGTTTTCCAGTCAATCCCGCACGCATTTCAATTTCTTTTCTTAATTCGGCAACTGTTGATGCACAACCTATGTAAAAAAATTATAATTAGAATTATTTTATTGATTTATTTACAAAGAAAACTTACCCAAATGTGTATAATAAGAACCAGGTTCCGGTGGTTTTTTGTCTGATGAGAAACAATCACACTCAGGTACCTCAGGTTTGTTGTTTCTCTCATTATACATGTCTCTCTGTGCTTCACGCTTCTTATTTCGACTCGAATGTGACGTTGATGATGACGAAGAAGACTTTGATGCTGTTGCACTTTTTGGCTCCGTCACGTTCGCATCTTCTTCCGTAACTTCCTCTTTTATGCTCTGTTGGGACAAAAAAATTTGTTTTAAAAAAGTTTTCTTTTCCAATGATAAAGTTTCAACTTACTTGTTCTTTGGTCTTTGTTGTTTTGCAAGAGTTCTCATTGATAGGTACTTCATTGATTGGATTAATTGGTCGTGAAGAGGACGATGTGCTTGAGTAGAGACTACCATTATCCTTGGCTGCAACACTTGCTGCCATATTTTCACTTAAGAAAGGATATGGATGCAAAGCACCGCTCTGTTCGTGTTTAATATTTGCTACAGATGGCAACATTCCATCGCCGGGCTTTGCTGACGGTGTTTTGGGAATAGGATATGCATGAAGTGGAATTTGCTGTTCAAAATTTGTCAAACTTGCAGAATGATGTTGATATGCGGCCTGTTGGCTCATGAATTGTGAATAATTTTGTGTCTGTGGTGGATAGTTTTGTGATGGATGATGAGGATAGTTTTGATATGCATAGTTATATGCGCTATATCCTTGAGACTGTTGTAAATAATCTTGCTGATATTGCGATGATGATTTTTGATGATGCTCTTGATACTGACTCGGTTGTTGTGCGTCGTCACAAAAGTCTGCATAACGAATAAAGTTCTGATAATTTTTCTCATAACCTTCAAACTTTATTGAAGGTTCATCACCTGGTTCCTTTTTTATATTATTCACCATATTCTGATGTTGTTGATATTCATGAGCTGAATTATATGAATAACTTTGTTTCTCTGACTCACTACTACTACCGTGATTCGATTCTTTTTCAATTTTAGGCATTGTTGTCGCATATTCTTCTGATGATGGATATGTATTTTGATTGTTTTCAGTGCTTCTTGTAAAATTGCTGCCTTCATTTTTTGACTCTGTTTTTGAGCCATTTTCTTCATTGTTGCTACTACTATTGCTGCCTGTTGCGGCTGCTGATGAATTTGATCTTCCTCCTCCAGGATCAATACCAATATTTTTCTCATTTAACTGCTGCTTATGCTCAAAAAAATCCTTATTGCTATTACGCTGATGCTCTTGTTCTTGCTTAATTATTGACGACTTCCATGTGTCGTTCACTAGTTTAAAGCCACCATCATCTCCAGCTTCATTAGTAATTTTACTTTCAATACTGTTGTTATTATTATTGCTGCTTAACGCTAGACTATTATTACTATTATTATTGCTGCTGCTGCTGTTATTTATGTCACTACTTGGCTGATGTTCAGTAGTTGATTGGAGATGCTGGTGGCTATACGATAAAAAATGACCGGTCGATGATTGTTGTTGTTGCTGTTGCTCTTTGTCATTTTTATTTAATATCATCGTCTTCAATCGCGTATTTAAATTTATTCGATCAGATTGATTAAACATTTCGCCTTGTTGATTTGCATTCCATGCATTTTGATTCCAATCTTGTGAACCATCTTGCTGAATTTGCTGATGTTGATGATGTGATGTCAATGTTGGAGTAATCATGCCACTCGTTGGATAGTGTTGTGGCGTTGTTGAGCCATTATTATTGTTATTGCCTGATGGCGATTGAGCTTGTGATGTTGGACTCATATGAGTATTATTGTTACTAAAATGACTTGGCGACTGCTGCTGATACAAATGATTTGAAGATGAATTTGGTCGTGATGGCTGTTGCTGACGACTCGGCGATTGTGTTGCTGATGGTGGTTGCATTTGACTTGATGACGTCGATGTGCTAGTTGATGATTGATTATTGGCTGTTGTGTTAATAGAATTTCCGCCATATTCTTCTTGGCCTGGATACCCATTACAATTGAGTGAGCGCGGCGGAACGCTGTTCACTCGTGGATAACCAGGCATTTCGTTTCCCGACGGTGTTGTTGTCAGCGAGGCTGACATCGTCATTTGCTTACTGCTCAGCTGATCAGCATGCGACGGTTGTTGGTGCGCATAATGTGTATGATGTTGTTGATGATTTAACAGCACCGTAGGACTGGCAATTTGACTGTATGCTGTCACGTTTGGCGCAAAACTCACGCTCTGCAGTGACACTTGATTTATGGGAGCAATTTGTTGCGCTTGAAATTCATAGCGTTGAATTGCTGGTGAACTATATGCAGTTGTTGCTGCTGTACGACTATATGGACTATTGGGATCGAACTGTAAACCTGTTGTCTGTACATAACCATTTGGATATGCATAACTCTGTGTTAAATAAAATTGATTCAAATTAATATTAAAAAAATATTTTCAATTTTTTAATCATACACAAACCTGTGGTTGGAAGTCGAGTGAATTTAGAGGTGCGATTGCAGTCGCCACTGATGAAGTGCCATTTTGTGCTGGAATCTGTTGAATAAACTGATTCTGCCACGTTTGTGATGGATCTGTTGTGGCTGTTGCAGCCGTTGC
The DNA here is from genome assembly GCA_018290095.1 of Polypedilum vanderplanki. Classification (NCBI taxonomy): domain Eukaryota; kingdom Metazoa; phylum Arthropoda; class Insecta; order Diptera; family Chironomidae; genus Polypedilum; species Polypedilum vanderplanki. The sequence goes on along the minus strand of CM031380.1, from coordinate 25,731,657 downwards.
TGTTTGCCATGTTGGATAAAATGCCATTGGTGTCTGAACAAGAAAATGAAAAAAAAGAAGAAATAAATTTATTGAAATAAAGAAAACGAAACTCGTAAATTAAAAATAAATTGAATTCAGTTACAGCAGCAGTACACTTGAGGGTCTTTTTCTCTGTCTTGTTTTTTCTTACTTTTTGTTGGTTTTTCTGTGTTTTATTAAAAATAATATAGTTTACCATAATGCATTGTTATATTTTGAAACTTTCGGTATTATTAAAAAATTTAAATGTTGTGTAAATTTTCCATTCAAAATTAAGGAAATTCCAATTAAATTAATTAGTATCTTTTGTAAAAGTTATTGAAAAATTCTAAGAAAATTATGTTTCAAGCTCTAAAAAAATTTAAATAATTTTAAAAGAAAATTCACTATTAAAGTTTGCAAATTTTTAATAAATTCTTGTTATTATTTCATCCTCTTAGACTAAAAAATGCGCTTCTGCCGCAGTGTTGACTTTCTCATATTTCTTACAAGAAAATAAGTTTTTTCACGTCACATAATAACGTCAGAGAATTTCAATTAGAATTTTTTTACTGTAATTTATTAGTTGATTGCATAAACTTTGCAATTTCAACTTTTTTTGATGTCTTAAATTATCACTTTGAAAAGTAAAGAAAGAAAGTCTGTTTGCATGTCAAAGTGATAAAAAAGTTGTTTAAGCTACAGGAAAAAATGATAGATAGATATCTAGGGCTTTATATATTATATAAATTTTTTCAATAGCTTTTGTATATAAAGTAAAAATTATATTTTTCACTCTCGTCATATAAAAAGAAGGAAAGAGAGAGAAAATGTAATAAAAATCTCTAAAAATTTATTTTTTTGTGTATGTATGTTACAGAAAATTCTCATAACCATAAAAAATTATGGAACAGAAAGAAGGCAAGCATTGTGATGAAAAGAGAGAAAAAAATCATATATAAGGATAAAGCTACTAATATGAAGCGCAGAAAATTGTCGAAAACAAGCGAAATTTATTAATAATCGTAAACATAATCACTTTTTTTATTTTTCTTTGAATTTTTGCCAAAAAAAATAATAAAGGAAAATTTTTTCCCCTTTAAAAAAATTGAAATATTTTTCGATTTTTCTCGTATATGAAACAATGAATAAGCGTCTGGGGTGAGGTGAAGAAGGTGATTGTAAAATTTTTACATTTTTCTTTGCTCTCCCTCTGCGGCATAATTTATTTTGCTTTATTTGCATCGTTCCCTAGTGTGAGCTGCCGCCGACATTCGCGCGCGTCCTCCAGCGCAACATCTTTTTAACATGCATTAAATGAATAAATAATTTTGCAATATCCCAGGTTGATTAAAGTTTTAGTATGCATAAAAACACGGGTGGTGTCATTTTCGGCAATGTTCAGTGTTGCCATATTTCTTCTCCCTGACTGAGTGCTTGCTTGCTTACTTGCAAAAAAAAAAATTACTCCTCTCTATCTATCTCTATGTACTATATATATAACCATTTATGTACCTTTACTACTCCCTACTTCTTCCTTCCTTTCATATATGAGAGACTAAAAGGTAGAGAAAAAGAAAGGGCAATAGCACCACCACCACACCAACTTTAATTGAATATTTTATGAAAAGCAATTTTTGCTACTGTATTTTTTACGTTATTAGAATTTTATGGAAATTGCAAAATAAGGAAAATTAATGAGCTCATGAGATTTTTTTCTGCGATAAATTTTCTTCTCATGTATAACAGCAGCATAAGAAGTATATAATTTTAAGAAGTTTGAATTAAATTATAAAATATATACATACATACATCTTTTTCATACTTTTTGTTAATGTTTTATGTCAAGGATTTAGCATGATTTTTTATAAAGTTTAAAAACTAATCTAAAAAAATTTTAACTTGAATTTAAAGCTTTTAGTTTAAAAAATTATCTTGTTTTTAATTTGACTTGTTTAGCAATACACTATCAAAAATCATGTGATTTCAAAATTTCCCCAAAAAATTGCTAAATTTCAAATTTTTTAAAAATTTATTTCAAAATTTTTAAATTTAAAAAATTTTACTTTTGTTTAAGTATTTTTTTTTATTTCCCCACCCTTGAAAAGATAAAAAACTAGAAAAATTTTCCATCTTGATAGTTTTCTTTATGCATGAAAAAAAAATTGAAAAATGAATGAATTGCACGAAGAGACATAAATCGAAATTTTACGAGCAATGAAAACATTTTTTGTGTTGTTTCCATAAATAAGCACGTGGAAAAGTGTACAAGCGAACATAAAAAAAGCAAATTCACAAAAAATGTGTTTCAACGTTATTATTTTCGTGGGAGCGATTCATTTTCAATTCTCATCTCATCTCGCGCTTATTCTCTCTCACTCTCAGCATATATACAGAGTGTAATGCTCTTTGATGTTATTGCAAATTGGTTGTTGTTTTTACTCCAAATGTTGCTTTTCTGAGAGTGAACGATAAACAATGAATTGAGTAAATTTTCTTTTTATTCTTTTTGGAAATTCAATCTTAATGTTTAGGATTGTGGCTTTAGAAAATAAAATAAAATGAAGACATTTAAAATTATTTTCTTAAATTATTCACAAAGGATTATTTTTTACATAAGGAAGTTAAGCCGCATGTCATGTCTAATGAAAAAGTTTTTCTCTTTAATTCAAATTGAAATTGATGAATTTTTTAAATAGTTTTTTTAAAGTGAATGAACGAAAAACTTTTTTTCTAAATTGAAAATTTTTCCTCTCTAAATAATAAACTTCAACTTGACACTCCTTTGTTTGTTCTTTTTCAAACGACAACAACAATAACGACAATGATGATGAAAAAAATTTTTTCAAGGAGAAATTAATAAATGTTTCTTTTCTTTGTTTACTTTCAAAAATAGGGAAACAATAAATCATAAATTTACGATGATACACGACGATTATCGAGCTAACAAAAAGAGAAGAAAAGTTGAATGAAACCTTGAATGAATAAGAATCAGAAAATGAAGTAGAAGGAGAAGAAAAATTGTTAATTAAAAGATAAAAATCTTAATTAAAATCCGATTAATTTCATTTTTCTTCGCTTGCATCATAAATGTGTTTAATTTTAATTAAGTTTTAGATAACAAGTTTTCTCTCTCTCTCTCCTTTTACTCATTCTTATCATCATCATTTTATATTTTTCTCCTTCTACTTTTTTAAACTCCACCTCTCATTTCATATACATATAATTTTCAATATGCTATGTATGATACCACCCAATGTGAAGATTGATAGTGACACACGAAGATGCAAGAAAATTGCATTAAATATGCATAGAAAAAGAAATTCAATGACGACAACGACGTCGACCGGTAAATTCTCAATTTCTCAAAAGCATTATTATTAATCTCTTACTTTATCAATAAATTTGTTTGCATTTAATTAATTTTTTTTTCTTCTTTCCTTTTTTCCCATTTTTACTCTTGCTCGCATGCTGCAATAAACGTATGTATGTTGAGTAAATTTGCACAAATGAAATTTATATGAGCATGAAGGAAGAAAGAAAATCCAATTTTTATGAAATTTGTAAAGGGGATCGGACATTGAAGAAAAAATATCTTGAGCATTCATTATTCTTTTAAATAAAAAGATGAAAAATATTTTGATTTTTCTTATAAACAAAACATAGCAATTTTTTATAAATTACAACTTAAGAACCTGCTCTAAATTGTTTAGAACCTTTGTATTTTATTGTCAAACCCCTTTGAAAAATATTTCATACATATTTGAGCCAAAGTAATGAAATGTGTGCTTCAACTATGTATAGTGTACACGATACATACATATGGATATATATATTTTTAGTTATGTTTCATTTTGTGAATTACTCATTCCCATCATCTCCCAAAAAAGCGTACAAGTTTTTTTTCCTTCCTCCACTCTCTTTCTTCTCATTCATCTCAACCAGCAACAGCAGCAGAAGCAGCAAAAAGATCGAAAATGCGCAATTGATATGCGCATGAAATGCATGAAAAAAGGAAAATTTATGCACGCCATACAAGAAGAAGGAATAGCAATAAGAAAGAAAAAAATTTAATTTAAACATTCGCCAGTAAAATTGCAGGGTTTTCAGCATTTTTCAATTTTCATCGATTATTAAAAAATTACTTTAAAAATTTTGATCTCAATAATGCTGTAATTTTTTATTTTTTAAATGTTTTTAATTCTGACATGAGAGAAATAAAAAAAATATTTTCCTTCTTATTCAATTTAAGTACATAGAAAATTTTATTTTTGTTATTGTGCATGTGTGTAAGTTTTCATTATACACACACAAAAAATTTATATACATGAAAGATTGGATGATTTTTTAATTTAAAAATAAGAAAGAGAGAAGAAACTTTGAGAGTTCTTGAAAGTATGAAAAAATTCAATTTTGTGCTTTTGAAAATAAAAAAAAATTTTGTGTGTATATCTTACATATATAGATATATAGAAAAATTCACTCACAAAGAACAGAAAGGAGAGCAAAAAAAATTTAAATTAAATTTTTCTCAACTTGAAAGAAGCAAGCATAAAAAATTATTGAAGAAGTATGGTTAGAGGAAGGAGAAAAAACTTTAAAGCTCTGAAGCTTTAAAAAAAGCTTTATAGTGACTATAATAAAAAAAATATAACATGAAAGAAAATAAATATAAAAAGAGCAAGAGAGAAGAAAAAAACGAGCGGAAAATTAGATTTTTATGTTTTTACGCTTTACAGCATTTTTCCTTTCAAATTAATGATCCATCACCATCAATGTTGTTGTGAGTGAAAAAAAGAAAAGTTGAGCAATCGAGGAGAATAAGAAAAAATTAATTCGATTTGCCTTGTCCCTCCTCTCCTTCTACTCAAACTCACAACTTGCATGTGCCACACACACGAGTTTTATTCTTAAAAGGATCAGACACTTGAGAGAAATTTTCAATTTTTTTTTAATTCAAATTTTGAAATTTTCAAATGAAATTTCTTATTTCAATTTCAAAAAAATTAGTTTCGAGCAAGATTTTATGATTTCATGGTATTTTGATATCCAAAAAACTTATTTTTAAATTTCCAAGGTATCAGACCCTTTTAACTAAAATATGTATACATCACAAGATAAAAATTGTTTAATGTAACTAATATGTTACAGCGTTTCACAGACTTCCGGCAGTTTTTAGCTTTTCATTCATTCAAGGAAGAAATTATATGTTGTTCTTCTCATGCATGCAAAACATTTTTGCATTGATCGGTGACTTGCAAAAAAATTCAATTATTTAAATTTTATGTTTGTTATTTTTTACAATCTTTCCAACACAATGCATAAATTGTTTTAAAATTATATAAAGAAAAGGAAAAACTTTTAAGCTTTTATTATAAACTTTATAAAGTTTGAATTCTCTATAGAGTAAAAAAAAAGGAATCTAAACATTGATTTCTAAAAATAGTCTGAATTCAATTTATTGAAAAATATAAAAACTAACTGAATAACTCACCATTGGCTGCTGTGGTTGTTCTTTCATGGTTTGAGCAGTTGATGACGGAATTTGTTGAATATTTACTTGCTGTTGTGGCTGTTGTGCTGATCCAATGCCAATCAGATTTGTCTGTTGCTGATTAGATTGAGTGTTCTGACTGACGTTATTTGGCGATGGCTGTGGTACTGCAGCCGGTGCTGGACTAGCTGATGCTTGTTGATCTTGCTTTGTTTGTTGTGTTCTTGGTGATACAACACCACCTAAATTTAGTGCTTTACGACCTCTATAGCTCGTCTGTAAATAAATTTAGAAATTATATGAAATTAAAATTAATTGATATTGCTAAAGTAATTAAAATGAATGTATGTGTTGTAGTAAAAAAAAAATAAAAATTGATGTCGTCTAATGCATAATTATACTTTGCTAGCGAATAAAATATGTTTCACCAGCCAAGCGAGCACGTTGGACAGGCAAAAGGAAAAAAACCTGGCAGCGGCTGATAATTAATCATAATCATTGTAGGTGGATAGCGAGAGAGAGACAGAAAAATAATTGTAGAGAATGTGCGACACACACGTTTACAAAAAAGAAAGCAGGACGAAAAATCCTCAACTAATGTGTAATTAATCATCTTTTTTCCTTTCTCTTTTTTGTGCTTTATTTTTTAATCAAAAAGTGCCATTTTACAATAGAGTGTGGGAAAGAAGAAGAAGAAGGACAAAAATTTCCTTTTTCCTGTCAACAGACATGTTTTATGTTTCTGTTTTATACAGAGGTGATTATTGTATGAAAAATGTCTTTTTGTTGACAAAAATCGTTGTTATAATTTGAATTTTTGAAAATCGTTAAATTTTAAAAATTTGAACATTATAAAATCTTTGAAAATTTTTTTTAAATGTAATAAACAAAAAAATTTAGAAAAAAAATGCAACACTGCTTTTAACTATTATATTTCTGTCAAAGACACCCAAGTTTTATCTAACTGATTTATGAACATCGATGCAATATCGATTTTTCTTTCTTTCTTTTTATTTTATTGTTTTGTGCATTTAAAGAAGAGCGATAATAGCCAAGCCTTCAATCTTCTTATTCTCAATTGTGCATAAAGTTTCATCCTCAAATTCAATTGTTCAATTTAAATTAAAATCTCTTGAGTAGTTTGTTAAAAATAAACACACTTTTTTGATAGTCTCAAACATACACTATTGCCAAAAGCTATAAAAATAAAATAATCATCACTCTTGGTGAAAGAATTTTATTTTAAATTTAATTGCTTTATTTTTTTAAAGTTATTCAGTTGAGGAAGAAGAAAAGAGGAAAGAGAGCGAGACGAGGGACTTTATGGACATTGTACATAGTATATTGGATGCCAAAGGTGTATTTTTGCAAAATGGGCACACACAAGAGTATGAGTGAGAAGGCGAACATACAAAAAATGGTGAAAGAGAGAAAATTGTATTCATGGGAAAGAAGTAGAGAGAAATGAAAATTTATGGATGGAAATAAATTATAATTTATGTGTGTATGTGTTTTTTTATTATTTTAGAGCAGAAAATTTATGTGTTGTAGTATCATGAAGTTGTGCTAGAGCACATTATATATTTTTATATTTTAAGAGAAAATATTTCATTCCATCTCATTTTGTAGTTTAATTTTCTCATTTTCTTTATCATCTCATCATCATTTAAAGCGTCCGCGAAAATTTCAAGAGAGATGTTTGAAGGAAGAGGAAGGGAAAAAACAGAGTTTGGAAATTTACATTTTTAAAAATACTTAAAATCTTTAACCAAGATAATTTTTTTATTATCATAATCGATAAAAATTTTAATCCTTACTTATTTACTGATAGATAATAATTTTAAAAAAATGTTTATTAAAGCCATTCTTTGTCAAAATGATAATTTTCAAAGTCTGTAAATACGAGATGTTGTGTGTTATTTGAATAATGGCTCATGGTTCTCCTCATAAATGAAATTAATGCTTTGCAATTTTCTTTGATTAATTTTCTACGCGGAATTTTTTTTCTTCTAAATAATGCTCTTATGGTAGCAGCAGCGCGATAAAATGAAATAAGAAACATAAAATAAAAAATGAGAATGAAATAAAGAAAAATTTATGCAATTAATGCAAATTTGCGAAAATATAGCAAGCTAAAAAATTTCAATTACACTCTCGGGGTGTTTTGCGATAAATCATGAACAGTGGAGTGAGAAAGAAACTAAAAATTTCCATTCTATAGAGATGATGTGTAAGAAACCATCATAAAAATTCTTAATTGCATAAAAACCATCAACGCCATAAAATTTATAGCCAATGCAGAGAAAAAAAACTTTTTGTGTGCACTTTCATAAAGAACTATTGTTATTATTATGGATAATATCAAGTTCAGTGTTTGCTAGTTTGCTATCATGATATTATTATTCAAATATTACATGTTATTTTAGGTTTTCTCTTTTCACTGTTTTTTGTTCAAATTATGGCAAATTTTTAACAATCCAATGATGATGATGATGACTGCAATGTCAGTTTTCTACTGTTGAGGTCGCCAAACACATACACAATCATCCACTGTGGTAAGAAGAAGCGCAGAAAGGGAAAATAATGCTTTGAAATTTATGCAAATTGAATTTTCACACCAGCACAATATATATATATATATAAATTGAATGGCAAAAAGTACACAGGGTTGAATGTGAATTTGAAAAAAAGTTAGCTGTTTAGTTTCACCCATCTGCCCATTGTTTATGACAATGTTATTATCGTTTAATTACATTCAGCTTTATTGATGAGTTTTTCATTATTAAAAACCTGTGTTTATTTATGTTCTTGCAATTTTTAAACTTTCCATATGCTTGATAGAAAAATGTTAAAATTGTATTCAATTACAGAGTTGAATGTTTTGAGTATTAAGGATATTTTTAATTTTCAATTTGAATCTCAACTTAATTCGTTCAATAAAATTAAACTTTGAAACATTTCTAAAAAAAAATTTCTAATCAACTCTGTCTAACAATCACCTTTTTTTATGTTGTTGCTCATTTAATTCACTCTCTCATATGTTTATATTTCAAAAAAAGAAGAAGAAAAAAATACTCAATAGCAATGCGCTTCCTCTCATGAGAATTCTTACGAAATATATATATTTTGTAACATACAACAAAGTGAGCGAGTGAGAGAAAAAAAGGAACATAAAACATGCTGAAGAAAATAAAAGTCTGGGAAAAGCATAAAAATAAATTGCCACCATCAACTGTGTATGTGAATGTGAGTGAATTGTAGGGAGGTGGAAATGAAGGAAAATAGAATAAAAAAATTTATCGGTAAAAGGTGGTAGCAATGGGGTGTGTGAAGTTAGGAAACATAGTAGAATGAGACATGAAACGAATAAGAATGAAAATGAAAAAATGGCAATAGTGCACAAGGCAGATAGAAAAAATCTTCTTATTACAAGGCATAGTGAGATGGAATGAGAGCAACAAAATGAAATATTGTATTGTGATAGTCTGGAGTGTAGTCATATGGGAATTCAGCAAAAACATTATTATGCTTCACAACACATTTCTTTTTTCTTGCTAATAACAACATTCAATTTCTTGCCATTTTGAGGTTATCGCCTTTATGCAAGTTTCTTTCTTTTTTGCTCTTATCAATTTCATGCAAGAAAATTGTAGAAAAAAACTAGAAGGCCAAGTTGTATGGAAATAAAACTTTCTAATCTTGACAAGGTAGTAAATTTTAATTTTTTTACTCTACTCGCTCTTCTTGAAATTGGAAAGAAAAAGCTTTAAAAACTATAAATTTTTCACAACGATAAGTTCATGATAGCAGCAGCTCATGTATGCACATGCTGAAATATTGATTCACATTAAATTTCATACACTGATAGATAATAAGCTCCTTTTTCTCACATATCTTTCTTCCTCTTCTAACTCTAAGCTCAAATTTATCTAAGATAGATTTATTTCGTCCATCGAGAGTCATAAACTCAAATGCATGAATCTTTTTCTATATATTTCTATAGCTTTTTAAAATGTACTATTTTTCAAGGAGTTTCTATTTGTAATATTTCAAAATTTGAATTTTTAATAATTAAATATTGTTTGTAAAGAAAATTTTGTCACTTTCAACATAAAATTTTTTTTATTTGTTTGCATCACATGTCACGTGCAACGTTTTGTTATTTTTGCTATTTGTCACAGTAAATATTAGGCAAGATTTTTAAAATCGTTAGGTTTTTGTAGATCCCATAAAATCTTTTAAATATTTAGTTTTGAAACAAAAATAATTTTTTTTATCAAAATTTCAATTCTTTCAAAACAAGAAAATCAACAGACACAATAAACCAACTAACAAAAAATTTGCCAGTGAATGAAAAGAATAAGAGAAACTTCCTCATCATCATTATCACAGCATGTTTTAGATACAGAAAGACAGAGAGAAAGAGAGAAATGTGTGTATGAATTCATAAAAATCATATGTTTTTCTTTACACCGGATTGAGATTGCACAATAAAAAATTCCTTTCATTCCAATCGATACAGATGCTCACTTAAACGAGAGTGAGTTTGTTGTTGTTGTATGTTTTTTGTAAAAGTACAATTGAGTGAGAAAAAAGCATTACATTCCTTTGAATGAATCAATCACGTTGTTGGCAACCGATGAAGAGTAAAAAATATTTTAACTTCCATTGATCAATGAGGTTTTCTTATATATGAAATTGAATCAAGAAACAAGTTTAAAAAATTGTAATTCAATTGATAACAGAAAAATGCAATGACTTTATTGCAGGGATTCTTCTTCGTAGGAAATAATAATATTTTCCATTATATTTCTTATAAAAATAAACATTTTGATTTTTTCGTGTGCAAAGAAAAAGAATGAAAAAAAATAGCAACGACCCTGAACCACGTTTTATTCTCTTCCCAAAACGATGAACAACACAGAATGCGAGAGCGAGACAAAGAAGAAGTTTATATAAAAGAAGGAACAGCCAATGTGAATTGTTGTTGTAGTCACAGAATCTTAAGAGACTCAGTTCATTTTTATACATTTTTTTTTCTTGTGGCTGTTGTCTGCCGCGCGCTTTTTTTGTTGCTGCTCGAAAAAAATGAGACTTGATAAACCAGTTTTGTATTTTGTTACTCATTATTTGCTGCTATTGTTGTTTTTGTACTTTTTTAAAATAAAATTATTATTGTTATTTTTTATCAATTGCGATAGTGATACTAAAGAAGAAGAAGAAAGAGGAAAACATTCTCAATTGTGCAATTTGCAATTGGCATTATTATCATCGTCATTAATGTGAGATTAAAATAACATCAACAATCAATTAGCGTTGATTTGCATAAAAACTGCTCTTTCGTTCCTTTTTTGCTGTATGCTCATAATGAACATTGCATATACAAGACATGTACTGAGATGTTGTGCAATCTATTAGAAATTAATGGATGAAGATTTCCAGTTTTTATGGATTGAGGTCAAAAAAGAATTGATACCAGGAAAAAAATATTTTTTTGACCCCAAATGAGAGTGTTGACCCTTAAATATGATAAATAATAAAATTTTAAGTTTCAAAATCTTAAAAGAGCATAAAAATATTTTTATTTTTATTTAAAATTACGTATTAATTATATTTTTAAATGTTAATTAAATATCAATTCTACAATTTTATATTTTCAATTGAGAATTAAGTTTTTTTCTATTCTTTATTTCTTGACTAACAAAACAGAACTAAGACTTGAAAATCAACTATTAAAAAAATTTCAAGGTAAAGTTTGTCTCTAATTGATGAGGTTTTTGGCTTTTTTGAAAGTTAAAGATAAATCGTGAGAATCAGTTGTTAATTTATGCAGAAATTTCTGGCTTTGTCATCATCGAATTTTCATTAATTAAAGCGGATTTTGAAATAGTAATTTTTTCATATTTTTTTAGTCTAACGTCACGCTTGCTCTTTTTTTTAATAACCATAATGCACTTTCATTACACACGAAATTGATTATAAAAAAATTGATAATGAAGAATGAAAACAGAGAGAGAGAAAAAAAATTTATTATGATCACGATTTAATTAAAATCCCATTTAATTAAAATGTCTGGACATTCTTATGGAACTTCATTACTTTAAAGAGAAAAAAGAATAAGATCGAACGTGGCAAAGCATGGAGATGAAGGAGGAAAGCAAAAAAAGTTTATTTTCGTGCAGAATAAAAAAAGGGAGGTGGAGATGAGATAAATTAAAGGAGAATGAAGGAATTTAAAGGTGAAAACGTGGGAAATGCCTTTTATGCATAATAAGATTAAATGAAATGCTCTTTGCGGGCACACTAGTGAAGTGAAAAGAAATAAATTTTTATTGCTTGATTGCACTACATTGCACATAATTACACTCAATTGTTTTAATTGCAAACAACAACCAAAAGCCAAGACAATTTTTTTTCATAAAAAATTGCAACAAAATGAAGGAACGCAGCAGCGGCTAAAGAAGAGAGTAAGAATAACAGTTTATGGCTCTCTTTTTTTCTTTACTGCCTTTTTTAATTTAAATTAATGATTTATTACCCTCCGTCAGTATTTTTTTATATTTTGTTTGCCGCAATTTTAACAAAATTGAAAGAATTTCTTAATTACTTTTTCCCCTTCTTTTTTTAGTTTATTCTTTTAGGAAATTTATTATTATTGAATTTTTTAAAGATTTTCTTTTCCTAAATAATTTATAAAAGATTTCTCTTTAAAAGGAATAAATAAATTAGAATTTATTGAAATATTGCTTAAAAAAGAAAGATTTTTGAATAAGCTGATTTTAGATTCCAAAAATATTTTGCATAATTAAAAGTTATACATAAAAAAATAATTGATTAGACCCTCAAAAATAAATGTTAAAAGGTTTAAATAAAAAAAACATTTTTGTTTAATTCTTTAAGCACTTTTATTAAACTTGAGATATTTCAAAATTATTTTTATTAAATTTCTTATTGTTTTCAAATTTTATGCTGCTTTTAGATCGATCAGAAAAATAACTAAATGATTAAGATTTAACGAATTCAAAAAATTTTGAATTTTGAAAAAAAGAAAAGTTTTAAAAATTGTTTTAAACTTTTTAAAATATTTTTGTTTAAAATATTACAAATTTCTAATTAAATTTTCTTCAATTGCTTTTCTTTTCAATAAAAATATTCAATTTGGTAAAGCATTGTGATCTTTTATCAAAATCCAAAAATTAAAATTTAACATTTTTTTAAATTTTTAAATTCTTTTAATATTTAAAATGTTCATTATTTAGAAAGAAAATTAATTGAAATTAAATTATTTATAAAAACTTACACAAAACAAGTACAAAAAAATCCACGCGGTATTCACGCCGTAATAATAATTCCACCGACTTTTTTATTATTTTATATTTATTTTTTATTTTCCCTCTGGAAAAAACTTTTTTTTATATTCTTTGCTCTTCGTGAATGAGTAAAACCACAATCAAAACAAATAAACTTTTTTATGTATATATGTGCTGCTGCTGAATGTTTATCTGATTCACATTTTCATTTTCAGAATGGAAATAAATAAAGCAAGAGCGAAATTTTCTTTTTTTATTCGTGTATTTGTAGTAACATTGAAAGCTTTCTCTTCTCTGCACGCGTGTTTCACTTTTTTTACTATGATTATTAAAGATAAATTTTCACACTAAAAAAATTCATTCGTCTTTCTTTATTTAACCGACAAAGAAATTGAAAATTGATTTTCTTTCCTTTCTTCACACTTTTTTATGCAAGCTATTAATTTTACTTAAAAAATATTTTTAAATTTTTTTTCTCTTGATGAAATTTTTTTTTAATTTTATATAAATTTATGTTATATTTTTTTTTAAAGAATTATTCTTTTCGAGTACCGAAAATTTACGCGACTGAATCGTTCAAACTTTCTTACAAGACTGAAGCGGTATGTATAAGAATGAAAAAAGGAGAAAAAAAATTACAGACCGAATGTCGGGATTTTTTCTCTCTTTTGCTCTCTCTTATGTGTGGCGCTTTTGTAGTGTTGGAGCAAAAATTTTTGTTTTTTTTTCTTCTCATGAAAAGTACATTCTATATATGAAGCAGCAGCAGCACCTCTTTTCTTTCCTTTTAATATACTGTGTGCATCGTACATATCGTCTACAGACAGAAATTTTTGTTGTTGTTGTTGATGCTGCTGCTGCTGTTACCGCTCTCTTTCTTTTCTCTCTTTCTCTCTCTTAAACTTAAATACATATACAATTTATGTCGCGCTATTTTACTCAGGGAGAAAAACTGAAAAGTTTTCCGTATGCACGACTCTCTTCTCGAGGATGAGACGACGACAGCGACGCTTTCCCCAAAAAATATTTATGTACATAGTAGAAATTTTATATATACATAACACAAAAGTTGAGAGCGAGAGGGTGCACAAGTGCGAGAGACATTGCGAAAAAGATTGAGAGAGAGAAAATGAGAGAAATTTTTTTTGACAACATATAATAGGCTCACTTGCATATATACACATACACACTCACATCGTGTTTTTTTTGAGGAAAAGGGAAGAATTTTTACGTTCATTAAAGGGAAAGTTTTTTAACAGAGTTGTTTAAATATTTTTGATAAAATTTAATTAAAAGTTGAAGTTGGTCAGAATGAAATTGTTGAATTTTGAAAATACGTTAAATTTTTATATTATCGAAATATTTAAAAACACAAAAATTTTTAAACTTTAAAAACCCGTTAAATAAATATAATTAAAAAATTAAATTTCTTGTAAAAGAACATGAAGTTAGCTTCAAAAGTTTCAAAGTCAACAAATTCGTTAAATTTAAAAACTTTTAAATTATTAAATAGAAAATTTGACAACTCTGAATTTTCCTTTGCCACACAGAAATAAATTTTGAGTGTGTGTATGTGTGTTGCTTTTTGCAAGTCTCTTCGTTAAACGACGACGACGATGACGATGTCGAATATTGGTGTGTAGTTTTTGAATATATATATACCGACAACAACAGCAAGAGCCAAAGTTTAAAGAGAAAAGAATGAGAAAAACTTACAATCACAGTGCGTGTGTATGTGAGAGAAGCAGTGAGCGTAAATGTGTGTGATGATGAAAAAACAACAACGAGGAATTTTTCGTTAGGGAAATTTTCTATTTATTTTTAATTTCCATTATTTGCATCTCATCTTTTTTTCTCTCTCTCGTCATCATGTATGTGTACACAAAGCAGCATTGAAAAAATGGAGGGTAAAATTAGGAGTTTGAGAATAAAAATTCCTCTTTTGGTCCCTTCGAGAGAGAATGAAACCACCTTAACCTTTCCAACAAACACAAACGATTTGCTTTGCTTGCTTACCTTATTTTTCTTTCCTTCCCGCATTGGTGGCAAATTTTTCATCATCTGTAAAGAAAGAAAAAAGAAAATTTAATATTGAGGCAAAGAAAAAATGAAAATATTGAGAAAAGGCATTGGAGCATGAGACACTTCATTTTACCAAACCAAACCACCCTCATGTATAGCTTTTTTCTGTTGTTGGTATGTATTTGTGCAGGCAGAATAACACAAGAGCAAAGAAAGATTTTTTTATTTTGAGATTTTTCTCATGGGGCACCTATCATCGTATCATGTGAGCTACCAGCGATTTTACTTCATGAAAGGTACAAAGGCATGTGTATGTAATTTTAATGTTTCACTCTGCTTGTCTCGGGTCTACCTTATGATGTGTTTTTCGTGCGTTCAATATTTGAAATGCATCATGTCTCGATGGTTTACCTTTCATCTCTTTCAATCTTTTTTTTTTCAATGTTATCCGAGAAACGATATGTGTATACGACAAGGTGAAAATACTTTGATTAAAATGCAATCTTTATATGAAATTTTTGTCTTTAAAAAATTAATTTTTGTTAAAAAAATTCTATAAAAGCATAAAACTTAAATTTTTGATTAATTTCTTATTAATATGCTTCTTAATTATCTAACTTTGTAAATAAACCTTAATTTATTGAAGAAATTTTTGTAAAAAATATTAAATATTTTGTTTACAATTTTCTTGTTTTTTTCTGTTAATTTTTTTGTTTACATTTTTTGTTTACGTTTTTTAAATTTGAAAATTTGATTGAAAATCTCTAAAAACAAGCATAACTGGCACAAGAAAGTTAAGCGTTCAAACAAGAACCACTGTTTAATAAAAGTTTCTTCTTCTTGGAATACACGAGATAAAAATTCGTTCACGTTTTTCTCATTTTCCACCTTTTTATTTCACATATTTACTTTGCATTGCTCTTGTTTGTTGCACTAAAAAACCAGTTCTGTGTGCTAGTCATGACTGACTCCTTCTCACTTGAATTCGAAATATACAAAAAAATATAAAAAGTTGCTCACTTATTGTTATATAAATATAACAATGGAAATGTGTAGATAGACATGCTTTAGACTTTGTTATGGATAAATATAAATAAAAAAGAATTGTTCTATGTTTGCAATTTGCGCCATTTCATTGTTTCTGTTGACGGTCATGAATGAACCTTGAAAAATTTGAAAGTATTTTAAAAGTTTTTAATTAACTTCTATCAAGAATAAGTTAAAAAAATATCTGTATTTTTACATAATAAACTTTTTTCCAATTTGATAATTTCTAATAAAATTTTTAATTTATGAACAAAAAAAATTTTCTTCATTAGTGTCCAGTCACGTAGGCTATATAACCATATTGTATATAAGAACCCAAGAAAAAATCAATGAAATTTTCATTAATAATAATCATCATCATCATCATAGAAGAAGTAAAAGGCATCATATATATTTTCACCAAAAAAAATTTGTAATTAAGGCTTGGTTCACTTCACCCTTTTCTCATATACACACATAAAACATCCACCATCTAAATATGGTATTTTAATGAAAAAAAAAGTAAAAAAGCCACCCCAAAAGGTAGAAGAGAAGAAGAGAAGCTTCATTAAAATTTTACATTTTTCAAGCCAGTCAAACGAAAAAAGGGGCAGCGGCATGAACAACAACAACAACAATGGAATGTACTAGGAAAAGTTAGGTACTCATATACACACAAAAAAATTTCATGCATGTATGCTGCTATATTGTGAGAGGTGCCTCAATTCCTCAATCTATTGGCTTTTTTTCTCTCTCTTCTTTTACATACACACACATATATTTATTCACTAGCAGCTTTTTCAAACTTCCTCATACTATTTTATTTCTCTTACTGCTTCAACCCATCCGCCCGCAGATAATAAATTTTCAAATATACACCATCTGGGTTGCAAAGAATTTTAATGGGATGAGTTTTACTATGGTGGAGTATTTATGGTATTTTTTTGCGGATGTTATATGTGAATGTGTGTGCATGGCAGGCAATAAGTAAGAGACGAGCAAGAGAGAGGTCATATACAATGGAGAGAAGATTGCTGTAGCACATGATGAAGAAAAAATGAAGGAGTATGAGAGGGTGTAAAAGAAAAATCAATTAATTATCAATTTACATTCTCCACATCAAGCATGTGTACACACATGGAATACACATCGTACATTATCGTATACACACATAAATTTACATGCTTTGTCGCTTGCTTGCTTGTTCAGAGAGTTGAGATGAAAAAAAAATTATATATAAAAGTTTGAGGAACTTCCCTTATGTTTGAATTTCATCATCATTCTCTCAAACACATAGACATGCAAAACTTTCTCTCTACAAATGAATGTATATTATTAATTATTAGTGCAACTAAAAGTTTTCGCCTCTTCTCAAAAACCCAACAGCGTGTGTAATGTAATATATGTAACTCATTCCATTTACAGTGTTTGGAAACTTTAATAAACGTTTTGAAATAAAATCGCGTAAAAATCAGAATTTTTTTTTAATGATTTTTTTAGTCTTTGAAGATATTTTTTACCAAATTAATTTTGAAACCGTATTCGAGAATAATTTTAATGTTTACATACTAAAGGTCTTTTTAAAAAGTTATTTTATTGTCATAATATTTACGAAATCAAATATGAGAACAATTTTCCAATGATATACAAATAGCTATTACTTAAATGTCCAAACTCTGTTTCATAAGCTGATACTGCTGTTACTGCTTATGAGAGGGGAGCAAAAATAATTTGATTTATGATTTATAATTATTTTGCTGTCCTGATGTTTGTTATTCTTTCCTCATGAGTAAGATGATAGCTTTTCATCTTTTTCTTTTACTGAAAGCTGTCTATGTCTACCCAACTGTATATGCATGCTGATAATGATGAAAACAGCATGAGATATATATTGATGATTGTATGAGTGTCTCAGATAACATTATCAGCATGTAATTAAAGCATCTTATGGTTATTAAATCTTTATCAACATCCCACATGCATGTGCTATTTCTACTGATGATGATAAGGAAAAACTTTATGTCCAATTAAAAGAAAATATTAAATTTTTCATCTTTGATTACAATCAAGAATTTTAAGAGAATTTAAATTGTATACAATATTTTAAATAATTATTCACAAATTCAGTTTTCTTCTGTTTCTGACATTTTGTATCAAGAGAAAATAAAATTTTACTAAATTCTTTTAAAACTATTCGAAAATTAATAATTTTATATTTAACGGTTTTTTCCAATTAAAATTTTATTTCTAAAATAATTTGAATTTTGACCGTTAAAGAAATTGAAAAAAGTTAAACTTATCTTCTACATCCAAAATGGTTTTTCCTATGAGAAATTTGCAAATTTTTAATTATTTAAATTAGTATCCCTGCTGATGATCATTTTCTCTAATATGAAATATGCATGCATAAGCATAACAATATATAAACAACACAAACACATACGCAATATGAATATTTGACAAAATTTCTAAACTTTTCTCTCGGTGGCAAGAGTTTTCTATCAAAATTTTGGATAAAATGCAAAATAAAAGCAAATTAATTACTGCTTATGCATTATGCAAAAAGGGGAGGTAAAGAGAAAAGAGACCACAGGATAAGCAACATACATACACATAAAACACATCCGATTGTAGTTTATCATACATAAATTTTAAACTTATAGCGAGCCAAACCTCATACCGCTCCCTAAATTCATATACAGAGATTCAGAAATTATTATAATACCAAAATTCAATGAATATGCATGTAGAATTGTTTACTAAAAAACTTAAATATCTTCAAGTTGGCAATTAGAAGAAATTTTTTTAATAAAGAGAAGTTTCTTGCTGTTTTTGTCTGTTGAGAATTATGGGTTTCTGGTTTTCTCCTTCTTTCCATCTACGCCCATCATCATTTTAATTATAAAAAATCTTAAAGTTCATACTAAGGCTATCAAAATAGCAATAATGAAAATAATGAAGCTGACAAGATTTTAATAATATTAACAAAGTTTCTCTCGCGTTGCTAATTGCGATTGTTGAATGAAATAAAAGATTTCCAATGAACGTTTCATCTTGTAATGAGGTGCACAATGAACATGCACACGCTTGAAAGTTGATAAGTATAATTTAATCTCACCAAGGATAGTTTGAAATAATATGAAAGAGAGTAAATTAGCTACATTTTACACTGCATCACCATGAAATTGGAAACGATTATTAAAAAAATTCAATTGCGCAAGTTTTATGATGCGCTTCAAGTTGAGTTAACGAGACAAGTTATCAACTGATAGATTTTTAGTTAACATTTAATAAAATTTTAATATGAAATGAAATAATATATGTAAAGATCGAATCTTGAAATTGGTACAAAATTAGTTTTATTAATCATTTGGTTTCTTTTCTAATTTTTTTAAATTGAATGTAACGGAATTGAAAAATTTTTTTACAATATTTTTAGGGTAAACGTTCCTGATTTTCGGTCTATCCTAATTTTCGGTCTAATAGAAAATTTCGAAAAAATCAATTAAAACCTTTAAAAATCACAAAAAAAAATGATTCAATAAATCAATAATGACATTTAAACACTAATAAACACTCAATTATGATTTATAGAATAGTACTTGATGAGAAATATCCATTTTCATTTATTTTTTACAAGATTGAAAATTTTTAATAATTTTCAGTTCAATATTTAGCACTAAATAATTGCAAATTCCTCACAAGTTATAACTTAAATATTTGAAAATATTCTCTAACAACACTTTAAAATACTTTTTATCACTATTTCACAAGTTTTAAACAGCTAGTTTTAGCTAAAAATCTCGAACCTAATTTTCGGTCTATTTGTTTACAAATTTTGACAGAAAAATGTAAATCGCGTTCAGTCAAAAATGTGTGAATCGCGCTCAAAACACTTCAAAAAATTAAAAATGCAATTTTTTGATTTCTAAACCATTTTAGGAGTCGGAAATCGCGAGGAAATTGATTAAGTAACAACAAAAGGAAGTAATATTGTGATTTTGAAGTGTTTTAGAAGATTTTGTGATTAAATTCAAATTGATTCAAATGTAAACAAATAGACCGAAAATTAGGAACGTAAATAGACCAAAAATGAGGTTTGATAGACCGAAAATTAGGACGGATAAAACTTGTTAAATTGTGAGAAAACGATTTAGTGCTGACTCCTAAAACATGAATTAAATGAAAGCTGCCGAAAGTTTACATTAAAAACTTTAGTTAGAATAGAAATTGAGTGAATAGTTAGTGAAATATTTGTGATTAAATTCGAAAAGATGAAAATAGACCGAAAATTAGGAACGTTTACCCTAATTAATACAAAGATTTTATCCTAAAACTTCACAATATTTAAAATTTTTATGACCCAATAGATGTAATAATTAGACCCCTTTAAATTTCCGAATTTTTTTTGAGTTCCATCCAATACAAGCAGAAAATTTCAACTCGTTGTTCATTTACTGAGGTACCCACATATACCCGAGAACTCAACTAATCTCACCATTGCATCATTGAGAGAAAAGTTTATTTTACTGAAAAGTTTCAAAACTATAATCTACTATGGCACCATCATCATCGTCATCATCGTATAGTTACTATCTGAAAAATCAATTTCTTGTTTCTATAATTTCCTCAATATATAGTGTATGAAACCTCATGTATCGTTTTGTTCCGTGGTATGACAAAAAACAATTGAAGGATGAGAATGATGGCATGAACAAAAAGATAATGGGAAAACAGGGAACGACAGTGGCATCATCATGGAGTTTCCCCGAAAAAAAAGAAACTGCACTATACACTATATATGAGGGTAAGTGGGTGGTGGAAGGACGAAAAATATTTTTCAATGTATGAGTTTATGTATAATAGTAAGAATGGAGCTGAAGGTGATGGAGCTATTGCTGCTGTTATAGTTAAACGGTAAGAGTAAAAAGGGGAGAATGAAAATATTTAAAACATACATGAACATGATGTCTGAGAAAGTATTGATTTTGTTATGCGATGTACATAGCTCTTTCTCATTTATTTTCCCTTCTATTGCACACATACACACATGTACACGAAAAATTCCTTTCTCTACTGCTGCTGCTGCTATAAAATTGTTTCTAACTAAATTTTACAGACGCACACATTCTCAACAAGCTCTCGCACGAATACACATGCTGCTTCTGCTAACTCACATATGATGTACTAGAGAATAAGTTTTTTATTATTATTTTCATTTTTTAGAGGAAAAAAGCTCGCCATCTCTGAAGAATGGAAGAAATTTTTCGTTCACATACACACACTTAAAATTGGTAAAAATATCATGTGTGTATATTGAAGAACAAAAATTTTCTACTTCCCTACAAAAACTGAAAAATTTTCTCAAAAAAAAAACAATTTTTTTTATAATATATGGCAGGACATATTTCTGTGTCTACACACACACTGGAGTATATATAACGAACATATATGGAGATCCACGAAAGCTATAGAGATCGGGGGCTACTACCTCGAAGTTTTTTGCATCATGATATCATGAGGAAGTTTATTGCAGAAAAAGTTATTATTATTGCCTTGTGCATGCATCGAATGAGATGAAAAGAATTTCTTGTTTTTTCATGTCATGGCTCACAGAGACAGGAAAGAATTTGGCAATAAATTTTTGAGATCATCAAAAAACAAATTTTGAATTTTTTTTATTTTTCGTGAGGACTCTTAAATTGTAGAAAATTAACTCTATAGTCGTTCCTGTCTGACAGAAGCATTAATATAGCGGCCATAGTGAAAAATACAAAATTCTCTCTCTTTACTTTCCTAACAACATCAGCTGAAAAAATACATTCGCCGTTGCTATGAGAATGAATGGCGAAAAATGTCAAAATAAATTTCTCGACCTCCACATCTTCAATATTTTTTTCCTCCCTTTTGCAGATTTATTGGCAAACGTATACGAGAAGAAAAAAAAGAGTTTGGAATGAAAAATATGCAAATATATGAACAGTGCGAGCGAGAAACTCACACACATAATAGAAGAGTGCACAGAAATTGAGTACACATTTGAAGAAGCATAAAAAAATTGACTCAAAGTCAATTATATTCTTTTTTTGCTAGATGACATTCTAATGAAATTTAGCAGACCGGTAAATTATATCGCTTTGAAATTTTTAATGAAGGAAATATTTTTGGTTAAATTTTGACAAGCAGAATTAAAATTTAACTTTAAGGATTTCAGTGAAATTTCAGTAATTAAAAAATAAATAATTAATTTTTTGGAAATCAAGAATTTCTTTTAAAAAAAAACGGTTATTTTTTCTATCAGACCCCAAGTTCTCTTTATACCAAGTAAAATTTTAATTCTGATATTTTCTATTAGATCTCTCTCTGTATTCCTATATGTTTTCAAAAAAATTCACTCTTAGATACATGTCTATCGTTATTTTTGTGTATGTCTGCACACAAATTATTATAAAATTTACTCCTTTTTTTGTTTATGATGAGATGGAATAAATTTCATTTTTACAGTGAGCAGCGAAAAAAAAGTCATGTACCATAAAGGACATTCATGGCGTGCACATTAATGCTCTGGCATTTTTTCCATTAAGACTGATTGAAAATTATACCCTTAGCTCACACAGCGAGAAAAATATGGATGAAGGGGGAGCATGGAAAAAACTGGGAAATATACGACATACGTATACAGCAAGATGGAGAGAGAGAGAGAGAAAATGCCAACAATTTTTTATGAAAAATAATTGCTCAAATGCTGTGCTTGCTCTGGCAGTGTGATAAAACTTGTGCTGTTGCCTTATTTTTTTCCAGGTGTTGCCGTTAATACTTTTTGCAGTAAAATGGAGATTAAGCAATACCATCCATGATCATAAATTGCAATTTTGCACATTTTTCTTTTTATGATGTTAATATCTTGAGCCAACCAGCCAAGCAAGCAAGCAAGCAAAAAACCATTCTTCTGGACAATGAGTGTAAAAATATCTTCTTAATTCAATATGTCTCATAATACTAAGAATTATGCTTCTTCTCTTTCTGGAGTCATGACCTTGTCGGTGTTTGTGAATGTAAGAAGCAAAAAAGTAAAATTTAATGACGACATTAATGTCATAAATGCCTTTGATGTTCAACTATGTCTCATAAAAATGGATATTAAAATATAAGATTGAATATTTTTCATAGTGTTATAAAGTTAACCATAAAAGATTATGGCTTTAACTAGAAAATAATTCAAAATATTTTATGTCAGAATTAGTTGAAAGTTTTTAAATTTTATCATACTTTAAAAAGAAAAGTTTTTGTTTCAAAATTAAACTCCTGAAAAACCTGATATTAAAAGAATATTTTTAAAATTAAAATTTTCAGGTTTCATAAATAAAAATAATTTATTGTACTATAAAATAATTAATTTCAAAAAAAAGAAGATTTGAATTTGATACTGAAAAATTTCATATTTAAAAATTTAACAGAAAATTCAAAAATAATTTAAAAAATTCGTTAACTTCAACAAAATTTAAATTAATTTGATGTCAAAGAACTTTTTTTCTTAAAACTCAATGGGTAAGAAAGAATAAAATATTTTTATTATATAAAAATTCCTTTGTCATAACATCATCCAAATGATATTAATTTTTAAGTCTTAACGAAAGTTCAAATAGTTTAAGAACAATAACAACAATCAGTAGTTTATATAAAGATGGAATTAATGAGACGCCAAGCAGTGCGGCATGCAGAAAAACCTTCAACTGTTTCTCATTGTTATTTTTTTGTGCTCGCTCAACACACAGAAATACATTTTCAAGGCTGAAAGTTCAAATAAAAGTTTTAAGAATGATTAAAAATAAATAAATTCATCTTATGGTGTGTGCTGTTGGAATTTCTTGAATAAATAAACAAACGCGTGTGTATGTACGACTTATATAATGAGTTTATCGAGTCACTACACTCATTGAATAATCGTATGAATAAACAGACTGCAATAATCTTGAACCATACTCTCATTCTTGGAAGCACAAATCGAGCATGAAAGAAAGAATTAATTCCAAAAATAAACCTTGAATCATACGTAGAACAAAATCGATGTCTAAAGCTCAATAAAAAAGAGAAAGAAAGAAACAATGTTGCCAAACTTTTTCTTTTTCATCTCCCAACAATGCACACACAACAGCAAAAAAGAACAAAAGCAAATCATCCCAAAATGAAGAAAAAGAAGAATTTTTTTCGATAAAAAACACGTTTTTGCAAAATTACTTTCGATTTCTTTTTTCGACCAGTTTCTTATGCAAATGGATCATTTAAGAATTTTTTCGTCGTTTTTGTTTTTTTTTTTTATTTAAAGAATTTAAAGAATATTTTATAACATAAGCTATTCTATGACATTCATCACCTTCACTGTACCATGATTAATTTTATATTCATGTGATGATGCCATTTTTATAGATTATACATTTTAAGACATCCCAATTTATCATTTATGTATGTATGTTTTTCTCAATGGTCGCCTCTTCGATGGTTGAGTTGGGTTGCTTAAAACTTTCATCATTCTCTATTGCTAAAGGATATGTGATGTGCTGTTATACATACAGATGACTCATGTAAATGATTCAACACTCTTTTTTTTCAACAAGGACATTCTCGTGAATGAATCGAGGAGAAGAAAAAGTTAGTTCTAAGTATGTAATTACTCTATAGCTATAAAATATGATTATAGAAATATGAAATTATTTATTATTATTTCTCCTTCTTTTTTACTTTACTTCGCTTGGTATAAATCTAAAACAGAGTTGCTTTTAAATGAAAATATTTTATTGCAAAGTTTTAAAAATTATTTTTTACCAATATAAAAAATAACGGAGAGTTTGATTTAAATTCAGGAAAACCGTTAGATTTGAGTTTAAACTGTTTAAAGTTTGAAATTGTCAATTAGATCTTAAACTATAATTTTTTTCAAAAATTTTATCAACTCTGTCAGTCATGTTCTTCTTCATGTGTCTTATATTAACAAATTATGTGTACACATTATTTATCTCTCTTTCTCTCTCTTTTCCTTCAGCCAACGAGTAGGTATATGTGAATTGAGTAAAAGTGTGTAATTAAAGGAAAGCCCAAGCATAAATTCTATAAATAAATACAACTTTCATACACGATTTACAAGATTACCTTCCCTCGCGTTCATTATTATTATGTTTTGTGCACATTCGATGTCGTGCTTTTTGTAATAAATAAATTATCATAAAACGAGTAAGTTGGAATTTGCCTGTGCTATTTGATTTGGTCGTTCTTGAAGTTGAATCTTTCTCTTGCGCTTTTTGCCGCAGCAGCAGCATCATGTGTTCACATTAATTCTTATCACACACATTCACATATCATAATTGTTATTAATTGCATTCATTTTTTTCTTCTTCACTCTTTCATTCTCATGAACGAGTTCAATGTTTATATGAAAATGCTTGTGCATGCTGGCAAATGAAAGATGAAGAACCCATGCAGTGCTGCTGCTTCATTTTTTGAACAGTTTTTTAATAACAATTTTTCTTATTTTATTCATTTTGATTTGGTATTTATGAAGCTTAGAATCTTTAAAGTTTTCAAGAAAAAAATATAAAGATTTTTAGGAAAAATTATCATTTGGAATTCTAAAAAAAACGTCAAAAAATTAAAATTTTACAACAATTTATGACAGTTTTATAGTAAAAATTACAAAATAAAAATGAACGTTACAAAAGAATTTTTAAAATACTTTAATCTTTAATAAAAGTTTTAAAAAAGCGTTTAAAATTCTCATTAGCACCGAAATTATTTGAGTTTTTTAATAATAATAATTTTTAATTAAAATTTTTTTCCTCACAGAGCGCGCATAATTTATTGCTTTAATATCGATTTATGTTTCATTAAATTGCAAAATCAAAGTTTAGATGATAAGAAGCAAACACACGCAATCGAATTGTGCATGAACATAGATGTAAAAATAACTTTGAGGAGGAGATATTTTAATTACTTTACAATGCACAGATAATAATAACCTGTTATTAAAATATATTAACAGAAAATTCTCTCACGTATATTCAATTCGTCGGCAAAACTCTTTTGATGCCAGACAACATTTTTATAAACTCGTTGTGCTTTTTTTGGAAGATTAAACGCGAAAAGCATGTATAAATGAAATAATAACAACTTTATGTTTCTTTCGCGGAAAAAAATTTTTTTATTCATTTTTTTCTCCTCCACCCACTCTCACTCGCTGCTTTCAATCTTCGTGTATGAATGAAGTAAAATTATGCACCGTAAAAAAATGATTTAGTGTAGGACATAAGAGGATGTTTTTTATTTTTATAGAAATTGCCCTAAAGTAAGTAGAAAAAAAACATAAAACACTTTCATGGAAAAAATGTCCAATATAATAATTTCTTTTTTAAAAAAAATTCATCCCAGACAAGATGGAAGAAGAAGTCGAGCATTCAATCATGAAAATTATGTTTCTTTTCTCTGCACATTCATAAACTATGTCATAAAATATGATGGAAGTAAAAACAACACAGAAAACGTAATCATAATCATTAAATTCTTATTATTACAATCATTAAATTATTAAATAAGAAGGTAAGACATATTAAATGCATTTTTTGTAGTTGTTACTTGGCAATTTTTCTTGGCCATAATCATTTTACCTCTCTTTCTTTCTATATTCATTCTAGCGTTATTTCAGTGCAAAAAATATATTATGCCTTCATTGTCTCTCTTCGTTGTCAATAATTTAATTAAATGTTTTTTTTATGACATGTTACTGTTGTTCGACATGAAATTTATTATAATAGAGTTTGAAAATTTTTACAATTAAGTCCTGATTCAAATTTTATAAGAATTCTTAATTAGTAAAATATCGAGAGATTGAAATGTTAATCTTCAAAATATCAAAAATTTAATATTTTTATCATAAAAGTTGTTAAACTTAATGCGAAAATGATCTTATCAAACTTTTAATACTTTTTAACACAATAAAAACAAAATTAAAAGTAAGAACAATTTTCTTGATTTCATATTTCAAAATTAAATTAAGCAATATTCTATTCATATAAATTTTAAAGTCAAATTTTGAGAGCTAGTAAATTTCAAATATTTTTTTTTTTTTGGTTTAAATATGAAAAAAATTTTGATTTCTTTAAAATTGATTAAAAAAATTAATTTCGAATGGAAAATTTTCTAATTATCGAAGCCGCCTCAAATATATTATTGCAAAATCATCAATTCACCTGGAAAAACCAATAAATCCATCATCAATTAGGCTACGCTTTTGCGTCTCCATGCCTTCGGCATAAATAGTTTTCTAACAAGCATCGTATGCGATGCAGAGTGAAAATACTTTTCACACACAGGGCAAACATAGGAAAATTTTCCGAAAATTTAATTAAAATCCCCCCTTACTGACATGCACAATATAGAATAGATTCTATACATCCCATTTTATAAATATAACATCAGCAACAACATCGTATACAAAATTATATATATGAGTGTGTATATATGCATCCAAAAAACTAAGAGCACTAGACTCGAAGCTTGGAAAATAAATTGAAAAAGGCATATAAGCTTCACATTCATACACAACGCATCCCCAATCTCAATTTTTGCCTCCCTTTCCACTATCCGTTACCGCCGCCACCGCCGACGTACGATTTCAAAAGCATTCATTATTTCTTCTCCTTTGTGTGTGATGGCTTTACTTGGCTTGGCTTGCCTCGACTGGTTTTTATAGGAAGTTTATATACATATGTATATTGGATAGCATGATTAGAAAAATTGGGAATTTTTTTTTTTAATAATTTATTTTTAATTTAAAAAACTTTTTTCTTAAATTTCTTTTGAATTTGTATGAAAATTCCAACTAAATTCCTTTTGAGTCACTTGAATTCTTCTTTAAAAACAAATGAAGTAGCAATTTTGTAATCTTTATCTTGTTATTTAAGAAGTTTTTGAAAAAATTTCAAATTAAATTTTAGAGTGCTTTTAAATATTTCAAATTTTTTGAACACAAAATAACGGTCATTTTTGTATTTGACACTTTAGTAGAAAAATTCTTTTTCAAGGTTTGAAACCAAAAAACTTAAAGTTTGAAACATGTAACAAACAAAAAATTTTCAATCTTGCCATTATGCAATTCTCGTCGTCTATACATGCGGGGTGAAATTGGAAAATTTTCTAATGCGTACAAAAAGAGAGAAAAGAGTAGACATGTATGCATACATACACATTATATCCAGGAAAATGAAAAAGATGGAAAAGTGGGAAAGAGTGAAAAGTTGTATGTGCATTCGGTGAGAATAAGAGAAGGAAGAATGAGTTAGTTTGAGTAGGTATATATGTTGGGACAACGAATGTTATTAAGTTTTCGCATCGCAAAATTTTCATTTCTCTGAAAGGCTAAAAAGAATGGAGAATGAGATGGAAAGCTTGGCTCTTTCATTTTAAAATTTATATGAATACATACAAGTGAAAACTTTTTGTGTGTGTGCAAGTGAAAGATGAGAAATAAGATGAAAACTTTGGCAAGGAGTGAACACCTTTTATTAATTCATTTTGAAGCCTTTTTTGAAAACATTGCGGAAAGTTGAGAGCTTTTTGCATGCAAATTTGAATTATTTCTTTTTACGCTCTAATAGGTACAGAGATGACTATGCGGTTCTTGTTGATTTCATGCAATGATTCTAAAGAATTTTTCATTGGAGTATACGAGAAAATGTGTATGTATCAACTAAATGGGCCTTTCAAATTCACTCATTGTTCTACAATTTAATTTTTTAGTGAATTTTAAACAGAGTTATACAGAATAAAAAACTTATTGAAGTTTTAAAAATACAATTAAATTGAACCGCTTTTAAAATTTAAATATTAAAATTGCAAAAAAATTTAAATCAATTTTTTTTATAAAAGTAAAAATTTAATCTTTCAAAAATTGATTGAATTTTGAATTTTTCTAATTTTAGGCAGATTTTAAAAAAAAATTAATTAAGATATTTAAATTATGAAAAGCCGTTAAATTTAGAAATTTGGGTAATATTTTATCAAATGAACAACTCTGGAAAGAATAAAAGAAAATAAAGGAAAAACTTTGCGTCTCGTTCTATTGAAAAATTAACTTATGATTATAATCTACAGACACATTTATTCACATGATAATGAAGACAAAAAAAAAGAAAAAGAGAAAAACTTACTTTCATTATTCTGAACCGCCTTTCATGAACGGGAGTAAATTTTTTTAAAAATCTCGTGTCATGTTCACGCACATATACATGTTCATATATAGCATAGAAAATTGTTTAAAATTATACATAATTTTGGGGTTGGTTGAAAAATTCTTTCTATTTTCTGCTAACCTCAACAATACTTATTCATTTCATAAATTTTCATGCTAACAGCAGTAGCAGCTAAAAATTAAATTCTCTAAAATAAATTTTAGAAAATGCTTCAGTATGCACAAAAAAATTAATTAAAATTCAGGACGATAGGAAGGCAAGTGAAAATATTTTTTGTGCGTCAGTCTGGCACGTAAAAGAAAAATGTCTCTCAATACATATTGAATTACTGGTGTACTATTTTATGATGCCATGCACATCTTTTCTTTTTCCTACTCTTTCTCGCTCATTTATATTGAAAAGCTTATATGCAAGCCATTGAGTTTTTCGCAGTAATTAATTGAAAACAAAGCCTCACACACACATGCAGTTGACCCTTCATTATGTCATGCACACACCATTAAAAAAAGTTTTTTTTATTCTTCCTAGTTTGTTTGCAAAAAGGAAGCAAAATGATGATAACAACAGCGGCAGCTAGTAAAGCACATGAAATTAGTTTTAGAAAATCCTTCGCATTTCTAAATGAAAAATTACGTGTATAAAAAGCCATATGATATATGCACATGCTGTAGCACAAGCTTGATCATTAATATGAATGTTGAATAAGAGATTAAAGGCATGTCCTTCTTCCTTATTTCCTTCATTCAAAATTTGCTAGATTTTTACTTAGTTTCTGTATCTTTTCTTGGGTTCAGGTGATGAAGGACTAAAAAAATCTTTAAAATTGTCCTTCTTAAGCCAAGCTAACACTTTTCCCAAGTTGATTGTTATAAAAATGGCAGTTTTAGACTTTAAAACCCTTTTCAAGATGTAAACACATGTGGCATCATCAGTATAAGCCATTTTGAATTTTTTAGGCTATAATTGACATCAATTAATCAATTTTTAAATTTTAAAATCTTCCTTGCTTGTGTCGCTATATCCATGAAAATGTACATGTACATATAAGTTTTTTTTGCAACACACAACTGCAGAAAATTTTCTTTTTTCCTTTCTCGCTCTTTTTTTGACTCTCATTCTCTCGCTCTTTCTCTTTTTCACCCCAAGAATGGCAGCAGCAGCAGCAATGTGTAGAGGAAATTTTTCGCCTCGTCTCTGAAGATGTGAGGAAAAAAACGCGCGCGAAAAACCATTGCGCAGAAAATCAATAAAAGGTTTTTTTTCTGAGGCTACTTTTCCACATACATAAATTTCTACATTCTCTCCACACAGAGCACACTTGCTTCGCTGTGTTATTAAATTTTTTTTCCTTCTTTTTTCTCTTTCTCGTTTACCACCCCTCCATCATGTCACCTTCTCTCATTCTCATGCCAATGAAGCAAGTTTTTGCGAAAAATATATAAAATATTCTTACTTTCAGACTATAGTGAAATTGTAGAAAAAATTTTCAAATATTTTTGATTTAACGAATTTTTTGAATTTTGAATTTAACAATTTTCTATATTTTAAATTTTTGTTAATCAAAAAATTCAATTTGATAGTTTAGTAAAAAAAGTTAAAAATCTTTGATGTTATCAAATTTTTAAAAATATTTGTGTTTGAATTTTTAAAAAATAATTTTAAATTGAAAGTATTTTCAAACAAACTTTTTTAAAAATTAACAGTTTTCAAAATTTTATTCAATATATTTTAAATTAAACAGTTTTTAAAAAATTATGAATTGTGAAAATCAAAATCCTTAAAAAAAATAAAGAAAATTT
Organism: Polypedilum vanderplanki; assembly: GCA_018290095.1. Taxonomy (NCBI): domain Eukaryota; kingdom Metazoa; phylum Arthropoda; class Insecta; order Diptera; family Chironomidae; genus Polypedilum; species Polypedilum vanderplanki. The sequence goes on along the minus strand of CM031380.1, from coordinate 25,700,768 downwards.
AGTTAAATTTTTGCATTAGTCAATTTACTTCCTTATAAAGTTTATTCTATTTTATTTTTTAGCTGACGCTCTACTCGTGAAAAAAATTAGAAAAAAAAATTATGTGTAAAGGAATGAAAATTTTCTCTTGCTTGCTATTAGAGGGTGTAAGTGTACAACATACAGCAATTTTCGCTTCGAGGGGCATGAAATAATGGTTTTTGGTACCATATCTTTCCTTTCTATATGCATGATAATGTGTGCGTCGCTCTTATACTTTTTTAATGTCGATTCACGTCAAAATAATGAAATTTTTTTGTATGTGATTTTAAAAAAATGTAATTTTCTCATTCCCTTTAGGGCTTTATTGCGAGCAAGATACATTTTTTTACATCCTTCAATTGTTTTTATGGAATGTTATTTCGGCTTGCTATTTTTTGAGGTTAAATTAAGGTTCAGATAATTTTCATCTCTCGTTCATTCGTTCGCTTATAGATGAAAACGCGCGCGAATGCTTTTTATTGCCTCAAGTGAATGGCACAAAGAAATTATTATTGTACAATTTTTTCATCGCGTAAATTTTCATCTTTTTCGCCCGCGAGTAGTTATTAAAAAAGAATGAAAATTTTCTTTAAATTTTCTCTAGAGAAAATAATTTAATTGAATAATAATGTGCCTTAAGGCGCTAGTTTTTGCTATAAATTTCATTTTCTATATAATTATATGACGATAGTGGCGGTAGACTATGATGCTATGAGGAAGAATCTATCGTAGGAATGAATATGAAAAAAAATTTCCTCTCTTTCGGAAGTCGTTTCGTTATTATTTATGACCAGTTTTCGGGCTTTTTTCTTTTTACATTTGCTAGAAATAGTCAGCCATAATCGCATAATATCGAAGTCCTACCGAAAACAGCAGCAAACTTTCCATGTGTATTAAATAAATCTACGGAACTATAAAAAGTTTTATGTTGGCCAACAGAAAAGCTTCAACATCCCCGGACAGGAAGTTTGTGTGTATAAAAATTGTAAAATAATAAAAAGTTAATTTTCCATAACATAGAAAAGAAACGCAGATAATGCTTCTGCAACTTCCGCTTATGCTTGCTAGGAAAACTATATTTATATGGAAAAGTCTTCATGATGTATTGCCTTATTTCAAAGCCAGTGTGAAAAAGAGAACTTGCATGAAAATTAATGTGAAAAAGTTTTTCATCTCCGCCAAAAAAAAAATACAGAAAAGAAGAAGAAGAAAGTTTAAAAAATGAGTATGAATGGAATGAAACGCAAGTGTAAATTATGAGAAGCCTTGCAGCCTTAACTGACAATTTATCATTCTTTATTAAATTTAATTAAAACATTTTCTATGTAATGAGTTTTAATGCTTTCACGACTTTAAGTTTTTTATGTGCTTTAACAGATGCAGTAAATGAAAAAAATTTCTTTTTTGAAAGTATAAAAAATTTATAAGAATTTATGATTTTTTAAGTCCGTTTTAATGAAAAGATTTTCTATTTTTTTTACTCTTCAATCAAATAAAACAAAAACATTTAAAATTTTAAATTAGTTTTTAGTTTTGTGATTATTTGCAAAAGATTTGTATCAACCAATAAAAATCTACATTTGAATCTTCCTGAAATCTCATTCTTCAAATAAAGCACAAATCAATTTGTCCTCAATAAAATTTAAACTCGTGCTCGCGAAAAAAGAGAAACATGTTTATTTTATTTTTATTTATTTTGAAATTCTCTCACACACATTACACTTTTTCTGGTTTGAAGTCATAAAAAGCTGTAAAGTGCTGTGACATTAATGTGATATGAGTGAGTTGAGGGTAAAATAATACAGAAAAATGAGTGTGAAAGAAGGAAACAAAATTCCGATTTTTACGTTTTCATTCATAAAACTCTCATCCATTCGGAATGCCATGTATTATATTTGTTGTGTTTTTATATGTATTTTCTGTTTGTGCTATAAAAATATTGTATTATATATACATTTGTTGATATCTCTTTTTTTCTCATAGCATACACACTCTCTGTCTATGTTTTTGCTTTTGGCTCATCGCCGTGCAATTTCTTTTTGCTATACCATGCCTTTTTCTTAATCTCACTTCCTTTTCAATGCCACACACTTTCATATATACATAACGAGCGTCTGAAAATGTTTTTATTATTTTTCTCCTCCTTCGTCTGCTCCATAAAAGTCGCAATTTTAATGCCGCTTTTGTGTTTTTCTTTCTCGCCTCGCTTTCTCACTCGCATTTATTGTTAAACACCATAAGAGACAAATAAGATGAATTTCCGAAACATATGCATGAAGATTATGAATTATCATTTGTATGATAACCACAAAGGAATACGTTTTATTTAATTTTACTCATTATTAACTAGAAATTCATTTAATGGATATTAATAAAATTAATCTTTAAATGAATCACATTTATGAATTCTATAAATTAACTTGAAAGTGAAACTGCAATGATTTTTTTGTTCTCGCGTATTTCTATTTGGACACACACTATATAATTCTGATGCTGTTGCACTCTTTTGTCAATGGATATGCAGCCATCGTTCAATGCACTACACACATTGTTCCCGACCTACATTTTAATTTCGACACAGATTCGCGGCACAAAAAAGCTCTTTTTATCATTTTGCCAACAAACGTGCAATGTGGCAACAAATAAAATCGAGAGTGAATCAAGTGAGAGTGTCTAGCGTATGATGCACATTTTTTACATACAAACGAAAAAAAGAGGCGAAACAGCGGGCAGAGGAACAACAATGTGAATTAAAAAGTCATGTATGAATGTGCATGAATGCATATAGTAGTTGTAGCAGAGAGTGAATGAGATTTGTCGAGATTTAAATTTTATTCATTTTTTGCAATGCATTGCATACATTTGTGCATTCCAACATATACAAAAAAAGGCAAATTTTATTTGAACTTTCTCTTTCTGACTGGACACAAAACGGTGAAATGAGCAGAAGCAAATATATATATAGCCTGAGTTTTATATACATTTAATTTTAAAATAAACTTCTGAATAGCATGCAGCTGAATGAAAATGGCAAAAAAAGAAAGAATCACATACAAAACAACAGCAGATGAGCGCACATAAAAACAGTTGAAATAAAATTGAATGAAATTGCTTCAAGCAACAAGCCAAGAGAAGAAGGAGGAAAAAAATTAATTTAATGATTCATATTGTGAATGTTTACACACCAAGCAGGAGAAAAAATTTTTTTTGTGCCCTTTTTAAGTAATACATTTAATTATTTGCAGAAATGGAAATTTAATCTTAATTAAGTTGCATCAACAGCATCAGGCTCAGACCTTACAAGTGTTAATTGACAACAAAAGAAAACCAATTCCATGCATCATTTGTTAGTCTTCTTTTTTTAAAAAATTAAAAATATGTTGTTTTTCCCTATACATGCATATATGTGTACATGTAAGCATGTTGAATGAGTTGCGGTATCAATGTTATGTTTATTATGTGGCTTTTGTGGCTGCACTTTACAAACCAATTCACGCTACCTTCTCTTCTCTTTTGCTCTCATTACATGTGATATGCATGTGTATAATGATGATGATTACTTTTTTTATTATAGCTTTCAGAATGATAAAAAGTTCTCTTTTTAATTTAATTATCATAATTGCTGTAAATGAATTAACATTAAAAATATTTCTTTTGAAAAAAATTTTCAGAGTTCTGAATGTTAATATTTTATGATAAAAGTAATGATTATGTCATAAAATTAAATTTAAAAGAATTTTAAGATCAAGATCAAAAAATTTTAGATAAAAATTAAACATTTTAAGATCAAGATCGAAATTCAAATTTTCAAAAGACCAACCGTTAAACAGAAGGATTCTTCTTATTTTATAAATCTAAAGAAAAACCAAAGCAACTTTGATAATAATAAAAGTAAAACTTTGAAATTAAGTCATAGCATCATTATCTCATTTAAGATTTGTCTCCATGAAATTCTCTTTAAAAAAGGAACAAACGAGCGAAAAAAAGAGCGTAAAGAGGAAAAAAGTTTTACTCATTAAACATGCCACTCTCATCATATTCTCATATAGTATTCTCACACACAGCAAGAAGTCGTCCATTAGTAGCCACTTAGCACACAATTTAAGACACTATCCTCCACATGATATGAAATTATTGCCCATATATACATCGCACGTTCCCATCTCGCATGTGATCTTCTTTCTTTCTACTCGCTCATTTTCTCGCATGTGCTTTTTTACCGTCGGCATTTTGGCGCATCCAGTATTATATATGCTGTTGCGGACTTTTTCATTCGCTCTCGCTTTTTGCAAATTTGTGGATAGCACATATTCATGATTGCAGAATTAAAAAAAGTTTTTTGTTCATTTTTTTTATATTTGCCATTGCAGCAACAAGTTGTGGTTTCACGTGAAACGGTGATATTTGTATAAAAATAAAAAAAAAATTTTTTGCTGTAGGTTTCAATTTAGTAGTATCTTAGGTCATGGAAATAAAAGAATATTTTCTTTTTAAAAAAATAGAAAGTTCAATGAAAGCAGAAGAGCCCGGATGATATCATCATCACTACCCTATGTACAATATGAAAACGAAACTTTTCCTTTTTACCATGACTTCAACTTGAAGTAAGTAAAAAATGGCGAGAAAAAGACTCAGACAGAAGGCGGAAAATCATAAAAAGGTACTCTCAGACTCCTTAAGGGGTGGTTTGGCATTCTTTTATCAAAAAGCAGTTCATTGCTAAGAAGCACTTAACTTTCTTCTTTTCATCTTCTTTCTTTCTTTTTTTGCTTATGAATGAAAAGAAGGAAGGTTGTAAAGTCTCACTTTTACACATATACACGCGACGATTTACAATCAAATAACACTGAAATACGATATCATAATATGTTCTTTCTTTCTTCCATTCCGTTTTTCCATTCAAACCCTCGCTTTTTTTCTTTCTTTAAATGGCAACATATATAGCAAGCAAGCAGCAGCAGACAGAGAATAAAAGAAAAAAAAGCAACAGTCGTCATCATCAAAAAGACGTTTTTCCTTCATCACTCGTGTTTTCTTTCACGAGACTGCTGCTACTGCTTACGCTCATCTAAGTAAGCATGAGAAAATGTCTGAATGAATGAATTGAGTTGAATGAATGAATGAAATTTATAAGTGAGAGGTGGCAAAAAGCTGGTTGTTTATGACACTTTAAGAAATGAAAAGAAAAATCGGGTCATAAATTCCATTTCTTACTATTCAATAACAAATCAATTTTAAATTGATAATGATGATGCTTTATATCTCACTCTCTCTTTTTCTGGGATAAAGAAAAATATAAAAAATGCTGTAAGGAGGGAAAATACACAGATATATATAATTGAGTGTCTCAAACACATGCTTGGATTTCAATTCGATTTATTTTTTTCTCTTCCTTTCATTCGTGCTTCAATTAATCTTACCACCACAAAATATATATAATAGATCAAATTTAATCGTCTTCATCTCTATCTTTCTTTCATTCAATTGAGAAAAATGGAATTAAATCCATATTCGAGGGATTTTTGCTTTTCTCTGATTTTTTTTGTAAAAAGGGGATTTTTATAAGAGTGAAAAAATGAAAAAAATAATAATTTCAAGATTTTGCATTTAAATTAATTTAAAGTCACAAATTCAAATCATAAAATTTTCAATTCCTTCGTTAATTTAGAACTTTCAAATTTGAATCTCATAACAAAAAAATTTTTGACCCCTATGGAAAATAAATTAGAGGGTATCAAATGAAATATTTTTTTTTTTTTGAAATCTCGAATTCAAATTTTGCCACAGAAAGAAAAAAAACATTTTTAATCGATTAAAAAAAAACAAAATTTTATAAGCAAGAATTCAAAAATATTAAAGTGCAAATTAAATATTTCTTAATTTTCACCCTTCTGTCTTTCCCCCTTTTTCAAAATGTAATTTCCTTCTTTCTTTAATTCTAGTTATAAATTGATGGATTTAATAAAGATTTTAAGATTTCACTCAATTTATTTATTTTATTATAGTTAGTATTCTCTTTTTTCCTAATTCAATTAACGCAGCAATTCCTCTTCATTAACCGTAAACAAGAGAAAATTGCTTGCCTTATAAATTACATCAATTTCCAAATTTTTCAAGGACACACGCAAGTAACCCCTTCAAATTACAACTGGGGTCTTTTATTCATACTGAATATAATTTTTATAAAGAACAATTTTCGGTTAACTGTCAGTAATTTGCTCATTCTATTCACAAATGAAAATGTAATATCAAAAATAAAAGGGAGAAAAAAAGTATCATCATCAATGAAAGACGAGAAATTTACGTTTTACTCTTTCTTACTTTTTTTGCTGTGTGTGATTTCATCGTTGAATGAGTGAATGGGTATCTTACGTTTATGCCGACAGCATTCAAGAGCGCGCCCTATAAATATTTCTACAACACGAAAATCGAAGAAAAGGAAAAATCTTCATCCTTTTTTGCCTATTTAGTTCTATTCTGAATTGAGTAAGAAAGAAAGAGTGAGAGTTTATGTATAAATATGTATACAGACATACAACAACGGTACAAAAGAAACTGCCATGCCTGCTTTCAAGTGTGCCGCATTTCTCGGCAATGAAAGAAACACGAAGAACGAATGAGAGAAATGTAGAGTGTGAGGAGATACGTCTAGTCATTGTCTGATTAAATTTTTATTTATTTCAGATCTTCTTTTGCTGTTTTGTGCTTCACTTGATACTCTTTCTCTATTTATACTTCACTCAATCTCTTTTTCTGTTTTTCTATATGTTGCTGCTTTGTGTACATTTCAGAAGAGAGCTTTTTTTGTCGGCACACTTACACTTGACTCATTCAAGTGGTTTTTCCTCGAGTGGCTTATTTTTACGATATGGTTTTGCCATTTGCTATTGCCATCCATGTCTTTGCATCTTCTCTCTTTTTTTTGCCCCTTTTTTATGTATACGTGTGTATATATTGATGCTGAAATCGTAAAAAAAAATGAATACAGAGAAAGACTGAATGTAGGCAATTTTCCTACTCTTAAACTTTCATTGACCCTTTTCGATCCCCTTCGAACTCTTTTTCTTTCTTTGGGTTGAATGTTGTCGCTCACACAACCTTTACAATAGCAATAATATTTGACTCAATTTTGGTTGTGAACGAACAAAAAAGAGGCTTTGACCTTCAGCGTGAATTATCAACATAAATGAGCTAAATGGTACACAAGACTCAATTTTTTCTGCTTGCATACCATTAAGATTCTTAAGTATGATTAATGAGATGGTTTTCTGCTTGACTAATGAAAAAATTTTCTGCTGATGAAAGTATTAAATTTAAATTATTATAAAAATGTTAGAGAATTTAATTCGAATATTATGAAATATTTTAAGCTTTTTTGTTTAATTTTTATTAAGTTAAATTGAATAAGGCAGAGTTGAATACATAAGTAAAAAGTAGTTAAAACTAATAAAACGTACTTATAAAAATATTTTTAATAAAGTTATAAAGTCAATAAAATTTTTTCGTATTTAAATACGTCATGAAAATGATCGAAAATTCGGTTTATATGTAGTGCTTTAATTTGAAAATACAAAAAGGGTTTTTCCATTTGATCTTATTAAAAACCACAAAAAAAAAACAATTATTAATGAAATCATTTAAATTTTCTCTTATTTGATTTCATCACTAAAATTATCTAACATGAATAAACCTTCAGTATGAAATTATTAAATTGTTCTAGCAATTCATTTTATCGTTATTATCTTCAAAAATTACTAAGAGTATTAGTTTGAAATTTTTTGACCATATTAAGATTTTCATTTGTAATATTAAAATTTATAGATTTATTTTCTCTATTGAGCATTAAATGAAAGAAAGTTGAAAATTTTTTATTACTTCAAATTTCAAAAATAATTTGAATGAATTTTTAAAATTTCAAATTAAGAAAGGAAAATAAAATTTAAATTCTTTTTTAATTATCACTCAAGAGCAATTTCAATAAATTACTAGTAGAATAAAAAGACAAGCCCATAAATATAAATTTTAAAGGTAGACAAGTAATATTTTTTGCATGCATAAATACCGTACCAAAAAATGAGAAAAAATATCGAATAATTTATTGACACTTCATTCTCTATGTAGTGCCTTTAATTATCTTCCATTTATTGTGTGAAAAAAAATTCAATATACATTTTTAATATTCACACGAAGAAGACAAAAAATAAAAAAGACAACGAAATTAACGAGGGCGTTGAAAATTGCTTCATAATTTAACTTTCGAGCCAGCATTTCTTCACAAATCATTTTTTTTCCTTCTCCTTTAATCTCATCTCTTCTTGCCACACATACAAAATTTATATTTTTTTGCCAATTTTTTTTAATTTACATTATGAAGTAAGGCGAAAATTTTTCCATCATTTTTATAAATTTTTTTACACTCACACGAATGAAAAAAGAAGAGAGAAAAAAAGTTATGTATGTAAGAAAAGAACATGAAATTACGTGACAAAAATTTAATTTTCTTCAGTGCTCTCCTTTCCAGGAGCAAGAAATAAAAAAAGAGAGAAAAATTTATATTAGCGGAGTGTGTTTTCGCCTGATAATATGAAAAAATTATTTCTTTTCAGTAGTGGAATAATAAAAAATTGTTATGCTTCTCTCGTTTACACTTCTGGACATTAAAGTAACTTAAAGTTTTTTCTTTCTATTATTAATCAAAATAATATTCTGCATACATATATAGTTTGTTCAGTGTCACTTTTTTTTTGCTTTACTCCCTTAAATATTTTTCTCTTCTTTATTACTTACCCCACCACCTCGTCCTTTTCCACGACCTCGACGAGATTCACCTCGCAAAATGGTGCCATCAGCAGAATAAATTATCTGGAATGAGAAAGAAAAAAAAAGTATGAAAGATGATAATATTAAAATTCTTGTAATACACGAAAAAATTGTTTGTATAGAAAGTTCAGTTCAGTCTTAGGATAAAGCTTTAAAAACTTTTCTTTATACAGAAAAATTGTGGCAGCATTAAAGGATAAACTTCAGAGTAGAAAATAATACGCATTAATATGAAGATGACGAGGAATAAGGAATGAGGCAAAAAGAAATATTTTTTTTGATGAACTTACTCTCAAAAAAAGAAAGAATCGATAAAATTTAAAAAGAAGCAAAAATTATCACAAATTGAAATACTGCGAGAAAGAAGAAATAGAAGAAAAAACTTCATTTAAAGTTTATTTTTTCTTTTATCGTACGCGCAAACAAGAAGAACTTTAGTATAAATTGAATTTTCTTCCTTTAACAAAATTTTTTAGCCACCTAGTGGCGAAAAGCTCAAACTTTTAAATAATTTTTTGTCAGTTATATTGAGTAGTAAAAAACGATACAGAAAAATTCAAAAGTTGTTGTAAAGTTTTACAAAGGAATTGTAAAGTTTTGAAACATTTAAATTTTTATGCAACGGATTTTTTTGTCATAGCAATCATTAGAAAATATTTTTCAAATCTTTTCATTTCATAATCGAAGATGTTCCGCAATACATTTCAAAAAGGATTTTTATCAGTTTTCTACAGTCATGGCTCAAAGCCTTTGCTTATATGGGACTCAAAAGTATCACACGGTCATATCAAGAGAATTACTGATGAAGACGCAAAATCACTTTGCTTAGACATTCGTGGAGTAAATGTTCAAACTTGTTACATCACAGCACCAAATGCACCATGCACAAGTCTTGGCATCAAATTGCCATTTCTAACAATCATTGTGAAAAATCTTCGTAAAAATTTTTCTTTTGAAATTCAAATTTTAGATGATCGTAATCAATTGCGTCGTTTTCGATGTTCAAATTATCAAAGTAAAACTTTGGTCACAAGTTTCACAACATATATGCCAATAGCATTAAATCATGGCTGGAATCAACTTCAATTAAATTTAGCTGATTTTGTTCGTCGTGCATATGGCACAAATTATATGGAAGCAGTTCGCATTACAATCCATGCAAATTGTCGTTTACGAAATGTTTATTTCTCAGATCGACTTTATAGTGATGAAGAAAAGCCGCAAGCTTTTAAATTTGTTGTTAAAGAAAAAATTCCATATCAACCACAACCTGTTCCAAGTCACATTGTAAAAGCTATCAATGCAACTGCTCCATCAGTGTCAACAGAAGCACCAAAAATACCAAACGAAACTTTTCGACCAACATCACCAATATCACATGTACCAACTGATATGAATATTATTTTGAATCAAGAAATTAAAGAAGAAGAAGAAGCACAAAATATTTCCTATAAGGAAGAAGAAGAAATTGAAAATACTCCACAACAGGAACAAAATTATGAAAATGTAATTGAGGGAGAAGAATAAAGGAATAAAAATTTATTTTTTAATTTCAAAGGAATGTTCATTTTTTAAGGGAATTCCCTTACAGCACTTGATATGATATATACATGATTATTAGCCCCCTTCAAAACAACGCAATTCATAATGAAGGGTTGACATCGACCACATATAAATACATATATATGAAAAATCAATATATTATGGAAGAGGACTTATAGACATTAGGGTAATTTCCCTCTTTCGACTGTATTTCTCCCTTTTTTCCTCAATCACTTGCTGGTTCTTCTATATTTTGCAAAAAAAAAGTAGAATTGTGTAGGGGAGTTATCCCCTCTCTCGTCTTTTAAATTGTGCAGTAAAGCGGTCAAACTATGCTCATTTCAGAGGGGTAGAATATTCTAATTGCTGCTATATGGCAATGACACACATATCAAGACCCTTTCCCTTTCATTTTTAGAACCCATGTCGCTATTTTTTTCCAAAAAAATAGTAGAATCAGGTGGAAAATTTAAGTATTTTTTGGGGAGTTTCTTAGGGTGAAAATTTCGATAATTAAAAGGGGTTGAGACAAGTCTGTGTCGCTATTATTAAAATCAGGTGAAAGTCGACAAGTTCAAGGTTAGAATTCTTTCGCCCCATATCTATATATAGAAATGTATGCCAGAAGGGAAAAATACAAGACTTTTATTGCATTCGAGACATAGAAAAGCTACTTTGAGCTTATACGAAGACAAGAAAGAAAAAAGCCATAAAAAAGACATAAAAACGACCAAGAAAATTATTCCAACAACATTTTTATCGCATTTAGCAAAGCAATTGTGTGTGTGTAACACAACCCAAACAACCTTTTCAGTAACAACCATAAAAAAGATTCTCATGCTTTTTTTCTTTTTGGGTCACAGACGTCTCGCAAGTAAGCAAACAAGCAAGGAAGGAAAAACCTTTTTCTCATTCTCTCTTATTGTGTGTTTATATGTTATCACGAAAATAAAAAAAAGCTCTTCATTCACAGTCAATGAGAGAAAAGAAATTCCCAAGAAGCGATTACTCATTCAATAAAATCTGTCTGCTAGCGTACGACGACTTACTACAGCTGGTTTGCTCGTTTCGTATTCATTCATTCATTCGCTGAAACCCAAAACAATCTGAAATTCATCCTTCTGCTTTTAGCATTGTACATGATGATGAACGCAAAGGAGAATGAGGAAAATTTTGTGGCATGCGGTAATTTTTTATATACATACAAAGCTCTCTACTCATTCCGGCACACACAAAAACACATTTCTTTTCTTTTTTTTCTTCACGCTTGGCACGCAAAAATGTCTCAGACGATTTTTCTTTTTTATGTATATATATCATATAATATAGGGAGGCTTTTTCTTTATTTCTCTTCTGTTGATGGATTTTATCAGCAACGATCCCTAACGGCATAAAGATTTTTTTCTCGTTTCCTTCCTTCTTCCTTCTTTTGTTACTTTTAGAAAGAAAAAGAAAAAAGCGAGACGATTTTTATGGCAGTATGCGTGAGTCTTATGTAGCCAATAAACTCCAACTTTTCCTATACATAAATCGTAATAAAATTATTTCCTTCTCCCTTCTTTCTCTCTTTTTTCATCATGTAATCCCATACAATACACAAACTGTCTACAAGAAGAAAGAAGACTACGACTTCATTCTTATCATTTTGCCATTTCAAGTGAGTGAGAATTTTATTTTTATTATTTATTTGTTTATTTTTGTCATATGTTTTTTTAAAACTACTTGTTTTCCTTTTCATTGTAAGGATCACTATACTTTAAAATTGAATTTTTAACTTGACAAGAAATTTTAATCATATTTTACATTTTATTTAAAAAATCGATCTTATTTAGAAATTTTAAATTATTCAAATTTGCTAATTTTTTTGAATGTAAAAAATTAAAAATTGTTTAAAAATTTGACATTCTAGAAAACTTTTTATATACTTCGCAAGTACAAAAAGAAATAAATCCTTTAATAAAAAAATACAAATTGACTGCATTTGATATCAAGCAATTCCCAAATCTGTGCCAAAAACACAATAACATTAAAAGCTCCCCTTTTTCAAATCTCCAATTTCAAAAATGAAAACATAAATTTTCGTGTTCAATTGTTATTGTTGTTGTTGCTACATTTGGGTAACACAAAACTAACCTTCATCAACAATGAGCGCTTGTGGTATTATCACTTCTCTTTCTTTCTTTTTTTGGACACACGTGTGAAATTTTCATTCGTATCGCAACCCCAAGATATGAATGAGAATTTAGTCTTGTTGTTTTTACTTGCTGATTAATTTGCGTGTATTTTTTGAAGGCGTTCACTGTTCAGCACCCTCTCTTCACACAAAGGAAGTGAAAATATGCTCTTAGGCTTACAAAGTAAGCGAGACGAAGGAAATGTTTCCCCAATGTTTTATTTTGGTATTTTGGAGCTCCCTTCACTCTCTGTCATCACCTCTTAATTCATAATAAATAAAATATTGGGGTAGGCTAAGGCTCATATACAAAATAAAAATTGTTCATTTGAAGGCACAAGCGATGGAGTAAAGTAATGGTGTTGCTACAGTATATATTGCTACAACACTCTCTCGACGTGCTGTGTGAATTATAAAAAAGGGCAAGAAACGAATGAATGAATGAAAAATAGAAGAGAAGAAAAATTAATGTTGAAAATTTTTTTTTATCTTACGAAAGCTTTTTTGTTCCCCTTTTTTATTCATTCTTTCAAGTGCTGCTGCCTTTTGATTTTTTTAAATGAGTAAAAAGATAGAAAATAATTGAAAGGATGTTGAACTTTTTATATTAATGCATTCATTGCATGCGCGAATGATGAACGATTTTAGTAAAAGTGTGTTTGTGCGTGGATTCTCATTGACATAGTTTTATGAACATAGTTCAATGAACTTTTTTTAGTAATTATTTCCTTTAGATATGAATGAAAAGTTTAAAAAAATTTTTTTTTAATTTCAAGTATAAAGTATAAATTTTTCTATGATTCTGCCAAAATAAAAATTAAATGCAAAAAAATCAAAAATTTTTATACCTTAAGAATTTAAATTTTTAGGAAAAACATTTTTTTTTGTCAAAATTCATATTAAAGACCTAATAAACAAAATTTAAAAAATCCTTTTCCATCAATTTGTTCTATAAAAACATTTTTTGATGTGTCAAATAAATTTTAAAAGGCATATAAAGCATAAAAAATATAATGGAATCAAGAATGTTACAAAAATTTAATTTTTCTGTTGATGAGGATGAAAAAATTATTCTTTTAGTAACGGTGACGAAGGATCGCAAACGCAGTGGAATGAGAATAAAAGTAATAAGTAGCAGTCAAGCGGCAATAAAAAACCATAAAATAATTGAACACACAAAAGAAAAATGTTTTTAATTAAAAATCCGCCATTTTTATATTCTGATGCTGTGTGATATATATAAAAATACTAACTAAATAAAAAGGCGAGAGCGGCAACAGTGGCAGTAATTCTGTCTAGTAGTGTGCGAAGAGAAAAAAAATATTTTTTGCTTCGTGTGAGATTAAAAAGATTTTTATTTTTGGTATGTTAAAAAGTAGGAAGAAGAAAAATCGATAGAAGCAGGATAAAGCGCAATTTACGGGCTACTCTCACACGCACAATTTTCACGTTCTTCTCTTTTTCCAGCCCATTTACCTTTTAATTTTCAGTGTTCATCGTTTGCCATTTTTTTCATTAACTTTTTCTTCCTGAATGAGAGAAGAAGTAGAAGGAGAAATTGAAAACTTTTTTTTTTCTTTCTCTTATGTATGACATTCTATAGGAAAAGAAAAAGATAAAATAGGAGCAGCAAAAGCGACAAACTTTTCATTATTCATGTGTAAGATGCGTCATGTTTGCTGATAATAACAAGTAGGAAAAATTTATGAGTCAGGAGAAAATTTCTAAAGTTAAATTGTATAGAAATTATTATTATTATGTAGTATGAATAGAGTCAGTATTTTATTACTTTTAATGGCATGATTATCTTTGCTCTTTCTTACTCATTTGCTTTCATTTTCTTGATATTTTTTTTTTGCAAAAAAATAATAATAAAGGATTTTTAAGTGTTGTATGTAAAGGTTTTAAAAATTGAGTGAGAAATCAAATAGTGGAGTGTAAAAATTAAGGATAAAATTTTATTAAGATTCGAATTTGATTTTTGGTTTAAAATAATTTTTTTTAACAAAAAAGTTTAAATCTTATTTCGACATTTTTTTTGACATTATATTCTAATTCAAGACTTGAGGCTTGTATGCTTTTTATCTTATTTTTATTTCTTAAATTAAATTTTAAAAAGTATGCAAAATGTTTATCGTATTTCAAATCAAAAAAAGAACCTTCATAATATTTACAAAATAAATTTCTTTCTCATCAAATTTTTTTATCAAATATCTCATAAACTCCATTTTTTAATGCTGAATAAATTACTTTAGCAAATTGCATGCATCTACATAAATAACCATAAATTTTATGTTAATTTATGCATCTCAATGTAATGCTCATTTGATCTATATAACAAAACCGAGAGTGTACACACATACAAGAAATTTTTATTCGGACGTAACGCGTGCACACGTTTATCGCACTGCATTGTTTAAAAAGAGAAACTCGTTTTTAGTGTTGTTGAGGGGTGGAAGTCGATTTGATAAATCTATTTTATTGTATGACGCACACAGTGCAACAACATAAATTTTACTTATTCTAACAACGTTTCACTCATTAGACTTTCTATGAGCGAGTGTGTGGCATTGAATATATTTTATGCCATTAAAATGCATTTCAAGGATGTTAATTTTTAAAAGGGAATCAAAGCATGGCAATCGGCATTAATTTTAACATTTTTACGGAGTTAAGAAGACCGACAGTCATTTAATTAAATGTAGTTTGCAGGATAAAACCGTAATCCATTAAGATTTTTATTTCAAAATGGCCATAACGAAAAAAATCGATAAAATTAAAAACTTTTCATCATTTTTTTCGAGAGAGCAAACATTTATACACACGACGACAAATGAAGCACATTTTTATTTCATTTCTATTGCTACTGCTGTTGAAATAAAAATTTACGATGAAAATGCAATCAAGGAAATTAGATTTAAAATTCTCTTACATATATACACATCAATTTAATACTCTTTTTTTCTGCAAATCTGCTAAAAGAGAATTAGCTTATATGTATGTGTATCGTCGAAAGCAAGAAAAAAATAATTTTCTTTGCGTAAGTAAAAATGTCAGAGTGCTGTTCAAGAGATGAAGAAGAAAAAAAATTTAAATGTCGCAACATAAATTTCGCCAACAAAAGCGTGTAAAGTTTGCTGTGAGCCTCGCAGTCGATTGAAAATAAAGAAGGAAATCCCGGAAAATTATATTTTCTTTCTAAGTTATTGTCGGCATCTAAGGCAGCTACTTGCACACACAATTTTACGCTTCATACAATGAGAAAAATCTTTTTCCATAATTTTTCTCATTCTTTTTTGCCAATTTTCTTTCTTTTATATAACACGATACGATAGCAAGTAAAAGGTAAACGTGAAGCACTTGAGACAGATGAGAATTTTACTTACATAAATTGTTGGACTTAAGAAGTAAAAGAAAATTCATGACACTGTGACACATAAGCTTTTTTGTTATCGATTATGAAAAATTATGGCTAAAAACTTTAGAGAAGCCGTATCGTATTTTTAATGAAATATCAAGATTTGAAATAAACATTACAAATTTTTGGCAAAAAAATTATCCAATTCATTTATTGAAATTGTCGACAATATAAAATTTTTACTTTATTAGGCATTTTTTTTATAAAAAAAAGTTATAAAAATTAAACGAGTGGAAAAGTGTCCGCCATAGGACGGATTACTTTAGCGCATTTTTGGTGCCTAGATCAGTGTATGTTAAATTACAGACTTATTAAATTCGTTTGAAACTGATTTATAGTTTAAAATAATTTGATCAAAATACTTTAAAATATAGGCAAAATCATATTTATAAAATTTTGATGCATGAAAATTCGGCGAGCGTTTTTAGTTGAAAATCAATTTACCAGAGTCCGAAACCGTTTTAAAAATAACTTAAAATCAACCAAAACTTCGATAAAAAATAAAATCCTATTCGATTAAATTTAAGTTGGTTTTAGTTGAAAATTTTAATTGAATAAGTTTTAGTTGATTTTAGTTATTTGCAACCAAAATACCAAACGGTTTCAGACTCTGCAATTTATAGAATCTTCTAATAAATTTTGTTGATTTGAAATAACGGTTGAGTAATATTCAAAATATTTCAAGTTCCAATATTTGCCGTTGGTGGCGCTGCAATCGTTTTCGCGCGCCAAAAAAATTTGTTTACAAAATTCAATTTGGAAATTTAAATTCGTAATTTGGAGTATGCAGAGAGCAATGGCATCTACATAAATACACATAAATTTTATGTTAATTTATGCATCTCAATGTAATGCTCATTTGATCTATATAACAAAACCGAGAGTGTACACACATACAAGAAATTTTTATTCGACGTACCGCGTGCACACGTTTATCGCACTGCATTGTTTAAAAAGAGAAACTCGTTGTTAGTGTTGTTGAGGGGTGGAAGTCGATTTGATAAATCTATTTTATTGTATGACACACACAGTGCAACAACATAAATTTTACTTATTCTAACAACGTTTCACTCATTAGACTTTCTATGAGCGAGGTGTGTGGCATTGAATATATTTTATGCCATTAAAATGCATTTCAAGGATGTTAATTTTTAAAAGGGAATCAAAGCATGGCAATCGGCATTAATTTTAACATTTTTACGGAGTTAAGAAGACCGACAGTCATTTAATTAAATGTAGTTTGCAGGATAAAACCGTAATCCATTAAGATTTTTATTTCAAAATGGCCATAACGAAAAAAATCGATAAAATTAAAAACTTTTCATCATTTTTTTCGAGAGAGCAAACATTATAACACACGACGACAAATGAAGCACATTTTTATTTCATTTCTATTGCTACTGCTGTTGAAATAAAAATTTACGATGAAAATGCAATCAAGGAAATTAGATTTAAAATTCTCTTACATATATACACATCAATTTAATACTCTTTTTTTCTGCAAATCTGCATAAAAGAGAATTAGCTTATATGTATGTGTATCGTCGAAAGCAAGAAAAAAATAATTTTCTTTGCGTAAGTAAAAATGTCAGAGTGCTGTTCAAGAGATGAAGAAGAAAAAAAATTTAAATGTCGCAACATAAATTTCGCCACAAAAAGCGTGTAAAGTTTGCTGTGAGCCTCGCAGTCGATTGAAAATAAAGAAGGAAATCCCGGAAAATTATATTTTCTTTCTAAGTTATTGTCGGCATCTAAGGCAGCTACTTGCACACACAATTTTACGCTTCATACAATGAGAAAAATCTTTTTCCATAATTTTTCTCATTCTTTTTTGCCAATTTTCTTTCTTTTATATAACACGATACGATAGCAAGTAAAAGGTAAACGTGAAGCACTTGAGACAGATGAGAATTTTACTTACATAAATTGTTGGACTTAAGAAGTAAAAGAAAATTCATGACACTGTGACACATAAGCTTTTTTGTTATCGATTATGAAAAATTTTGGCTAAAAACTTTAGAAAAGCCGTATCGTATTTTTAATGAAATATCAAGATTTGAAATAAACATTACATATTTTTGGCAAAAAAATTATCCAATTCATTTATTGAAATTNGTGATAGGAATATAACTAAGCGTCGCCGGAATAAACCAATAGCACAAATCAAACACAACAAACCGGAAGTCGCTAACTATTTGTAGTTTTCGAGATCTCGCGCCTCAGCCAGCCAGCCAGCTAGCCAGCCAGCCAGCCAGCCAAAGTGAAGATATAAGCGGCATTGTTGTTCCAAAAATGCGCTAAAAATTATTAGTAAAATAATTTTTTTAAAAAAATCCATTTTGTAAAAAATCTTTTTATTGGAAGGAAAATTAAACTTTTAATGTAATGTTCAAGAATCGAATTCAATTTTTATAGTATTTAATAATTTATTTAATTTCATTTATTATTTTAAGTTATAAAATACCTAGTTTAAAAGCAGAGTCCGAAATCGTTTCATGAGTAACTAAAAATCAAGTAAATTTACTCGAGTAAAATTAGTTGAAATTTACTCAGAATTTTACTCGAGTAAAATTTTTTCATATAAATTTCAACTAAATTTCAACTAATTTTACTCGAGTAAATTTAGCCAAATAAAAATCAACTAAATTTACTCGAGTAAAATTTTTTTTTTTACTCGAATAAATTTAGTTTATTTTTAGTTACTTGTAAGTAAAATTTAAAATGATTTCGGACTCTGTTTAAAAGATAATTTAAAAAAAATTTAAAACATTATCTTTTTCCAATCACATGAATTTTTAATCAAATTTAACAAAAATTCAAATCACGTAACAAAATGTAAAAGTATAAAAAAGAACACACACAAGCATATAATATCAAAAAGAAAGAAAATATTATCATCACAAATAAGGAAACCAAAGCCTATGTGATAAAAAGAAAGTGTCATCAAATCCCTTACTTTCTTCGCTTTTGCTTTTATTCTGATTCAATTCATTTTAATTTGACTTTCATATCGATGGAAAAGTGCAAAAGTTTCTTTCATCTTTTTTATTCTTATAAAGTTGTAAAATTTTATTTTTATTTTCTTCTCATACTTTTTTCGAATCTTCTATAGACTTCAATGGTATTTTTGAAGCTCATTTTCTTAACGCGCAAATTTACAGCCATATAGCCATTAAAAGAAATTATTTTCTAAAAATAATTTGATTATTGTAAGATGATGACTATCGTAATAATAATTATGGATTGTGCGGCTTCTTTTTAAAAATGGCAATAAAATTTACAACTAGTTGCAAAGAATGAACAAGAATAAACTTTATTGCTAGTGGTCGCCATTTTACATCAATAGAAATACACAAGAAAAAAAACTTCTGTCAAATGTAAAAGAGGAAACTTGTTTTTTTTTCTCTTTTATCCTAGCAAACACAAGAGAGAAAAAAATAAATTTTATTGCCCATTGCGAAGTTATTGAGGCGTAGCAAAGATAAAAAGTCGAATCAGAGAGAAAGAGCGAGCAAACCCATGCAGATAATCGATCATTAGGGGTGGTGTTGGTGGCAGTAGAAATTCATTCCAAATGGCATCACTGATTTCCTTTACACATTGATTGATTGTTGATTTTGTGGTCCCCGATATTTCAGATGATGATGATTCAATTATTTAAGGTTTCTTTTGAGGAATAAGAAAGAAATCAAATAACGGAGTTTAAACAATCATCCGAGATGTATACCTTCAGATGTTGATGGAAATGTAAATATACATTGGTCTCATTCTTGTCTTTATAACGTCTCCTTTTTTACATTAAGTAAGCATATCGCATTAAAAATAGCTTGACAGATGTGAATAGCAATGTTTATAATAAATTGTAATGTGGCACATTTTTGCTACACACACACAATTTCTTTCATGATTACAGTAATTTGAGACACAAATTATACATTTACATTTTTTGTTCATTCAAGTCAACACGCCAATAAGTACGATATAATATAGGATGGTAATTAGCAATACAGTCACAACATGCTTTTATGAATAGCAATAATCATGAAACGCACAACACAATAGTTGTGTATGTCGCTACTCTTCAAATGTTACATACAGGAACTTTTTTCTCTCTTTTTACTCTTTTTATATTTTATTTTTACTAACGTCACGACTCACAACGCAATATATATAATGAATGTGAATACACGTGTTTCTGGTAATCTTATTTCTTTTCTTCAGAATATCAAAATAAAAATCCTTCTGCATTTACTTAGTGAAATTTTAATTGAAATTAATAGTTAATATATAACATAACAATTAATAGTATTCTTCTTTATAAAAAAGTAGATGTGTTATTACTATGAATTAGCAGATTATAAAATTATTGAAATGTGTAAATTAAATTAATTATGTTTTTGTAGACATTATAATTGAGAACTATTTATAAAAGTATAAGAAATAAGTAGCTTCAAGTCTTGATAGAATTATAGTTGTTTTTTTGATGAAATTATTGAATTGGAAACTTTTATAAACTTCAAATTTGATTACTAAATAGGAACTCAAGCGAATTTCTTTAAATTTACTTTTTTAAAGATCTTAAGAACATTTTAATAAAGGTCATTCTTGATAAAAAGTTTAAATTATTTTTTGGTAATTATCAGCTGTTCATCTCAAGTTCATCTTTATTATATTAAATTATCAAATTTAAGATGAACTTTTGCACAAAATTCGTAAAATCAAGTTTTAAAAATGTATCAAGACATAAATTCGAAAATTTAATTCTTCCAATGTTAGAATGGTGCCTTATTTTCTAAAATATTTTTATTTTTCTCAGTCCTAATTTAATTTTTGGATAATCAAATTTTTTAATTTTTTCTAGATCATTTTTTAATTGCTCAGTGTTTATTTCTTATTCATATGTGACATGTTGTAATTGCTTCCTCATGCATCTCTTTGGAACTATTTTAAGAAAAAATTCATTAAAATTCATCAGCATCATAACAAGAAGAAAAAAAATTAATTTAACCTCGCACCAAAAAAATAAAATTAAGAAAGAAAAAAAAAGACAGCGCAAGAGAATTAAATTAACGCAATTGTCTTCATCATGGAAAGAAAAAAATAAATTTAATTTCATCAATCGCAATTTTTTTGGATGTATTAAAATGGAAAAAGATTCGAGTTGAGTTTGTCTTTCGCATCAATGATTAAGTCAAATAACAATTGAATTAATTTTTTTTTTATATATATTAAATACACTCGACCAATGCCTTTTTCCTGCCTCTTTACTACTCTGTCAATTGTCCGAGAAAGAAAATAACTTTAGAAAAGCCGTATCGTATTTTTAATGAAATATCAAGATTTGAAATAAACATTACATATTTTTGGCAAAAAAATTATCCAATTCATTTATTGAAATTGTCGACAATATAAAATTTTTACTTTATTAGGCATTTTTTTTATAAAAAAAAGTTATAAAAATTAAAAATTATTAGTAAAATAATTTTTTTAAAAAAATCCATTTTGTAAAAAAATCTTTTTGTTGGAAGGAAAATTAAACTTTTAATGTAATGTTCAAGAATCGAATTCAATTTTTTATAGTATTTAATAATTTATTTAATTTCATTTATTATTTTAAGTTATAAAATACCTAGTTTAAAAGCAGAGTCCGAAATCGTTTCATGAGTAACTAAAAATCAAGTAAATTTACTCGAGTAAAATTTTTCATATAAATTTCAACTAAATTTCAACTAATTTTACTCGAGTAAAATTACTCGATTTTCACATGAAAAATTTTACTCGAGTAAGTAAATTTACTCGAGTAAAATTCTTCGAGTAAATTTCAATTAATTTTACTCGAGTAAATTTAGCCAAATAAAAATCAACTAAATTTACTCGAGTAAAATTTATTTTTTCACTCGAATAAATTTAGTTTATTTTTAGTTACTTGTAAGTAAAATTTAAAACGATTTCGGACTCTGTTTAAAAGATAATTTAAAAAAAATTTAAAACATTATCTTTTTCCAATCACATGAATTTTTAATCAAATTTAACAAAAATTCAAATCACGTAACAAAATGTAAAAGTATAAAAAGAGAACACACACAAGCATATAATATCAAAAAGAAAGAAAATATTATCATCACAAATAAGGAAACCAAAGCCTATGTGATAAAAAGAAAGTGTCATCAAATCCCTTACTTTCTTCGCTTTTGCTTTTATTCTGATTCAATTCATTTTAATTTGACTTTCATATCGATGGAAAAGTGCAAAAGTTTCTTTCATCTTTTTTATTCTTTAAAAGTTGTAAAATTTTATTTTTATTTTCTTCTCATACTTTTTTCGAATCTTCTATAGACTTCAATGGTATTTTTGAAGCTCATTTTCTTAACGCGCAAATTTACAGCCATATAGCCATTAAAAGAAATTTATTTCTTAAAAATAATTTGATTATTGTAAGATGATGACTATCGTAATAATAATTATGGATTGTGCGGCTTCTTTTTAAAAATGGCAATAAAATTTACAACTAGTTGCAAAGAATGAACAAGAATAAACTTTATTGCTAGTGGTCGCCATTTTACATCAATAGAAATACACAAGAAAAAAAACTTCTGTCAAATGTAAAAGAGGAAACTTGTTTTTTTTCTCTTTTATCCTAGCAAACACAAGAGAGAAAAAAATAAATTTTATTGCCCATTGCGAAGTTATTGAGGCGTAGCAAAGAAATAAAAGTCGAATCAGAGAGAAAGAGCGAGCAAACCCATGCAGATAATCGATCATTAGGGGTGGTGTTGGTGGCAGTAGAAATTCATTCCAAATGGCATCACTGATTTCCTTTACACATTGATTGATTGTTGATTTTGTGGTCCCCGATATTTCAGATGATGATGATTCAATTATTTAAGGTTTCTTTTGAGGAATAAGAAAGAAATCAAATAACGGAGTTTAAACAATCATCCAGGATGTATAACCTTTAGATGTTGATGGGAAATGTAAATATTACATTGGTCTCATTTTTGTCTTTATAACGTCTCCTTTTTTACATTAAGTAAGCTATGGTCGCATTAAAAAATGCATTGACAGATGTGAATAGCAATGTTTATAATAAATTGTAATGTGGCACATTTTTTGCTACACACACAACAATTTCTTTTCATGATTACAGTAATTTCGAGACACAAATTTACATACACATTTTTTGTTCATTCAAGTCAACACGCCAATATGTAATATGGCAAAGTACGACGAGCACAGTCAATGCTGTAATTTGATAGCAAATCATAGAAACGC
Source organism: Polypedilum vanderplanki (assembly GCA_018290095.1). Taxonomy (NCBI): domain Eukaryota; kingdom Metazoa; phylum Arthropoda; class Insecta; order Diptera; family Chironomidae; genus Polypedilum; species Polypedilum vanderplanki. The sequence goes on along the minus strand of CM031380.1, from coordinate 25,677,522 downwards.
ACACACATATTGTTGTATGTCGCTACTCTCAAATGTTACATACAGGAAACTTTTTTCTCTCTTTCTCATTTTTATTTTTATTTTCAACTGTCACGACTCACAACGCAATTTAAATGAATGTGAATGACACGTGTTTCTGGTAACTTTATTTCTTTCTTTCAGAATACAAAATAAAAATCCTTCTGCATTTACTATTAGTGAAGTTTAATGATATGTTATTATTGGCATATTGCATAGTTCTCTTTCTAATTAGATGGCTTTCATAACAAGGCATGAAAAATTGAATAGGTAAAATTAAGATGTTTGTGACATTTTAATTGGGAAATCAATATATTTAAAAAGAATTTTTCTTATTTGATCAAATTATGAACTTTTTAAAAAAGAAGAACGTAGGAAATAGCCAATAATCAGAGTGTTTTTGTTTTGATGGAAATTATGAATTGGAAAACTTTTATAAACTTCAAGATTTGATTACTAAATAGGAACTCAAGCGAATTTCTTTAAATTATACTTTTTTAAAGATCTTAAGAACATTTAAATAAAAGTGTCATTCTTTGATAAAAATAGTTTAAAGTATTTTTTGGTAATTTATCAGTGTTCATCTCAAGGCCTGAGAACTCTTTGATCCGAGTTTTTAAATTTTTTTTTATACGAGTTTGATTTTTTTGATTCCTGTTTGATTTTTTTTTGATCCCAGTTTGATCTCGGATCAAAAAAATCAAACAGGAATCAAAAAAATCAAACTCGGATCAAAGAGTTCTCAGGCCTTGGTTCATCTTTATTATATTAAATTATCAAATTTAAGATGAACTTTTGCACAAAATTCGTAAAATTGAAGTTTTAAAAATGTATCAAGACATAAATTCGAAAATTTAATTCTTCCAATGTTAGAATGGTGCCTTATTTTCTAAAATATTTTTATTTTTCTCAGTCCTAATTTAATTTTTGGATAATCAAATTTTTTAATTTTTTCTAGATCATTTTTTAATTGCTCAGTGTTTATTTCTTATTCATATGTGACATGTGTTAATTGCTTCCTCATGCATCTCTTTGGAACTATTTTAAGAAAAAATTCATTAAAATTCATCAGCATCATAACAAGAAGAAAAAAATTAATTTAACCTCGCACCAAAAAAATAAAAATTAAGAAAGAAAAAAAGACAGCGCAAGAGAATTAAATTAACGCAATTGTCTTCATCATGGAAAGAAAAAAATAAATTTAATTTCATCAATCGCAATTTTTTTGGATGTATTAAAATGGAAAAAGATTCGAGTTGAGTTTGTCTTTCGCATCAATGATTAAGTCAAATAACAATTGAATTAATTTTTTTTATATATATTAAATACACTCGACCAATGCCTTTTTCCTGCCTCTATTTGCTCTCGTCAATTGTCGAGAAGAAAAAAATTATTCGATCGCGATAAAATAAAGTTTTTTTGTATGCATTTGAAATCCTTCAAGAAACCCTTTTTTCATGCTCATTTAGTGCGATTGTAAAATTATGTCTAACATCAAATGAACAGAAAAAGGTAAAAGAAGCCAGGGACTGACGGGAATTTCTCTTTTTTCTCTTGAGTTTATTCACCTTCCTCTTTCTTTTGGGTTCCGCAAAAAAAAAGAAATACAAAAGAGAAAAGAAAAGGAAGAGAGATAGAAAAAAGGCCGATTGCTGTAATAAAGTAACTGGAAGCCTTAATAAACGCTAGAAATCGTTATAACACATATACATATAAAATTTTTCATGCTTTAATATCAAAACGTTGATCACATAAAGAAATGCAATGCTACACGTACAAACATGTTTAAGTATGTGTAAAGACCCCAATTCGAGCAAAATTAAATAAATAAAAATTTTATTTTTTCGACAGATGTGCATTTTGTGCTTGTATTAGTGACTTTTTTCCTTCTGTTATGTTGCATGCTTGCCACAGCTGAGTCATTTATCCTTTTTCGCGTAGAAAAATATAATTTCATCTGGCAACATTCGTGGGAATGAACGGAGAAAAAAAATCATTTTCAGAATTAATTTAATGAACGTAGAATTGTACATGCTTTATAGTATTTGTGAAAAAAAATGAAAATGCAATGTCCGTAACTAAACAAAATAATGATATTTAATTTTTCTCTGTGAATGTGTGTTAGAGTTTTTAGACAGAGATAAATGCTTTATGATATTGCAAAGAATGTTCCTATTGGGAATTGCATGCAGCAATAAAATTTTATGTGAGCATAACAAGATGAAATGATGAATTTTTTTCGTATGCATGAAAGGATCAACAAAAATAAATTATCAAGATCTCTCATGTGTACATGAATTTGATTCTACTTAATATGAGCAGATGACACAAATTGAGATCTATAATCCAAAAATGTGAGCGTTGACAGATTTTTTACTTCCGTTACAATAAAATTAAATACTTTTTATGAGTGCTATATCAAATATCAAAAATTGACAACTGATTTGTGTAAATTATAAGGATTGACATCCTTTTAAGAAAAAATAAAAAAATATAAATCTTCTCTTATTGCAGCATCATCATAAAATTTTTTAGATTTTAAATAATAAAATGTATGTATATTATATATTATATAAATATAAGATTTTTTTTTTATTAAAAATTACTTTTTATTATGTCAGTAAATAAAATGTATGTATATTTCTAGATTGATAAGCGACAGTCACAAATTTGTTTAACATCATTTTAAAATTGAAAATGAGCGAGAAAATTATCTCTATTCAGCGCAATGTACACATCTATTTAACAAGTCACAGAGTCCGTCAGCACTGTCAGATATAAATATATACAAGGTAAATTGTCACACTGTCATTAGAAACAGTGTTGACTTGATTGATTGATGAATATTTAGAAAAATTTTAAAAATTTGATAAACTACTACAAATAATAAAATTTTGAAGCCGTTACATTTAATTTAAATTTTTTAATACCGTTAAATTTAGAATTTCTAAAAGATCAAATCTCATTTATTCTTTGCATTCTCAGCATATTTTTTATAAAAACAACTCTGACCTAGATACTATATATTTTATTTTTTTAATTCCACACTTATTCTTTCATCGAGCAGCAGAAAAAAGTGAGTAAGAAAGCAATGACGATGGAAAAAGTGAGGCAAAATTTAATTTCGTTTTCATAATCACATTTTTCTAGCTATTAATTTTCCATCGCCCCGAAAAAAAAGTAACGTGAAGATTGAGTGCCAAATGGAGCTCTCGCGCACATAGTTGATAAGAAAGATGAAAAAAATTAATTACATTCAAGCGGCGAAGGAAGAGAAGTTTTATTGCGATCTTTTAATGACATTCATTGTTGGGATAATCATCACAAGTCACTCGGTACGAGGCCTAATTTGGCCTCTCTCTTTCTTTCTCTTGAACACAATCGAAAACAAGATTTAATGACATTTGAAGTTCAAATATTAGTTTAGAATAAAAGTTAAGTCCACACTCATTACTCGGTAGCAAATAAAAAAATGCTGATTTCTCTTATAAAAGCAGCAGTAGAAGAAGAATGAATAAAAAGTTCGCGACATTTTCCTAATAATAAATTTTCTTAATTAAGAAAAAGCGAGAGAAAAAGAATTTTTTTTGGTAAGAAGGGAGAGTGAGAAAATCGCAACTGAGACAATTTTCATTCTCTTCATTCCCTTCAAGCGTTTATACAATATATTTCCTTTCCTCCACCTTCTTACTTTCGCTTTCTCGCTATCGCTAACCGACGCACAAATTTATATCCCAATTTTAAAGATGTGCAGGTTGAAACTCGATTGTCATGCTTGGTCTAAAATCAGTTAATCGCATGAGTGATATTTGAAATGGGATTTTTTCTTGCTGATAAAAAAATTTACTTCCCTTCCTTATACCTAGTTAGCAAAGCGACAAGAAAAATTCTTTTCCTAATTTCGACTTTTAGATTTATTAGATTACTATTTGCAGGTCGTTTCACGCAAAGGCAATTTCACGAAATAAAAAACTTTCTTTTTATCGACAGTTTTTTACACTTTTGGACAAAGAAGAAAAATTCTTTTACTTGGAAAACAATTTACGAAACAGATGTTTTAGTTTTACAAAGAAAAATATTTTTATATATATGTCAAATAATTCTTTTTGCAAGGCAATTAAATTCAGTTAGGTGTGTAAAAGTGTCATGTTTTTGAAATTTACTTAAACAGATAGTGTAATTGAAACTTAAAAATTTAAAATTTCGACGCTTTTATATTTGTATACTGAAATTTTATAAATTGTAGAATTATAAAATTAATTTGTAGAAATTTCTAAAACGCAAATATTGTAAATTTCAAAGAACATTACAAGATAAATTTGTAGAATTGTAAAAATTTGTAAAACTAATTGTAAAACGACATTAAGTGAAATTTGATCCAATTAAAAACATTTGAGTGAAAAATTTTCTCTTTAACTTGATCATTTTAAATCTTTTTTATGAAATTCTGAATTGAAAAAAAAGTTCAATTTTCCAAATTTTATGAAATAAAAATTTTTAGTTTCTTTACTTTAGTATGTAGGTTATTCAAATAAGCTATGTTGCCACCTTGATTCAATCGAAGTTTTTAATCGCATGACAAGGTGTTAAATTTGCTTCCCTTCGTAGTATTATGAGAACTGTAATTTGTTGATATTTACACAAAAAGAAATCTTTTTTCTTTACTGCTGCTACCGTCTTAAACTTTAAAAATATATGAGTTTGGTTTTTTCTATTGTTTGTCTCTTATACAAATACATATAAGTACGGAATAAATTTCTTTACAAAAGAAGTCTGTATGTTAATAAATATCCTGATTGCAATTGTTGAAAATTCTTTTCAATTCCCTTATTTCTATTGTATGTGATTTATGGTCAAAATGGCACAAATACAATAAAAATTTTAAAGTTCACATCAAAGATCAAGACATAGAAATTAATTAAGAAGGACTTTTCTGTGAGAGTGCCAGTTGTTGTAAGAAATGAGAAAAATCAGGAAATAAAAAAATCCTTATGTCTGTCTGTTGTCTGTTAATAATCCCGCTGTTGACTAAAATGAGTTTTTTTATAAACTTTAATCGACACCATGTGTTGCATCACTATAAGATATTTCTTCTAAGAATTTAAATAATTTTCTCGATTTCTCAAGTACAATATCAATAAAACAGTAATTAGACCATACAGGCAGCTTTTCATCCTTATAGACTCAAGAAAAAGAATAATTTTTAATGTTCATAAAGTGAAGAAGTGAGAGACAGAAAAAGTAAAAACATTCTACAATTCACATCTGTTCTTTAATACTGCCGATGCATAACAGACAGTCCGCCATATTTTTACTACATACAATTATTTAACGTAAGAGAAGAAGAAAAATGTTCATGTGTGTTTTTTGTTGCATTTTAGTAGGATATATGGAAGTGATCTTGATGCACATCTGACATCGTCTTATCTTGCACACACTCACTTAAGAAAAAGAGAAATGATAGAAGAAAGACATATTGTAGGCGCGTATAGCTCATTATGTTCATTATTACATTCGTTGCCTTTCATCGCGGCATATCTTATTAATAGTTTTACTTTTCTCTTCATTTATATTCTCTTAATAGAGCAACACCCTTTTGTGACTTTGATTATGGCAAAAAAAAAAGAAAAAATTTCCCCTTATTTGCACTACGTGCGATTCTCTGTATGTTTGTGGCAGCAACCTGTCAATTGTGTCAATAACTACAGCGTGAGGGTTAGGAAATTTACTTATATATTCAATAACGTATGAAAATGAAACATTGTGATGCAAACAATCGAATCAAAGTTTTTTTCTTTATCTCCCTTCGCACTCAATTTTTTGCGCTCTCTCTTCGGAGCAATATATGAAATTGTTTGTTATGTTAAATAATGTGTTGTGCGCTTATCAGTTCTTATAGAATTATTTTTTGTTTGCTTGTGAAAGGTGTTCGTGACACCTTGAAGTTCTTCTCTTTTAACCGTTTTTTTTCTCTCTTCCGCATTCATAAGTAAGTCTACTTGCATATGTTTGTCATGAACAACATTTTTCGTCTTTTCTTGATTTTATCTACTGTGGCATTTCATAGAAAACAAATCGTTGCTCACCTTTTTCTCTGTTAATTTTTCGCAGCGACGTTGCTTGCAAATTTGATGACTTTTGTCATTGCGACATGGAGCACATTCACCACAGTTGTCTTTTTTTGCACAACCGATACATTCACCGCAGCGTTTTCTTTTCTTTTGTTTCTGCTGAAAAAAATGAAAAATTAAAAAAAGGAACAAAATACAAAAATTTATAATTTTAATGAAAGAAAAAGCGAGAGTATCATTTGGAGTTAAAGATTAGAATTTAATAACCAAATTTTGATCTTAATATTTTATATTTTTTACGAATTTCTTAAACTTTATTTGATTAAATGTTCAACATTTTCTTACCTGTTTTTCACCATTTCCAGAACGATCACCATTTTCAGCACTTGGATGCATAGGTGATTTAAAATGATCAGTACTTGATACAGCGGCAACTTGTGCAACACCATTAGCTCCATCAATGTCCATAGCACTGCTAGCATCTGACTCAGTGCTGGACTCTAATGAGCTCGCCCGTATTTTTCTTCTTTCTTTCTTCCGCGTTTCTTTACCATTTGGTGTGTTACCATTCATGCCATTTGTTTTATTGCTTGTCTTTGGTGTACTAACATTGCTTGTATCCATATAACTACTGCTGTTACTTGTATCCATCAATGTTGCATTTTGAAATGATGCATTGTGATGTGTAATATGTGGATGATGATGTAGTCCATTTTTGAGATCAAAATTGACTGATTCATTTTTCAAGACTGTCACAACACTTGATTGCAATGGTTGTGGTGGTGCCGGATGATGAAAAGTTGCAGTCGTTGTTATTGGTTGATACAATTGAATATGGCGTTCATCGATATATTGTTGTTGAATTGTAGGAATATCGCGTGCCTGAATTGGAGCAGGAACGAGTGGATAGCCTCGTGGTGCATTAACATTGACAGCTGCCAATGTATGAAAATTTGAGGGTGGCAAAGTCGTAAGTGACGATTGTAAAGGTGTTAAAGGTGTTGTTGTTAATTGTGTCAATTGTGTCAATGCTCCATTTGAAGGCGAGGCTGATGATGGTGAAATTGGCACCGGAACTGCAGTTACTTGCGATGGCAAACTTGGCTCTGGCACCAAATTATTATCGGCAAATGAATGAAATTGACTTTGAAATGAAGGCAACTTTGGAAATGGCTCAAAACCGCGATGTTGAACATGATGAATTTGTTGAGGTTGATCTTTGCTCTCCATTTCCCATGGTCTCGTATAACTATTGACAGATGCTGATAAATCATTATTTTGATGTGCAATCACGGATCTGTCATAATATTCCCACGTATTTTCTAATTCTGTTGCTTGAAACGTGGTGAATGCAGGTAAGCCACTTTCTGACGGATCGTCCGTAGTTGTGGACGTCGTCTGTGGTGCGGCTGCACTCATCATCTTTGTAACACTCTTCTATAAAATTTTTTCTTTCTTATAATTGCTTTGAAATTAAAATCTCTACATATTTAACACACACAAAAAGTTTTTTAATTTTATTTTTTTGCTTGCCTTTTGCTTCAGTTTCAACAGTTTTTTTTATTGCGCGCGCGATAAAAATATTTTTTTCTCTTTGAGGTAGCGAAGGAAAAACAAATTTTTAGCTCTCGTTTCACTACAGTTAAAATTTGAACACTTTTTTTGTCATATAAATTTAATAATTATTAAAATTTTTTATTTTTTGAATGTGTGTCTCCTGATAAAAATTTCTTTTGTTATTTTTTTCACTTTGTTGTTAGCATAAAATATACATATTCTCCTTTTTTGGTATACAATCTGGCTCTCTCTATAAAAAAAAGTTCCGCTGCTCCGCTGTATTTATTAAAAAATATTCAAATCTGCTTTCAACTTTTCATAAAAACTTTTCTGCAAGAATTTCCTTCTTTTGGTAACTTTTTCTTACACAAAAATGACAACGAAGACAATGAAAAGTTTGCTTTCTTAAGAGAGAGGCAAAAAAATGTTTGTTATAATTTCGATGGGCACGGTACGGTTGTTGATTGAAATTTGTGATTTAAATTTGTACTTGAGAGTTTTTCGGTCACTTCTTTTTTCGTTATTTGGTTTTCTTTCGTTTGCTGAATGATTGCGTTTTGTTGCTTAATTTGTGCTTCCGAAATAAACAGGATAGAACAAAAGAAAAATATTTTATTGTCCTTATTTGGTATGTAGTAATGCTTTTTTAGTACTCTCACTGCTTTATTTTTTTGGTACGCTTCAGACTTTTTTGTACTTTTATTTAAATTATTTTTGGGGTTGTTATTTATAGGTAGTATTTGATTAATAAGTTAAATAAATTAAATTACTAGAGTTCACTCAATACATATATGTAATAAACTAAGAACTTTGGTTATCGTTTCGTTCAAATTGAAATCTGAAATGAAAAGAAAAAAAAGAAAACATTAGTCAAAAAATTTATTTTTTCGCATCTGCCTATTTTATATGTGTATGTACATGCATACAGAGTTGTTAGATACTGAATAAAATTTGTTTTGTGAAGATTAGAATTCAAAAATATTCCAAAAGAACTATATTGAAAACTCCTTATTTTTAATTAAACATAAGATTTGAATTTTAACTTCTTAAAAATGTTAAATAATTTCCATAAATATTTTGCATAAATATGACAAAATGTTCATCTTAAACTATCAAAAAATCTTTGCTAATCCTATAAATTTTAAAATTTTATGCCCAATTTTCACATGTAAAAATTTTTTAACAAACAACTCTGATGCATATATATAAGTTCGCACATGGCTTCAAATGGATGTTTCTGTTTCTTAGACAACTCTCCATGTCATGTCATGATTAAATGGATTTTTATGGCATCAAAAGTTTAATTTTTTTCTCCTTCTTCACAAATGGCACGTCTATGGATTCATTTGACAAAAAAAATGAAGGAATTTTTAATTCGACTCGATGACTCATCCTAACTTTAGGCAGAAAATTGAAAATTTAATTTTCGTCAAGTGAAAACTGAAAAATGCATTAACATTTAAAGTTATGACGCGGCAGAATATTCTCTTGAAGAACATCAACAATTTACCCTCAAATGCCATAAACTCTAAACTCTTTCCACCCTCTAAACAATTTTTTTTTCAATTTTTATGCAAATTCCACACAGCAAATCTTTCTCTTTTACTCACGACGACATTTATTCTTCTTTCGAGTGAAAATAGAGGCAAAATTATTATAATTTTTCTCGAAAGTGAAATTACTATATGTATATTGCGTGTGTGTATGTATATTACTCCTTCACACTTGTCTTCACGCTGAAATTGAATATTTGCATGGGAAAAAATACATCGCGAGGTGTAAATCCATTTCAGCCATAGTCGTTCAGATATTACTTATATGGTAAGCAGTAACAGCAGAAATTTCTAAGTTTTTCCAAAGTTTGGAAGGTTTACAAAAGAATAATTCAAAAAGGTATTTTTTCAAACATTTAATAAAGAAAAATTTACAAAAACTGCAAAATATTTTTTTAATAGGTTATGAGTGAAAGCAGATGAAGAAAACATTCTTTTAGTCAAAAAGTGCTTAAATAGATTTCTTAAACGTAAATTTTAATTTCCAAACTCTGAAAATTTCAAACCTCCTTTTTTGTTGCGTTAAACGATTTTTTTTCGTCTTCAGCAGCAGTAGAATTGAATGAAAAGTGATGAGAGTAGTGAAAAAATAAGAAAATTTGATTTCATCGTTGAGATTTCACTTCTTTGCAAAGAAGACGACAACAATGAGATTGTCACATTACACACATTTTTCCAAGTCGGCGATGATGATAAAGGCAAAAGAAAGTGAAAATTTTTGCAAACGAAAATCGTGTCGTGAATAAATTTTTTTGTTCCTTCATCTTATGATGTGACAAAAAAGAAAGTGGAGAGAAAAAAGTTTTTTAGAGGCTGAATATTAAAAAATTCTTCATATTTTCTCACTGTCATTGACTTTGTAATTGTATTTTTTTTTCTTCCATATTCTACAACAATTTCATTCACTCACACTCGTCTATTCTTATTGCTGACAAGATGCTAAACGCGATGAAGAAAGAAAAAAACGCGAAAAAAGCAAGAATGGGAAAATTGGAAAAAAATGATTTGGTAAGCAAATGAAATTGAGATTTAGATTTTCAGCAGATTTAGTAACAAGCAAACGACAACGAAGACGATGGGTGAAATCAATAAAGCAGCATCTCTTATAAATCTTTTCATCGTCTTTGTATGTGTGAGCTCGCAATCTTCTTAAGTCACCTATAAAGTCATAAAGGATAAGGAAGGCATCATCATTATTTTCATCTTTATTCATTCACAATAAGAACAGCACATTCATATATAAGAAGAGAGAAAGTGAGGAAAGTACCATAAATCTACACACACAGCACACATCTCATCTGCATGTCTCAACTTTCTTTTTTTTTTTTGCTCAAAAAGGGTTGGTAATTTTGGTTTTAAGAAAATTAAAATAATTCTAAGCAGTAAAAAAAATAAATTTTTAAAGTTGATTAAAATCAAGAAATTTAAAATACGAATCTTATTGTTGGATGTTTTATTTTACTTTCCAAAATTAAATTTTTATAAAAAATTTTTATGCTTTTTATTGAAATCAAAATTAGTCACAAAAAGCCTTTATTTTTAAAAAATTTAAGTTCTGAATTTAAATTATTTATAAAATGCTAAAAATAACAAATCATCCCACAATTTCCACCCCTTTATCATTTTAGCCCTTTCAAATATAGTTGCAAAGAAGAAGTAAACACAACTGAAAGTGGCAGTGAGAAAGAAAAATATTCTAAATAAAATAAATCATTTTCAAGCTTTGTGTCGCATTAGTAGAAACAAGCGAGTGAGTTATTTAAAATAAAATCAGTTGCAGTGATTTCAATCTAAAAAATGCAAATATTATTGCAAAGAAGAGAAAAGATGTCAACAGTTTTCAATTATCTTTTCTCTTTCAAAAGGAAGAAAAGAAACTTTTCATTCTATTCATGCAACATCATTCTATTTTTTTTAATAGAAAAAAGATGCGTAGATGATTTGAAAAGGTGGAAAACTTTTCATTTTTTTCTTCATCATAGTGAAAGAAGAAAATAATGTGCTACTTGTCGCCTATTGAACTCAATCTAGCAGCATACGTTTCAGCATATTTTTTCCATAACTAAGCACACATATATATAGCAATTGCTAGTGAAGACAAAAGGGAAGCAGCAGCAATGAAGGAGGGAAATGTGAATGTGCTCACTACATATATATTTGTACGCATTGACGTGTGTATATATGACGATGTTGTTGATGATGAAAAAGAATTGAAATCTGTGTAACGAGAAAGCTTAAGATATGAAAGCAGAAATTGTCGACCGCGTTAAGAGAAAATTGCGTTTTTCTTTAGCTATTCACGTTTCTGCAATAGCAATCTCGAGCACATACGCGCGCTTGACATCATTATGCATTGCGTATACACCATGAGATGCTTTTTAAGTGCTTTACGACCAGAAGTGAGGAGCAATTGCTGTGAATTGCTGTAATTTCCATGTCTATGCGTGCACTTCAAACAGAACATTCGCACAGGGATCTGCGATAAAGGAAGAAAAAACTTGACATAATTTCTACCTTTTTTCATTCCCAACTTCTCAATAGCAAGCAGCCTCACACTATGAAATCCCATTTTTATACAAAAAACTTTTCTCTCTTTCAGAAAATTTATTTTTTTTTTTTGCTTTACTTAAGCAAAGAAAGTGAAAAACTCGCGAAATATAATGACTTCTTTATCCTTTTTTTCTGTATAAGCCCTGACAAGAGATTTTGTGTGCCTTTCAGTTTTTTCTGTTCTGTTCTTTCAAACATTCACAGAAAAAAATGTATTGTATATTTTAAATGGAAAAGAAATTCGCGAATTCACATATATGTAAATTGAATGGAAAAAATCATGGTGAAAAGTTACGAAAAGAATGAAAGAAAGAAACGAGATGGAAATTTTGTATACTTGACATATTTTAATAACTTCTTTTCGCTTTCACTTGCTTACTTATGTTGATTCCTATTCTATTTCTACTTATCTCTGATTTCTACCTATTGAAAATGTGACAGTTTTTTTAGCACTGATTTGAATTTGAAATTTTTTTCAATACTGAAATTTATTATGAATTTAAAAAGTCTAGATAAAATTTTTATAGTTTAAAAATGATTTAAAATTTAAAATTGAAGTGAATTGTAAAATATTTGAAAATTTTTATTAATTTGTTATTATTTTAATTTAAAAATATTAACGAAAACGTTATTTCTTAGTTTGATTTTTAAGGCAAAAACTTGTACTAAATTCATAAAATTTTAGTACTTAACGGTTTTAAAAAATTTTGAGTTGATTTAGAAATTTTATTGAAATCAACTTTAGAAAATTATTTTTACATGTTAATTCCAGACTATTTATTTATTTGATTGTAAAAATAAATTAATAGTAAAGTAGCATAACGAAACTTTTTCTTTTGAGAGATCTTTCAAGAGACTTTTTTGTATTAAAAAAGCAATTTTTTCTTAGTTCATTTAAAGTTTTTTCATAAGATTTCAAGCTAGATTTTCTCTTTCTCTTTTGTTTATTTTTGCCTTCTGATTTCATCTTCATTCACAGAAAAACTTTTTCCTTCTCCTTTTTTCTTGATTCTTTCCTTCATTTCATTTCGCTGCTATGATCTTGCACGGGCTGTTGGGCAAGAAATTTATGGACATTCATCTAAGTAAATGAGAGTTTGTACTTGAACAGCCCTGACACTTTACCTTCTCGCGATATAGAAAAATTTATATCTTGGAGATGCTCATCATCAAGGAATAAGATTAAAAATTATTTTTACAAAAAGGAAATGAATAGAAGAGAAAATTTCATTTGTTTTCATTCGTCATGGTCGGTTTATATTCTTTCACGAATATCTTTTTTTTGTCGATACACATTATTATTATTATTATATACTTCTATTTTTGCAGAATAATCAGAAAATAGCAATGGCAGCAGTTGAATGCGAATGAAAGCGAGTGAAAAAGAGAAAAAGAAATTTTTTCTTATTTTGAAGAAGGCAAAAAAAAGTTTCTTTACAGAATGAAGGAAAAGTTTGAAGACGCCATTCCGGGTTTTTTGCCTCTCTTGCCAAAGTAACAGCAAGAAAAATTTATTGACTTTAGAGTAAGTTTGTTTCCTCAGTACTTAAAAGATTTTTAATGAGAAAAATACGAAAATCGACTTTAAGGATCAAAAGTGATTGTCATCAAATAGGCATAAGCAGATGTTCAAAAATTTCAAATTGAGATAGCAAACGCACTTATTTATAATATAAAATCTCAAATTTTGCTTATTGACGAATGTTTTTTTTACAAACTGAACTGAATTGATAAACATTTTAGCACGTGTCGCTTGATATCGAAGCGAAAAAGAAAAAAAAATTTGTATCAATTTATTTCACTTTCGTTTTCAGTTGAAGTGATGGAAGGAGAAGATGAAAAACATTTTCGCAGTTCATTGAAACTTGGATTTTTTCTTCCTCTTCATACATGCTTCTGTTGCTGATGCTGTTCAAAAAAAAGTGATGAGCATATGTGTGATTTTTATGAAATTATGAAGAAAAAAAATGTCATTACAGAGAGTGAGAGTAAAAGGTGAAGATATACAGAGTTGTTTATTTTAGAAATTTTCTTCTTAATTTACGACTCTTTGGATAGGTTTTCTAAAAGATTAATAAAATATTTTTTTGTAAAATAACGGGAAATATTAATTTAAATTTTTATAATTATAAAATCGAATTTTGAACCATATTTGAAAGATTAAAATCTGAAAAAACTTAAAAGTTCTTTAAGTCTCATTCAAATTGAAATTTGCCCTCTGCTAAAATTTGAAAGTTCGACTTGAAAACTTATTAAATTTTTAAAACCAGTAAAATTTAAATATGAACTAACTGTTAATTTTAAATTTCTGGTTTTTAAAAATTTTTAAAATTTAAAATCATCCATGATAAAAATTGTCACATCATGAAATGAAAATAAATTTCCAATATTGGAAAAAGTCAACTCTGTCATAAGTCTAGATTTATTCAATCCATTCTCCATTCAAGAGTAGAATATTTTATTATTATTAAATTCGCTTTTGCTTTCACGCGCATACACACACATAAATTGAATCATCATCATCATATATATGACATCTTCTTTCAATTCATCGCGAAATCATAATTGCTTAAGACGTCATATATGACTGTTAATGTCAGACACATACACAAAGGGTTTTTTTAAACCAATTTCAATAGAATAAAAATCATTCAAGTGAAATGGCGAGCGACGAAAAATAACAAACACACAAAAAAATCGATAATGTTCCCGAAAAATTCCTTGTGCCGGATAGAAAAACTTTTTTTTGTTTACTTTTGAATCACTTCTTTCTCCTTCCACTATCATTTGATATTCACATTCGGGCGCCTCAGCAGTTATCATAGTATTTGTGCCTCAATGAATGCGTGCGCATCAATTATTGCATTTCAACTTCGGCAATTTGTTGATGTCGGCAAAAGCAACCCGAAAATACAGAAAAAAAATCTGTTTTGTTTTCCTTTCGAACGTAGCGGCAAAAATAAGCAAACAACTCATAAATCACGTGCTTTTCTCTTTTTCGTCTCATTATCGGAAATAAATATAAGAAAATACTTTTTTTTCCTTTTGCATGCACATTCATTCACGAACTTTTTTTCTTATCATACATAAATGATCTGTAATAAACAAGTTCTTGTTTTAAAGGAAAATTTCTACTTATTAAGAAAAAGAAAAATTGGCAACAACGAACATTTTCCATGGTTACCGAATAAGGAAGGAAAAAATCGAAGAAATTTTTTTTCGAGTTCTTTCAATGACTAATGAGTATAAGAGCATGGCGTGCAATAGACAACAACGCACATTGTAGTAGTATACTATATAAATATGCCCTTAAGTAGTATGCATTGCATGTGAGGGTGTAAAAAGAAAGAAAATTTTTTTCTCCTTTTTTTGGCGAATGACCCGAGAGTAGAACGTGTACATGTACACATGGAAAAGTTTTTTTTGTTTTCTTTTATTTTTTCGACATTCATGCAGAATGTAAAAGGAGATTTAGAATGAAGAACATGAACTTGAACTCTACTGGAATATATGCTCTGAGGGGTTATAAAGTAAAGAATTTCTATGAGTGTGCATTGCAGATTTCACTTTCGATTTCTATTTCTAGATTTTTTCTTGATATTAAAAAGTTACCAAAAAAATACATCTCATTTTCGCACAATTTAATTTGTTTATTTTTAGTCTTCTTGCTCTTCCCACCAGCAGCGAAAATGAAAATTGCAGAAGAAAATAGTCATGGTTTATGCTGCTGCTTATTTTCATGAAAAGGCAAGGAATTTAATTATGTGAGATATGAAGAATGGAATTAAAAATTCATGCGAAAGTCGAGACGTTGAGAGCAAGTAAAAAAAGTGAGATAAAGATTTTTTCGCCTCTCGCTCGCTATTATTGCATCACATTATGAAATTTAATTAATTGATGTATGTTTGTGCTATAGACGATGAAATTACAACAAAGATGAGGACGACGATGAAGAGAAACCTTAGAACTTCATTTTTTCGTGTGTAGGATTTATTTTATAATTTTGTCACTTAACAGATTTTAAGAATTTAAAAAATATGAATTTGAATTTTTAAAAGTCGATAAAAATTTGAAAAATACGATAAAATTTTTGAACCTTGTTTGATTGTTAAATTTTAAACTTAAAAGGTTTAAATTAAAAACAACTTTTAATCAACTTTTAATATTCCTAGATTATTCAAAAATATTTAAAATTACCATACTTTTATTCGAAAGAAGACCATAGTAGGAGGATTTATTGAAAATTTTAATTAAAAACTGTTAAAATTCAAATTTTAGATTAACGTTAAAATTAGATTTTTTAAACTAAAAAAAACATTTAATTGGTGACAAAATTCTTTAGTGAATCCCAATGATTTTTTCGTGTGTAAACTAAATATACCTCATCTACTAGCACATACATATACACATAAGAAAAGCAAAGAATCTTTAGAAATTTTTTTTAATTAAAAATCTCATCATTCTTTTCTTATTTGTCAGCACTTGAAATGAATTTTTTTTTCTTCTCTTTTTTGCTCGCTCGCTCTCTTTTCCTTTTATTCTTGAGAAGAAGAGATCTTGCGTTCATCGCTCGTTTATTCCTTGCTGTATGTTACAGGAAAAATATCAATTGTTTTGCACAAGAAAAAAGAGAAAGAATGGCAAAGAAACTTTTCTTTCTTCTTCTTCTTCTTTCCGATTTTTCTTGCTTTCTAAAAAAAAGTTGAGATTTTTTCCTTCTTTAAGAAAAACGACAACGGCTAAAGAAAGAAACATGAAAAGTTTTCTTTTCCTTTATTCTTTTATACACACTATATAAAAAAGAGGAGATGTCGAAGAATGGCGAGTTTCATTATTTAATTTTATGTCCAACAAAATGTCGACTCGAAAATTTTCTCATTAAGGCTCTCATTCTCTTTCTCTCTCACTCACTCATCAGATGAAGCTGAAGTACACATACAGAATACATTCTTTATTCTTTATCATCATCGTCGTCGTCATCGTCGTGTGTCTAATTATAAAGATTGAATTGGATGAGAGAGGAAGAAAATAAAAAGACGATGAAGACGAAAAAATGATGATGACAACAACAGCGAGGCATTGATGGTCTTGTATATATTTTTATATATATCCTATTGAAAAACAGCAAATAGCAGTGCTAGCTTCTTTAATTAAAGAATTAAAAAAAAGAATGAATTTTTTTCTCTTAATTTATGGTTCAATGGAAATGAAATTTTTATTTTATTGAAAAGAAATTTAAGGGCAAAAAAAATATTCACATGCATCTCATGGCATTGTTCGCAATAATCTAGAGAAAGTTTATTACTATCGAGGGATCTAACAATGAAAAAAATTTACTTTCAATGGCACACACGACTAAGGAGAGAAAAATGCAATCGATAGCAAAAATGGATTTTTTTGCAAATTGAAGCTAGAAAAATGAATGAAAGAAAATTGAAAAATAGAAAAGACAGAATTATGAGAAATTGTTTAGAAATATTGAACTTTTTAAATCTGTGCTTGCGAAGTAAATTTGATTATTTTTTATTGTTAAATTTAACAGTTAAACATGATTTTTTTAAATGAAAATTTTCTTCTTTCGACTCTTTGAATAAAAGTTAGGGGTTACTTTTTATTATTTGCATTCCTTGAATTATTTTTTTTGCAGATTAAATGAAGAAAAAGATGAATGAAAAATATAACACAATCAAAGAATTCTATTAACAGATTTAAAAATGTCCAGTCAAAATATTTAAAATAATTTATGAATAAACAAAAACAGACTCAAATATCATAAATTTCTGGTTTCATTTTTTCTTTCCTTTCGATTTCTAGAGTCAGTTTGAATAAACAAAAAACAATATTTCAAAAAAGAACTCATTGCATGATTATTTGCAATTACAAAGAATAAAATTCCCGAATTAATTTTCAAAAGCGCATACATTGTATGTAAAAGTTGTTTACATTAACAACTCCAAACTAACTGGCTGACTGACTGTTGTCTGGATACAAGGAAAAAAATAACATAGAAGGAAAAAGCGGGACACAATTCCTGAAATGTCATGGTAATGCTTCTTTCGTCTATAGTTACACATAAAAATTGAAATGCAAAACTAACAAAAAAAAATTTTTTTTCATTCTATTACACACAGTCACTGTTGTCCAATTATTTAATAAAAATGCATTAAACAGAGAATATTGTGGAGCACATATGAATATACATATGATGATGATGATGCTAATGATGCCCAAACAAATCCATTTAAAATGTTTGAAGAATTCTAAATTGCAATTGTGAGGAAATTGGGCAACAGTGCCAAATAAAAAATTATTTTATTTTATACATTTATTGTTCAGACTTCCTTTAGGAATTATTTTTTTATTTCAATTTCCTCTTATTTCTTTTTCTCTTCTTTTCTTCTGTCGTGTGTTTTTTATTTTGGCGCAAAACATATCAAATTTTTTTGTAAATAAAATTACCTGTACGGTTAACGCTTAGATTCTCCAAAAAAAAAATTAAAATTTTTATTATTATTGACTAAACACTTAGAACTTAAGTCTTAAAAAACTAAATTATTTTTCACAAAAAAGCAGCACAAAATTAATTAAACTAAAATTTTTTTCTTAGGAGATCTTAGAATGTTTGAACACTCAAAAATTGTTTTATTCCTTAATTAGTTTCCTTTTCAATTTCTTCTCCTTATGAATTCAGGGAAAAAAGTTTCCAATTTACTTCTATTTTCCGCTCTTATTGATCCAAAATAAACACTAAACACAAATAATTCTTTTTCGATTTTTCTTTTTTCACTTCTTTCTATTTTCCTTTCTATAAAAAATAGTTCTTAAACTCTTTTTTGTATAGATTATTTTTTGTATATAAATAAATTTAATTTTTAGTTAATTTTTCTTTTATTATTATGATGAAATGAAATTTGTTGAATTGCCGAGTATAAAAAAACACATGCGATCTGACGGAAACATGGCAAGCAACTGCTGACGGAGGGAATTATGTATAATGTTCTGTATGTTTCCAAAAAAAAACAGTTTTTCTTCGTTGAATCATCATCATCCCGTACAAATATACACGCATACAGATATAAAATTACGATTGTGTAAGTCTTGTTTAAAACGCATACAAATAAACACTTCATAGAGCGAAGAGACTTTCTCGCTTATTCTATGTTCTTTCACGATTCACTATGATGAGAATGAAAATTTCTTTCCTTTTTCTATCACTAACATCACATGCATCATTATTTTTAATTTTCATTTAATTATCAAAAAACAATAAAAATCGATTTTTATTAAAATTCGCAAATGCAATTAAAGAAGAAAAAAATTAATCCCGTTGTACAGTACTTTATGCTGATTCTCTTATTCTGTATGTATTGGTGATACACAAAAAAAAATCGAAAAAAGACAGCTGTGAATTTTTGTTTTATGTTGCTAGCAATGTGTACATATTTATTATGCTTTTTTGAAAAGAGAAAAAAATATAAAATGCTGCTTCGCTTATATGCTGTCGTTGTTGTTCTTTCTCACTCACTTTAATATTATTCTTAAGGACATTTTCTATATATTTTATGAAAAAATTTCTAAAATTTATGTATTGATCTCTAAATGTGTGAATGAACTAAAAACAATGATGATGATGCTGTTCTAGGATGAAAACTCATTTACTTACACTTGGATTAATATTTGTAGTTATCTCAACGAGAAAAAAAATGAAATTCATGTTACTTAATTACATACATTTTCTTGTACTTATTCCAGTTTGAACAGTTGACAGCTGAAAATATTAAAACATTGAAGTATGACACCTTATGGAATTGAGAGCATACACCATGTGTAATGAAATTGTTCTTTTTCTCTTTTTTGTGATTCAATGGTTTTTTGTTTCTAAAAACTGAAATTTGACTCATTCGAATGATGTCATAAGAAAATTTTTGTTTGATTGAAGAGTTGCTGTTAAAATATTTATTTTTAAAAAAGGAGTTTGTTGCTAAATTATTGATTTTTTATGTGATTCATCAAGTTTTATTTCATTATTTTTATGAAAATTTAATTTTGAAAAGCAAATTTTGGAATAATAAAATTTACTGTAGAATAGAATTTTATTAAAATTCTTGTTTTAAATTTTCATTTCTGATATTATTCCTGTATTTTTTAATTTTTGAATGAAATAACTATAATGCCTCAGTCTTTAACATATAAACTTTTTTTTTATGTTTTCGTTGTAAAATTGTTTTATAATTTGAAAGATTAACAAAATTTATCAATATCACATGTTTAATGTGATCATAATTTATGATATAATTTGAAATTTTATGATCGTAATAGAAAACATTATTTTGATCTTGAATCTCTTGATCCTCATTTTACACCAAGGCTTCAGTTCTAAAACGATAACACGAATATATGCAGTCCTTTCTGATTTTCATTTCTTATGCTCATAGCTTTCTCTTAAGCTATCAATAAAATTTTTATGGTCTTTAATTAAAGAGAAAATCACGATATCAAAAATATCAAAAAAATCAAGAATATCAATAAATATCAAAAGAGTTCTCAAGCCTAGATTTTACATTTGATCTTAGAAATTAAAAATTTAATTTTGATCTTAATTTTTGAACTTAAAGTTCATATTGATCTTAAATGTTTTGAATTTTTTGATTTTAAAAGATTTCACATGTGAAATTTAATTTATGTTCAATGTTAAACAGTAAAGCAAAAATCTTAAAATTCTTCTTAAGAGCTTATTCATTTTTGTAAAAGTTAAATTCGCAAAAATTTAAAAATAAATTTTATGCAACAATTTTTTAGACATCAATTTTTATTCAATTTTAAAAACATCTCATTACCATTTATCTACATATAATTACACATAAAAACGGCCAACATTATAAAGATAGAAACAAGAAAATAAGAAAGAGAAATAAAAAGGAATTTATTCAAATTTCACATTTGAAAACTTAAAAATGCAGAAAATAATAATAAGAGAAAACTAATTTTATGCTCAAAACATCCGTCTCTCTGTTCGTGGACATGAAATAGAACAAATGAACAAGAAAAATTTATTTTTTGGCAAAAGCCGCGCCAGTGCAAAATAAAGAGAGCGCAAAATTTTATGCTCGAATAAAATTCTTTTTCTTAAAATTGTAGGTATGAGTGTCGTATATGCCGGTGTTTCAATTCTCAAGAAAATAAAGCATTTTTATGTAAAATTAAAAATTTATTTCCACTCATCATGTATCATGCATGAAAAGAGAGAGAAAAATTTTCACATCACATGGCGAATTAAATTAAAATGAACTTTGTTCTGTTAGGCAAAATCCTGAAAAACTAGTTTTTTCTATTTTTGTATTATATTTCTGCTTGATGATGATAAAAGCCATTAAACCATGCATACACTGATGTTATAGCTAGGTATATGTATATATGCCCATCATAGAGAAAAAGGATCCTCTTAACAGCGACAGCTGCTGATTATATACTATAAATATACAAGTCTCTCTCGCCTTTGTATTTGTGCTTGCAGTCGCCTTAAATTCTCTTCTTCTTCATCTTTTTGAAAATAAAAACTTTTTTTTTGACAGATTTTTGTTTCATTTCTTACACAATTGATTATCATCAGTGCTACAATGAAAGCAAAAATAAAAATTTCCTTACGATGCCTTTTGGCTAAATTTTTCTCACATCTTTTCTCATCATCTCTCTGTCTGTCTGTGAAACCCCAAAAGCCATTATCATCACTTCTTTGGCATTGCACTAGGTCAGTAAAACAATATGTACTTTTTTTGCACAATGAGAAAAAACACCGTTGAATATCAAAAAAAAAAAAAAACTTTCGAGGGCAAAAAAATCTCATAAAATTTTATTTTCCCACTGTGGATTTGCAAATTGGGGAGAAATTTCTTTTTTCGTTTGATAAAAATTGACATGATTAAAAACCTGCTCGAGACAAATTTACTAACCCTCAAGTAAAGACAAGTGAATATGAATATTTTTACTTCCCCATATAGTCGTAATCCCTCTTATTCTCATAAAATTGACATTTCCCTTTCAGTTTTTGCCAAAATGACGAATTCTCATTCTCTCCCCCTACACAGTCGAGAGAAAAATTGTTTTACATACCGAAGAAGCATTTTTTATGATCAATTATGCTTTAATAAAGGATTTTATCACTTGACGCCTTCGCACTTGAAAATTTTGTGACCCTCGCTCTATTTGTTGTTGCTATTTTAGGGAAATCCCCATACATATGCAACAAATGAGTTTTTAGCACCTTTTTATGTTTATATGGACTGATCTTTCCCGAAGTGAAACGTGGAACCCCTTTTCGGAAGGAATTCCCTTGCAGTTCCTTTAAGATATCACTTTTTATTTCTTACTATGCGCATTTGACTCAATATCAAAAAAAAAAGGAAAAAGGGTCACTAAACTCTTCAACTTCATGAGAATAAGAGAAAATGTGATGAAAGAGGATAAAAATCAAATCTTTATACCTGCCTACGTTAAATGAGAAAAAATTTCTTTTTATTTTAATGAGAAAAAGAAATAAAATTTATTCATAAGTTAGAAACCCTCAAAAGTGTCATTTTCAGTCTGCTGCGCTCATAAAATCATTTAAAATATTTTGTGCGAAAATGAAATTTTAGTAATTGTAAGTAAGTGTGTGAAAGTTAGAAAGAAAAAGTAAGTTTAAGAACTTTTGAAGAAGAAAAATTATGAAATTATTCAATAAATTGCAAGTAAGTTTAAAAATCAAATTAAAATTATTTTCTAATATTATAAATTCTAAATTCAATTCTTATTTTTAAAAAAATTTCATATATCATAATTATTAAGATCATTTTTTTACTAATTTTCTTGATATTTAAAATTTTAACGAGTTTTTGATAGAAACATTTTAAACAACTTAAGTTGAAATTTTTTAGCTCTGGCTCCAATTAAAATATAAAATAGTTTAAAAACTACTTAGGTTTATTTTAAACTTATAATTCATTTTATCAAAAAAATTGCTAAAAATAAAAGTTCTAAAATTTTTATTTAAAAACAAACTTTAATTCATTCAACCTTTCAATTCATGGTAACAACAATTCTCATTCAAGATATTCCTTTTTATTCGGTTGTAATTCACAAGATTTTCATATTTTTTTCTCTTCTACTTTACGCTTTCTCAATTCTTTTTTTGTAAATTCGCGATTGCTACTAACTCACAGACTTTGAGATTTACAGATAAAAAAAGAAATTGAGCTTGTTCAAGGATGAAAAAGAAAGATTAAAAATTTTTTATAAAATGAAAAGAATTGAAAAGGATTTAAAGTCTTAAATGAAAATCATGAGAGTTTTATAAGTTTGCACACCTTGTTCTTCTTTCTCCTTCAAATGCTTCATTCGCGCTACTTCATCGTATTCGGTAGTAGAGAAAAATTTTTAGCTTTTTTTCTATTCCAATTTAAAAAGCAAATTTATGTTACGAGCTGTGCCGTTTATGTTTCGCTAACTAAATTTACTAGGCATTGGAAGATGTGAAAATTGCGTCATGTAAGCGTTAAATCATTACCAAGTGAGTGTGTGTGTCGCATAGGCAATTGTTGCTGTAGATAAATAGAATATATAAGGATGTTTTTATATGGTACACGGTAGAAAATGCAAAGAAGAAATTTTTTCATGCTTTAGCGACCGAAGTGGAAAAACCATTTTAAAATTAACTGAAGCCACAGAAAATCTTGCAATTTATTCGATATCTATTTTATTTTATGTTTACTTATTAACATTTTTATTACTTAGCTATCTTTGCAGGAGCGCTGTTGAATCGATAGATTTTAATTACACATTCTGGGAGTCTGGCTATATAAAAACATACAAACACAAAAAAGAGAAATAAAAATGTTGATTAGAAGCACAAAGCGTGGCGGTTGCTAAGCAAATATAAAAATACAAAAAACTAACTTATCTTTGAATGTATTTGTGTAACTAAAAAAGTCCTTGAATGGCGATCGCAAGAATATAAAATGAATCATTCAAGTGACAATTTCAACTTTCCATATAAAATGAACATTTCATGGGGAAAATTCACGCACTTTCTGTATCATTTGATGAATCATTGTAAATTATCCTTAGAGATTTCGCT